>CABFVX010001067.1:131789-164762 GCA_902151425.1 Timema shepardi | reverse complement strand
TTCCTAAATGGTTTTCCACTCTCCCTCCACGCAAATGCGGGTTCACTTCCTCTAATTAAACCTTCCCAATTCCTAATCCATTAGAGTAATTAGTACTTAAAGCGTATAACCCGAACGGGTAGTAAGACGCGGTGCTAAATATTATTATTTTAAAACATAGCTTATGTTTTAATTATATATGATTTAAATGTGTATATTGTATTATTCACATATTTATATTACAGGTATTATGTTCACTTTTTTGACAAGGGCTATTTCCTTCCCTCGTTCCTGCAAATAGTATCTTATCTCGCTCCCTGCGCATGCGGGTATTGTGTTTGATATGGGGGCTTTGCGCCTTTGACCTTATCAACCCCAGCATGCACGTTGATTAGTAATGGGGCTGAGAATGCAGTTTAGTAACTCTAACGAACGCGATGTCACCAAATAGCCAAGAGCTTTCCTGCCATTATACCAGCGACACCAAAATATCCGGATAAGCCATAGAATCAGGTAATGAACAAACGCAGCTTGGCTCAATGCTCTAAATTACTGTTTTTACAAGCGTTTTAGTGGGATTATAAAATGTAGGTATTAAATAGACGTGGCGACAGTGCAATTACTGTCTCTTTAAAATACACACTGCGCGACGTTGGCATTATTGTTGTTAGTTTATGTTAGATAGGTTAAGCTACAATCGGATTTAAATAGAAAGGAACCTTTTTTGACAGTTATAAAAGCTAATAAATCAATTTCCATACATTCATACGTCAAGTCATGTGATCTGCGACTCTCAATTTTTCATAGCTCTAATATCAATATTTAAAAATAATACTAATAATAAAATAAAACGTCAATGATGACCGCAAACCAAATTGGTATTTTATAAAATGTTCATCCAATAAAGATCTTACTTTAGGTTAGGCCTAGTTAGCCAAGTATAAGATTTTTGTTGTAAGCGATGTGGCAACACAGCAAGTGCGTACTTTGTTTATTTATGATGTTTCGAATTAATTATTAAAATTACTGTATAATAGGCCTCTATGGTTTAATTATTTACATGTATATTTAATTATGAAATCTCTGACACCTTTTTCGATGAGCCTGTCTATAGTTTAGACCCGCATCAGTGGGAACGCAGTCTGTCGGGGTCATCTATAAGTTCGGGTTTGAATCTAGGCTGGGTGTGATGGATATCGTTTAGAATACTTATCTCTCCCTCCAAGCAAATGTGAGTACATTTCCTCTAAATTCTACTTGAATTTTGCCTTTTTCTACCATAGTAGTTAAAATGCATATAGCCTTGACGGATGGCAAGTCTTGGCAGAAAGAAACAACTGTCTGTACTGTAATGGCGCGAAGGAAATTACAGTAGCCCCATGGCTTTTTTGGTGCTGACTGACAGCTCACAGCTGACTTCTTGACAGTCAACATTTAGGTATATACCTAAATTTTGACTGTCAGAAGTGACAGCTGCTAAACACATGTTTTTGCAGATCATATAGTTCAGCGTAGGAATACATAATTTGGTCTGGTGACTTTTCAAAGTCATCAGCTCTTGGCTGTGAGCTGTTAGTCAGCACCAAAGAAGTCATGAGGCTACTGTAGGTGTATTTAACGCGAACTTTCTGAACCAACTGTTTATTTATCACATGTTGTAAAAACTAACACTCGTATCGGTGGTCGCATGGTCAAACTCGTCATTCCCATGTTGCACTAAATTACCTGTGACAGGGAGATGAAGGTCCACATCCCAGTCTGGTTTCCCACCCTCCCTCCTCAAAAATGTAAATTATTTTCTCTAAAACTCCACCTTGCTCATTCCTATTTCATTAGCGTAATCTAGGAGAGGAGCATAAATATTACAAGAAAAAACACATAAAAAACTAACCTAGAATAGACATGTCATAGCACCCAGTTCATTCTATAGTTAGGTTTGTTTTATTTCATGATATTTCATAGCCATGAGATAGCTCTACATTTATTTAATTTCTTTCCTTTCATTTAGTTGGAGGTTGTTAGTTTAGAAAGTTTTTACTTCGGGGGAGCTTTATGGTAAATTACATTTTTAAATTTAATGTTTGTGATACCAATGAACACTTTTATGCCGACGTGCATTTAAATTACAGTAATGATGATGATAGTAATAATAAACATTTAAAATTCAATTATATAACAAATGTAGAATAACAAAAATTAGAAGGTAGACTATATTTAGATTTAAACTGTATAAATAAATGAGACCGCTTGTCAAATTCAGCAACTCAATAGCACATCATTTCGCGTAAGATAGCAAGGGAATAGATTTAAATTATAAAACAACGGCAAGGTACTTATAGTTAAAAATTTATATATATATAAATACATAGCAGATCACAATTTATTTTTATTAAAAATTAAATTATATATTAGTCAGCTCACAAATTACTACTAGTCACATCTTGTAAATGTGGGGAATGCCAGGCCTCCACCGTGGTTCGGATTCCACGTTAAACTGTAGGTCCTTCATTTCATCTCACAATCACCCTACCATTACACATTAGCGTAAGTGCGTATAACCCGAACGGGTAGTAAGACGCGGTGCTAATAATAATAATAATAATAATAATAATAATAATAATAATAATAATAATACTAGTCGTACATCCTATCCTTGGAGGCTCTGTACATGTCCCGATGAGATGTTGGTGATAGTGAATATGAGGGTATGAAACCAGTGGAAACGCTTAAATTTGATTGATTAATACCTGGTGACCATTGGGGTAGCTCCCCTTTCAGAAAAATACCCGAAGTGCCAGCCGGGAATCGAACCAGGGACTCCTACACTCGTAACCAGGTGTACTGACCACTGCACCACGGTGCTGGTTTTATGTTTCACTTACAGTAGCCCCATGGCTTCTTTGGTGCTGAGTGACAGCTGATCGGCTTTGAAAAGTTACCAGACCAAATTATGTATCCCTACGCCGAACCATATGATCTGCAAAAACATGTGTTTAGCAGCTGTCACTAAATGTTGACTGTCAGAAGTCAACTGTGAGCTGTCAGTCAGCACCAAAGAAGTCACGGGGCTACTGTACAAGCGAGCACAGAAAACAAAGCATACGATCAATACAATGCTAGCTTGCACATTTATTTGTTAAAACCAGGTTGATTCTTAACCAAGAGAGGATTATTTCCTTGTAAAAACATGGTATTATTGTCAGTGAGAACAATGATTTCACACAAGCCTTGGAACAACCGAGAAAAGAAATTCTTAAATCATTAAGTTAAATTGCGAGGTATTTTCTAGAAATATAATAAATGTTACATTTAAAAAAAACTATTTTTATGACCTTCCATTAAGATGAAAAGTCATAGGACATTACATGTATCTCCCTCAAGATATTTAAAAAAAAAATCTTTTTATAATCAGTTACCAATAAATTTTATCAGAGCATGTTGACCAACAATAGTTGATACGATTCCCACAAGTTTTAGTGTTCGAGGTGACCTGGTGGTCTAGGGGTAAGGTGTCAAAATTCTGTGCTGGTGGCCGGGGTTCAATCCCAGGTCCCGGCAAAGATTTATCTGATTACCAAACCCTTCCTTCACCTCTGACAAGACATCTTGTGAATGTGAGGAATGCCAGGTCTCCACCGTGGTTCGGATTCCACGTTAAACTGTAAGTCCTTCATTTCATCTCACAATCACCCTACTATTACACATTAGCGTAAGTGCGTATAACCCGAACGGGTAGTAAGACGCGGTGCTAATAATAATAATAATTTAGTGTTCGACATAGTGGCTGTCCGCACTCTACATTATTATCCTGATTTTATTTCTATAGGGAGTCCGTTATTTGGCAGCTAGAAAAGTTACGGGATCTACTTTCACGTATTCGTACGTCAAGTCATGTGATCTGGAACTTACACTTTTGATAGATTTTAACAATGCCTATAAAATAACACCAATAATATAGTAAAATGTTATCAATGTTGACTGTAAAAAAAGTTTGTATTTTCTAAAACGAGCTTCCTATAAAAAATCAGGGTATACATCAACATCAGGCTGCTTCATTAACTGGTAAGCGTTTGAGATATAGATTTCAATTTTTTAAAACTTTTTTATTGAAGCTTTTGTTTTTGAATGAGTGTTTTTCTATGCCTTGTACAAAAGTAAGGAACACACGGTCATTGATCTCCAAAGTATGATTGAAACTGTTAAATAAATCATGTTTTAAATTTAGTAATGCACTAGTGTAACCGCTATGTTTTGTACATTTGAAATTGCGCAACTTTACCACGGCCTCCCACAGTTGCATACTTTTAGAGCTAGTTTTCTGTTGGAGATAAAATAACACATTCTTGACCTTTTACAATACATCTTTCACCTATTTAGAGTCATTTTCGCGAATATAATCACGGCATTAGAATTCTTGTATCATCAAGTGTTTTACATGGAGGAACTTCAATAAGCTAATACGCTAATATCACTA
This sequence comes from Timema shepardi, assembly GCA_902151425.1. Classification (NCBI taxonomy): domain Eukaryota; kingdom Metazoa; phylum Arthropoda; class Insecta; order Phasmatodea; family Timematidae; genus Timema; species Timema shepardi. The sequence continues at coordinate 160,309 of CABFVX010001067.1, read as the reverse complement.
GAATCAATGAGCGTGATATATCGTAAGCTATAAAATTATCCGTTCTTACAAAATTCCTCGACATCAATGGTGGCCTACATATTTTATGATATTTGACCCTCTTCCTAATTTTTGAGACAAATATATATTTGAGGTGGTTTTTCCTCTTTTAACGCCAGATCCCCAAATACATAGTTTTTTTTAAACACCAATGCACAACACTTTCTTAGTTTTGTAACTCATAATGGCAGCTTGAAGGAGTACAATAATAATTGTAGGGATATTCTTTGACCAGTGTGTTTACTTGTCTGTGACTTAGGCCAAATAACGTATGCACACTCCGTTTTTTCTGAAAAGTAGCAGTCATGCTCTGACAGATTACACTATGGTCCTATATTATAAACTTAGCCATAGTAGAACCAAGTAAGGTAGGAGTGCTACCTTAAATAAAAGTAAACGAAGGGTACTGTATATGGTTTTTCGATCTGGTAATCTGTTTCAAGCTGGCTGCCACTAAAAAAATCTATCTGTCGGTCTGTATAATCCACGATAACTGCCAAATACGTGGAGCAATTTTAACGAACTTTGTTAGTGATATTCTTTGAACCTAGGCCAAACAAAGTGTGTATGGTTTTTTCAATCTGGTTAGTTTTTAGGAGCCTGGGGTAGTGCCCAGCCCACCTATGTCTGTATAAATAACATGTGGAAAACCACTCCTGAACACACCCAGCCGAGATTATAGCCACCACTTCCAAGTCACTGATCTTGTCGCCTAATACCGTGAGACCACTTGTGCGGGGAGTTGTAAATTTGACAAAAGTTAGCTGTTATTAGTTTATAATGGTCTCAATAAACACCATCTCTAAAAATCGACAGCTAAAAAACGTTTGGAATAAAGCAAAAGCTGTACAGAGCTCGCCAAGCTTGGAAGAACGTGACCATTGTTAGGTAAGGGATAGTGTCACATCAAGTGACATAAAGACACCCTATTAATGACCCTACTTTAGGCCTATGAGTGAAGAATGACCTTAGGCACAGGACGGATCTTGAATAGCCCAGCGGCGGAGCGTTGGCACGCTAAGCCGAGAATAGCGGGGTTTGATTCCTGTGCCATATTATGTTATTTTTCAATTTACGAATAAAAAGCGTGGAGTATAAAATATAGCTTTAGTAGTTTTTTAAAATGTCAGCTTACCTACTTCTGTGGCCTAACGGTCTAGGGCATCATTCTCGCAATCTACTGGTTTAGTGTTGACGCGGAGGATAGGATTTTAATCCCAGTCGGGTGAACTATGGCTAGTTTTTCCTAAAGGATTTTCCCCTATCCATATGAAAATTTAGGTACATTTACTCTACATTATAACTTCCTCGTTCCTACTCCACCAGCGTATTTAATATGTTCAACCTGAAAGAGTGGTGAGATACGGTAAAAAAAACAACTGTCAGTTAAGGTTCTTGCTATAGCCATGGGATTTCAAAATAAATCCAATTGTGTGTGTAAGACCTTTTTGCTTTAAAAGTCCATATATCAATGACAAGCAGTAAACAGTCATGTACTTGGTCTATAAAAAGCTGAGAAATCTTCAACGCCAACTTACACAATTTACAGCCACTAACTTAAACAATTTACAGCCAGTTCAAGGATTCCAGACTTCCACACACTTCTTGAAACTACCGTAAAAGTAAAAAATATTATATATTACAACAAAACGGCAGACAAATTAATGTAAGAAATTACATGTTGTGCCATATAAACTGTGGGCCAAGCCATTTCAACACGACTAGAACAACAAATGACCACCTTCCTTTGACCTATATTTCACCATCTCACCATCGCTCGTCAAACGTCAACGCATGAGACGGTTTCAACTGCATAGCAACATTTAATGTAACAGTTTTGCGAGTCGTTACGGAATCAGCGAATGCATGTTACTTCTTTGTCAACATTGATAAAACGTCAAAATACACCGAAGAATTCTAGTAAAATAGAAATTATTTCAATATTAAATAATACTAATTAATAGGTATAGTAAGAATACGGTAGAAAGAACCCATTGGAATATATATATATATATATACATATATAGCCTGATTTTGGTTGGAAGAACAGTAGAGAAAATTTCAACACTTCTCTGCGGCCAACATTGATAACATTTTACTATATTATTTGTGTTATTCTATAGATATTGGTAATATATTATATCAAAGTGACTACTGAAGATAACATGACTTGATTTATGAATATATTACAATTGTTTTAGTAAATTTAGTATATAACTTATATTGCTCTTCCTACCAAAATTACAGTATATATACATTCATTATAAAGATATATTTCTACTATATATATATATATATATATATATATATATATATATATANATATATATATATATATATATATATATATATATATATATATACATACATACATACATACATACATACATACATACATACACACACTAGCTTTGATCGTTGGGGGCTCCACTCCTTAACCTCCAGTTAGTTTTCTTTGCAAGTGGGTGTAATCTAATGTAATTCCAGAGCCGTTTTTGATAGGTCTTAACGTTTAGCCACAAGAGCGATCTACAAAGAAAGGTCCGAACCAACTTTAAAGTTGTTTCGCTATTTTGAATTTTTTTCGGGGGTTAAAATTTTTTTTTATTTACTTTTTTGAATTTTCCCGTCGGTTACAGGCTAGAAGATATCAATTTGCCAAATTTCAAGTTTCTAGCTCATCTGGAAGTGGGTAAACATTAATGTCAGTGAGTGAGTCATCCATGTGGCTTTATAGTATAATAATAATAATAATAATAATAATAATAATAAATTATAAAGGTATATTTCTAATATATATATTATCTCCTATCTACTATATATAGCTGAAAACTTTGATACTTGATTAGATCAGGTGTATATATATTCCCCCTCAAAAACATAACACCTTTTAACGAAGCAATTTGTTCTAAAATGCTTGTTTTCGGGGTATTTTTGGTATCTCAACTTAAACGCCTTACCCGGTATATTTTATCCAATGATAAATAGTATCAATACATATAAAATGACACTAATAAAATATTGAAGTAATGTATTAGGATTATTTTATATATATTAGTAGTATTTATCATCAGTGACAGCTGTAGCACATAGCTTGACGTGTGAATACGTTAATTTATAGCTTGTAGTTTTTCTAGATGTAAGATGTCCTTCCTATGAAAATTGTACTGTAAGTCAGAAGTGCTCCGATTTTTTTATTAGTTCTTTACGTTTAACATCAAGGTTATTATCATAATATATAAGGGATTACAAATGGTAGCTTAACTTATAGGAAATGCACCCGATTCAGCATAGATATAGGGTGGGAAAACTCCAGCATTAAAAAGTCAATGCTGGCTACTTTAGATTTGTTTTTTAAAAGATTTAAAGTACGTTATTTCCATGTCGGAACATCTTTAAAATTTGATTACCAGAGTGTCCAGCCAAATTTTATTTTAAAATTACTTGACTTTTCCAACTTTTCCAGTCACCATTAATAAGAAACATTGGTCTAGGGGTAAGGTGTCAGACTTCTGTGCTGGCAGCCGGGGTTCAATCCTCGGTCCCGGCACAAATTTATCTGATTTCCAAACCCTTCCTTCACCTCTGACAAGACATCTTGTGAATGTGAGGAATGCCAGGTCTCCACCGTGGTTCGGATCCCACGTTAAACTGTAGGTCCTCCATTTCATCTCGCAATCACCCTACCATTACACATTAGCGTAAGTGCGTATAACCCGAACGGGTAGTAAGACGCGGTGCTAATAATAATAATAATAACAATAATAATAATAATAATAATAAGATACATTATCTTATTAAGATCACGGCTCAATATAATAATATTTTTTTTACACTTAAAACATTATTATTATTATAGCACTGCGTCTTACTACCCGTTCGGGCTATATGCTTAAGTATTAGGCCTAATTACGCTAATGGATTAGGAATTGGGAAGGTGTAATTTTAGTGGAAGTGAACCCGCATTTACGTGTAAAACCATTTAGGGAAAACCACCCCCAGTTCACCCGATCGATATTCGAACCTAAATATTCCCGTCTTCGGTAGTCTAGCTGAACACAAAGTCAGCGCGTTAGTTAACTACGCCACCGAGGCGGGTCTTTATTAATTTCTTCTTCCTATAACATAATAAAATTATCAAGCTTGCAAATAGACATGTCTCATCTTTGGCTAAATACGTGAAGCATAGGGGTTTGAAAATATAAAAATAACATGTTGACCTTGAGAATTAAAATCAGTATGCTAAACTGTGTTAAAAGAGATTTGTGATGTGTATTAACTGAAATAAAAGTGTGGTTTTTAAATTAATATGTGCAAATTCTAGAAATTTGATTAAATTCCCTCAATTTTCCATTACTTTTCCCTTACCAAGAAAATTCCCCGACTTTTTTCTGTTTTCCAGGTTGCCGGACACCCTGATTACATTCATATTTGTACACCGACAGAGCTAGGAGTGTGAATCAGCCCTTAGCCGGTAAACACACATAATGTGATTCAACCAATTTTGTTCCAGGCGAACGAACAATAGTAGGCTATAGTCCCTTAAAATCGTATTTTTCCTCTCGAACCTGTAGGTGAATAATTCAATAGCTAACAACAGTACCTGCTAGACTGGACCTGAATATAATGTCTAAGAAATATAAGTTTGCAGTAGTCAAAATATATGCACTTTTCAAATCACATGTTCTGAAACCACTACAACTGACACTCTTGAAAAAAACCCAATGATTTAGTTACGTTTTGTATGTAATGAAAGCAAAACACTAGCTTTAACATTTTCTGAACATGTGCTAGTAAATTTAAATAAACCTAAAATCCTCTTTTCACAGGAAAAACTTTATCTGAGCTATAGAAAAATTACATGAAATACTTTCACAACAGTTCACGTGATCTGTAGTCACGTGATTGATAGATATTATCATTACCTAGGCCCTAGCGTATAAACCGAATGGCTTGTAAAACGCGATGTTAGAATTTAAAAAAATCAATAGGCCTTACCTATTAAATGACACTAAAATATAGTAAAATTGTATTAATGTTGACCATAAATAACTATATTTGTATTTACTAAAATGCTCGCTCTTTCTACCAACATTCTACAGAGCTGGGTAGTTCGGCTTGAAAAGGGCGACGCTGACGTCACAAAGGCTGGTATCGACAGACAGCCCTGTGAAAGGTCTACTGCACCTCGGGGTGTGCGCGCGCACCATGCATAAAACATGAAATATGTATCTTCTTTCCCTTCCGGACGCTAAGCTCCGTGTGATGCTGCGTGTATGGAAGTAGGGCTAGGAAAACATTTCTTGCCGACGTCGCTGTGCTAACATATGTTGTTCAGTCCGGTTTTAACACACGATATTGAGACTAAGGGTCCAGAAACGGACATACCATTATTTAAGAGCTACTTAGTATGGATTGACAGCATCTGTCAAGAGACAAAAGTCCTAACCTTAGAGCAGAACACTATTGTTTATAAGTGTCAATAAAAAGAGGCCAATAGTAATATCACAGCTAGGTTTCGCTTCAAGACGAGAACCGAGATAAAATAATAAGTAGGTCTAAGCAATATGGGACGGTTTGATTCCTAGCTGTGCTGGCGGCCGGGGTTCAATCCTCGGTCCCGGCAAAGGTTTAACTGATTACCAAACCCTTCCTTCACCTCTGACAATACATCTTGTGAATGTGGGGAATGCCAGGCCTCCACCGTGGTTCGGATTCCACGTTAAGTTGTAGGTCCTCCATTTCATCTCACAATCACCCTACTATTACATATTAGCGTAAGTGCGTATAGCCCGAACGGGTAGTAAGACGCGGTGCTAATAATAATAATAATAATAATAATAGTAATAATAATAATCAATCAATCAATCATTGTTTATTTAGGATTTAAAAGAAAAATTACATAGATTAGTTTTTGATACAATCCCGAAGTACCTAAAGGTACATCTTCAGGTCTTGTAGTTAAGTAAGTATTTAACAAATGGTAAAAATTATAATAATAATAAAATAATTAAAAAACAAAAAGATTTACACATATAACAATTACACTCACAAATATTTACATTGTTGTTTGAAGCATGCCTTGAAGTATCCAGTCTTTAATTTTATTTTTCGCTACATTTATTTCAGGGATTTCTCTAAGTGTTGGTGGTAGCAAATTAAACAATTTGGGAATGGTACATCTCAGTTCCTGTTTACCATAATGATTAGAGAATTTGTCGATTTTATACGCTTCTTTGTTAGAAATTGAGCGGGTGTTAATGGAATGGGTTTTTATTTGCTTGTATTTATCTGAATGGTAATATCCTATCAAGAGGCTGTACTCATATAGTTGATTAAGAAGTAGAATTTTATGTTGAATGTATATCTGTTTGTTAGCATTTTTGGTACCAAATATAATTTTCAAGATCTTTTCTTGTAAATGCAATATTTTGACTGTGTAACATTCTGTCGTTCCTCCCCAGATGGATATGCCATAAGATATTATTGATTGAACCAATGATTTATATATTATTACTAAAGTTTTGATATCCAAGTACATTCTGAGATGGTAAAAAACATATGTCAATCCTTTTAGCTTGTTCTCAAGTTTTTGTATGTGCTTGTCCCATTTATGATGTTTGTCAATTATAAGTCCAAGGTAAGTATGACTGTCTGTTGCGTCCAGTTTTCCGATACAGTCACAACATGTCTGTGTCCGGTTGTGTAAACAATTATAGCTGTGATGCGTAATATTGACTCTTGTATGTTGCATTTTAGGAGAACAGATATGTATGACTTTAGTTTTCTTTGCATTTATTACTAGACGATGGTCATGAGTCCATGTTTGTATCTCGTTGTAGTCTTGTTGCAGGTTGTATTGTGCTATTTGGAGGTTTTCGTGAATAGTCAGTACTGCGGTGTCGTCTGCGTATAAGTAGATGTGTCCATTCTTTAATTGTCTTGTGATAGTATTGACGTAAATTAGATACAGAATAGGTCCTAGTATTGAGCCTTGTGGTACTCCCATATTTGTCACTTTGGTTTCACTTTTTTGAGTGCCAATTTGTACATAGAAAAGTCTGTTAGTGAGATAGTCCCTAAACCATCTTAAGTACGGTCCACCAATTCCAATTATTTTTAAAGATCTTAGTAATATGTCAATGTCCAGCGTGTCAAATGCTTTTTTGAAGTCAATAAATAGGGCCAAAATATGCTTATTGTTGTTAAGGGCTTTGTTAATTTTGTTAGAAAAATGTTCTAAAAGGTTTTTAGCGCTTTTGTGTTTTTGAAATCCATATTGCCTTGGGTTTATTATATTGAATTTATTTAAGTAGTCTGTCAATTTGTTAGCCATGTATCTTTCTAATATCTTCTCAAAAGTTGATTTGATCTGTAATTACCGTAGTCTAAATGGCTCCCACCTTTGTTAAAGGGTCTAATAAGAGAGCATTTCATTTGGTTGGGAAATGTGCCAGTTTCTATTGAGGTATTTATTATATCTACTAGTGCCGGAATTAAATTTGGTCCTATTTTTCGTATTTCCATCATTGTAATGTTATCATAGCCTGGTGATTTGTTTGGTTTTAATGAAGAGATAATTTTATTAATTTCTGTACAGGTAGTTCTAGGAATGAATAATGAAGTGTTGGCTATAATAATAATAATAATAATAATAATAATTGGTTCCTATCTTCCACAGGTTTTTACACTTATTAACCGGAACCAGTTTAGATTCCTGGAAAGTCAGTTCACGGTTCTTAGATATAAAAAATATATAAAAAGTATTTTAAAAATACATTCATAAAGGGAAATAAATCTGTTTGAAGATATAACTATGGTCCAACACTTTGGCTCAGTCAATACTATATCTGCCTTCTGAGCAAAGTGACCCTGATTTGATTCCCAGCATAGACAGAAAAATTAACATTAGTGAAATTGGTGATTCCCCTTTCACAGTAATGAATTAATGGCCAGGGGAGAGGAGAGTGAGGAGAGGAGAGGGAGGAGAGGAGAGGGAAGAGAGGGAGGAGAGGCGATGTGATTGTTCTAGAAAGAAGTTATTTTGTGAGGCATGTGCTGATATAATAACCAGTTTCAAATCGTGCACATTATATAACCTAAATATTATAATTTATATTAATATGGACATGGACATTGTGTGGGCCTATATATTTAAAAACCATATTTTATTTTTTTTAAAGAAATAGGTAGGCCCTAATTATGACAGTTAATGATGTCAAATGTATGGGGGGGATAAAATGGATTTTGATTAGGTTGTATGATCAAGAGGATTTTGTAGTCTAGAACCGGAAATAATATAATTTGCCGCAACAGGTAACCTTGTGGAACCGACCCACCACCAATATATTATAATATAATTTTAAAATACAATGAATAATTTATTTAAATAGCGCTTTCATTACATAATTTAACACAAACCATTATATGTATTAAAAGTTTATCCAACCCTTCTATCTCTAATCGTTTTTGGTCTAGACAAGGTTATTTAGGCGTGGAGAGGGCCCCGGCTATCTCTGGAGAGTATGGGTCCTAGGATAGACATTTCGAGGCGCCTTGAGGACACCAGAGCGTAGCTAACACACAATATGGCGCTATAAGACTGTATATTCCATTTAATCTGAAAGTTTGCAATCTTACCTCGACATTATAAGATGAGACTTATTGGAACCATGTAAGGGTAGATTTCTACTTTCCAGGGTAAACGAAGGGTACTTCCATCAGATTAGATTATAAATATTAGGTAATCATCAAATCACGTAGTGTATACAGTAAATCACAAGTCCAAGTTACTTTGGTTCGATTCCTGGTAGTGACGACAAATATATTTGTAAACCTCTTGTAACAATTAGCTAACATTTTAGGAAGCGTGATGGGAAAATCAGCCAAGAAGTTTAACAGTCATTAACAAAGTTTGTTTGTTTTATTTAGGACAAAATAGAAGGTTAATACATAATTAGAGCAAAATATAACAATATGGCGTGAAGCGTTTATCCTCTCTGATTTTAAATAACTCTACTGAGATAAAGGAATTAATTGACATTACAATATCTGAAAATAGGAAAAGAAACATATAGTTATAATCTGGTTGTCAGTACAACAGTAATATAAATCGCCATCATTGAAGTCTATGGTTCCTTCGGTTATTCATTAAGTGCAAACAACGATAGTACCCCTCAACTCTTAGCATACATCTAAATTTAGGCAATAATAAGAAAAACAAATACGCGCCTTTAGATATAAAGAAATCAATATAACGTCGAACCAAAACAATAAATATAATAAGATGTTAGGCCAAGCCTCAACTCTTAACACCTAAGTGCCCTGCGCTCTCAGAAAATTGATAACTAGAAAATCCCATATACACAAATTCGCAAACAAGAAAGGACGGGTGGTAAGCCCGAGACGCAGAATTCGCCAAAGCGTGGCCGAAAATATACACTTGAAATTAAATATACATTATGTACATATAACAAAATGAAATTGTACAATTAGAATGAGTTAAACCTCGTATGAGGAGAGAGAAAGCAAGCGCCTTTGCCTTGACCTGCGCGAAACATTTCATAATTCTAAGTTTAAATATTTATAGGTCCCAAACAATAATTTAGATATCCCCCATTACGCCGAAAATGGAATTTTGAATATTAAATAAATCACGGCCCCTAGTCGCCGTCCTCACCTAAGCCAGTCGGTGGAATAATAAGTTAAGATGGGAAACCATTTAAGAGGAGAAAAAAAAAATCGTCAGTCTACCTACAGGACTATTATGACTGCACATAACCGGAAAACCTGACTACATGAGCTAAACATTTAGTTCACGCACCCACCAGCACTGACTACAAATAACTAACAAGACTACACGGAAAGGTGAAAATTTTTCTTTGAAGGTAGACAGGGCTCTTAGCCCGAGTACGTAAAAAAATGAAATAATTTACAACACCTGTTACAACATTTGACCATCTTTTGAGACTATTTTGCCCCTCTATAAGCTTTTTCTGAACGGAACTTTAGATTTAAAACACAGTAGAGCCTTAATTAAACACTTGGAACAACATTTAAAAATAAATATTCACCAATGGCAACCAACGTGACTGAAAACTGTTTTCAGCTATGATGTAATTAGCTAAGATGAAGAGAAACAAACTACCTATGGTCGCGAATGAGAGAGCAAAGCAATTTAAAATTGTAATCACTCATAGAGAATGATTGGCTTTAAAGGCAAAGAGATGTAATATATTTTACCGCAAGGAATTAATGTACCTAAAACAGCAACTACACTGAATGTATTTCCCGTTCACAAAAAACAAACACACACTATTCACTATAGAAGAATGATATGACATAGTTACTAGTTTAAAAAGAGTAACTGAGAAAATGGAAAACAATATTGCACACACTTTTACACATATTTTGTCTTTGTTGATTTGGGTAAATTATCTATTTGTTCTAGTAGACTCAAATGTGCATTCATATTATTAGGGTTGTTCTATATTATAAACCCATTTATACATATTTGGTTGAAATAGCTAAATTATTTACTAATATTTTCACAACAAACAATATAAATACATCCCATTGTTCTATTGAGATACTTCAAAATCGTTTGAGCAATTTTTTCAACAAATCGAATTAATATTTGTTGCTTTAATTTATCCTTTGTAAAGAATGGACGGAAATAAAGTTTAATACTAAATTTAAAAAAAAATACTGTCCTTAACTTTTAGGATTTAAAGACGGCATTTCAAACAAAATTTCTCGGAATCAAGACCGTATAAAAATTATGTTTTCGTTCAAATCTTGAAATACAATTTCTTTTAGTACAACACTTACTAATACTTTGTATAAAAACAAAAGTGGGTGAATCAAAAATTATAATAAACACATCGAGCATAACGAAGCTAAGATAAAATAGTAAATTATAGTGGGAGCTAACTTTACTATCAGTTCAGCCCCATGTGTCTAAAAACTGGCGAACGAGCTGGTTAAAACTAAGACGTTCTATATAGTCGGTTCTAGATAACTCTTTTTTTTTCTGACAGTTCAAAAGTCAAAAGTTGTTTTAAATAAATATGGTTCAAAAATCTATTTTGTGAAATATTATTTGTAACGGTCAGAAAATACCCAATTTACAATAAACACGATCGAGCCTTAAGAACATTGCTTGGCTGTGACGTCAAGGCAGATTAGGATTTCCTGTGTTGATCAATTTACAATAAACACGAGCCTTAAGAACATTGCTTGCCTGTGACGTCAAGGCAGATTAGGATTTCCTATGTAGATCAATTTACAATAAACACGAGCCTTAAGAACATTGCTTGGCTGTGACGTCAAGGCAGATTAGGATTTCCTGTGTTGATCAATTTACAATAAACACGAGCCTTAAGAACATTGCTTGCCTGTGACGTCAAGGCAGATTAGGATTTCCTGTGTTGATTCAATTTACAATAAACACGAGCCTTAAGAACATTGCTTGCCTGTAACGTCAAGGCAGATTAGGATTTCCTATGTAGATCAATTTACGCTTCACTCCGCGAGTTTTTTTTAATATAAAGTTGAAACAAAAACAATAAATTCTAAAATAAGTATTTAGTCTTATAGGGTAATATAATTATTGTTTTGATATTGAAGTGGTTTTTTGTGTAAACGTATTCTTTATATATTATCTACAACTTGGGCTATTTGGCATGATTCCAAAAATGGCCTATAGGAGTTTCCCTGCAAGGGTGTATATTAAAACAGTCCGTGTTAGCATGTCTATCTAGAATATAAATCAAGAAAAGGATAATTTTAAAAAGCAAGTCGATACTTTTAAGACCCAGTTTAAACTCGTTAGAGGAAGAGGGGAAGTGTTATCAATCGATAAGCACGAGCCCTTGCAGAGCAAACTGCTTATTTTCATCCCTCTTTTTCTATTTTGTTCATTGGTGTCAAAGTGTGATAGTGCTTAAGTATGTCAAGCTAAGATTCAACCCGCTTGGAGAAATCAAAATCTCCAATTAGACAGAAGTTAGTTGATCAAACTAGATGAACCAATTCTAAAGACAGAAAGCATACCTATTTAAGGTTTCCTAGATGGTAAATACAGTATACTCTTTAAATCTAAAACGTGAAGTGATTCCTTTTTACAATGATTCCAGAAGTTTTGCCTAGTACATTTTTAGAGTTAAAAAACAAAAGCTTATCACCGAGAATGTGCCCCAATTATTCCAATTTCCAAACATATTTAAAGAAGAAGCCACAATTTCATAAAACAATTTCTTTCGACGGCAATTTCTTAAATTTTACCAAACTTTTTTTTCAAGCAAAAGCCTTTGCTGCGATGCTATTAATTTCACAGTGTATAAATTCTCAAAAACAAAGCCAAAATCTAGACATTATATAAGTTAGTCAATGTAGGTGTGGACGAAAACAATTAAGGCTTAATTAATCTAGTTTGGTTTGTGTGATTGAGTAGAATTTGGAACCGAGAACTAGAATAATATGGCCGAACTCTTCAACATTTTAGAATCCACCACCCCACTTACTAGAACCTATTATAGGTGTTTAATATACTTTTATTTTCTTACGGATGGTCATTTAGAGCTCACTGGCTAACATACAGACATGTTTTTTTCAGTCAACATTGGCAATATTTTATTATATTAACGGTGTTTTTTTTATAGGTGGTGGATAGTATTTCTGATGACATAAATCAGTGAATGAGGTCTTTGAAAATAGAAGTCTAGAGATGTAGATGTGCATCAAAATCACAACAAGTCTGAACTTAACAGTGTGATTTGGACAAGTAAGAAAGTTGATTTAGGTAATTTTTAAAAACCGGTCCTCCCATAAGTAAACGATAACCAACTACGCCAAGTGGCTACGTATACAGTAAGTCCCATAAATTACCCCAGAGGTACGTCAGGAACGGTTTTTGAGCGGGGTAAATGATCAGTATCGTGAAAGCTATACTTTAAACCAAACATGTTAGTATAAATTTGACCGGTGGTCCATGCATGCTTAGTGCCGAAATGACCCTGGTTCAGAATGGCTAGCGACATGATTTACGATGGACACGTGTTTCGAGCGACCTATCAGCTTAATCAGCACCGCGGGACAACTACATTTCGTACCGTTCCCAATTAAAGAGGGGTTCAAAGTTTCGTTAAGTGAGGTCCTTACTTTAACAGCTTTCATTAAATATATTTTTGTTTGTTTTAAGCGTAACATGTTTTAGTGGCAATTTAGGTAGAACCTTTCATAAAATAAATCTGTCTTATCTAAAAGTAAAAATATTTGTGTATATATATAATATATTAGTGCGTCCAAAACCGGGGTCATTAATTACGTATTCTTAGGAGTAAGGAATAAGAGTGTAGTTTGTAGAATGTATCCGTATTAGTGTGAAGAGGGAACGTGATGATGATGATGATGATAGTAATAAATCACATGTGAAAAACCACCTCTAGGACCAAGGCCGAGATTTGAACCTGATCTCTCTATCCCCACAATCCAGTCTACTGCGAGATTAACGTCTTAGACCATGTTAAAACCGGTGCAGTAAGTATAAAAGATTAGTTTTAAAGGAAATGTACTAGTAATCACCTGAATTTCGACAGAAAATAGGGGTTTAATAAAATTGCACTAGGAAATGAGAATATATGTAACAATTTCACAGAGTGTAGACACGTTTTAAAACAAAGTTTTTTAAAGGTTTACAGCAAAACAGTAAAAAGGAAAGCAGGAAACTATGTGACTAATATCTTACGTGCATCTACTACAAAACATTGTAGATCTTATTACAAAAACGAGATTAAAATAATTATTATTGGCTCAACGTTAGAGTACAAGAGCATTTTACCCATTTTAATCCACTCGTTGGAAGTGGACTAAACGTCAAGCTCTTCCAGTTTGGTTTGTCGGTGTCGAAAAGGTCGAGGTTCAAATCCTGTCCAAGAGTATTTTTTCCTAAGTCTTTAGCCAATCTACCTCCATGCAAATGCGGACATATTTACTCTAAAGTGTACCTCTCTCATCCTTACCCCGCTAGTTTAGTTCAAATTGGATAGCCCTGGTGGGTAGAAAAAAGCTGGGGGTAAAAATCAAATGTATTTCAATGTACATAACTATAGCATCGAGTCGTTGAAATATTTCTCTTTTATAATTTTGTGGGGATGGAGTATTTAAGTGAAAAAGACAAATTACTAATAAAAAACACACACACACACACACATATATATATATATATATATATATATTAGGGGGCGGATTTATAGGCACTAAATTTTTTTAAAAAAAGGCAGGCAAATAGGCACTAAAAATCACAAAAAATAGGAACATAAATAGGTATTATAAAGTAAAAAAGGCAATAAATAGGCACTAAAAAGAAAAATAATAGGCACATAAATAGGCATAGTAATGCCAAAAAAGGCACCAAAACACTAATTTTTTTACTATTCACTCTTAAAAGCCAGCACACACTTTCCATAAACACACATTAATTATTATTAGAGTTAATTATCAAATACTTCTCAAGATTTTCAGGTGTACATTTTGTTTTGTTGTCTGACAAAATGTTTTTATACTGTGAGAAACTTCTCTCGACTTCACATGAAGTCATTGGGCAAAACTTCAAACAAGCTATTTCAGCTGGGCTAAGCTTGACTTCTGGGAGCGATGTATTTTGTCCTTCTAAGATGTCCGCAATACTTGCCATCACTTTCCACCCAGGGTTTCGCTGTAATACTCTGTTAAATTGGTCGACGATGGCTGTACCAACTGAGCCAGAAGCCTGATTCAGGTTTTCTTCTATTCCCCGCATTATCTTCACAGCTTTCACAAGAGGCAAATCCCTCGACTCTAAAGCTGTGATTGCTCCAGGAAGATTTCCAAAATTGCTGTTTACGTATGCCAGATGCGCACTGACACTTGAGCAGGAGATGGCAACATTTGCTTCTGTAATGGCAACATGCTTGTTCCTCGTCAAATGTTTGGACTACCTACAAGCAAAACGGTTGGTATAGCAAAACTCACCATTCTTTCAATATATTGTGTTCAAGTAAAACCATTAGATTAACTTTTTGTTTTCCAATAATGTGGACGGACGGGTGGAATCAATAAAACTAGTGGTAAACACTCACTGCAATTTTAATTTGGAAACGCACCTAAAGATAGTGTAATGTATAATACCCTTTGAATGTCAGCCAGGTAGTCTGCATAGTACAACGCAGTATGAAGCCATGTACCCCAACGCGTTAACACTGGTTGTGGTGGCAAAGGTGTGTTGGGCAGGGCGGCCTTAAGTGAGAATATTCGTGATGGAGCTTTCAAAAACAGTCTCTTGACTATGGAAATAGTAGCATTAACATTTGGAAAACGTTATTTAATATCTTCTGCAACCCTATGAACAGCAAGCGCCCGACAAGTCACGTGAATTAACTTGGTGTAGAATACTTTTAAGCTCGCAGCCGCTTTCAACATGTAGGCCGCACTGTCTGTCAGCAACACTAAAAACCTTTCGTCATTGTTTTCTGATGTCCACAGGACACCTAATATAAACAAATTAACTTATTTATAATTATCATTTTTACAGGACTAACACTGCGAATCATTAAATTAACAGAGTATATCTTGTTCAATTACATTATATACTTACACAAAGCATCACGAACAAATAAGGCAATTGTCAAGATGTTGATTGCCTCAAGCATCTTTGAAACAACCAAGTGAAGTTTCCCAGGACCCGGAGAGTCTAGTTTTCCAACAACAACATTTGCAACATATCTGTCAGTGGTTTCATCAACAGTAGCCCAGATGTATGATTCTCCAATATCTTATCGGATTTTCTCGACTGCCTTAAGCAAAATAAAAATAATGTTTACTGTAAATAGTTTAAATCAATACAATTCAGCTAATATTTTTTAATGTCAGAAAGAAAAAAACTGCTATTGTAAAAACTTACGGATAAATAGGTTGAATGCAAGTAGTGTTTCCTCAGAGTTGATTCATTTGGTATCTTTATGTTGGTATATTTGTTGAGAAAAGCATTGAAATTTGGATTCTCCAGCTTCTTCCAAGGAATATTTGCAGCTACCATTGCAGAGCATAAGTCAGAAGAAAATGACTCTTGGGTTTTATCGGTATCGTTAACTTTAGGAAAAAATAATTGAGATCCTGTTTTCTTTCCGGAATTCTTCATATGTATTGCGGTATTTTTGTGTTGTTCTAGGTGATACTTCTTCTTGCATTTTACCTAAATATTAAATATGGAAATTTTCACCCAGTAATATATGTGTATTCTACAAATTAACAAAGCATCACCTAAAAAGAGAGCTAAGATTGCTTTTTTTTTTCGATCGTAATGATACACTTTGGTAAATAAGTCTACTTTGTCGTTGAAATCCTTTAATAAGAAATGAAACCTAGTTAGAACAATAGCAAATGACCGTGATTTACTTCTAAACAGCGGACAATATATTTAATAAAAACCTTGACTTTCAAAATTAATAATCTCATTTCCCCTTTTGAAAAGATAACTTACCTCCTTGGAACATGGCTGACAAAAAAAATTATTTTGCCATCCATTGTGAAATTCCTATCACCGCCAATCCACTTTTTGAATAATAAACTTTTACTTGATTTTTCTTTAGGCATTTTCCACTAGTTCAATAATTTACACGGAATCTAATACAAAGAAATATTAATGAACAGATATGCACATCTAACAACAACGTAATATACACAACCACTGAATGAACTGACCCTGTTGTGCGCTAGAAGAAAATCTTTGTTGTCGGACTGACCAGTCTGAACCTGTCAGACCACTGGACACATGGGTTTGTCCTACCTATCACGAGTATCCACGTGGAGTAACCTAAGGAATGAAGGAGGAGGGGAGGGGGGAAGGGCAGCCGCAAGTATTTAGAAAGAAAAAAAGAGGGTGGGAGTAAGAGAGAGAGAGAGAGAGAGAGAGAGAGAGAAAAAGGCACTTTAAGGCTCCCATTTGTAAAATAGGCACTAAACAGCGAAATAGGCATTTATAGGCACTATAAAAGTTATCACATTATCTTCGCAATCATCGAAAATAAACTTATACCTCAAAAACCTACTTTTCAAAGCATAGGAATAAAAAAGGCATTTAGGGCAAAATCCACTCCCTAATATTTACACAAATCAATAAAAGAAGGAAAAAAGTGTATTTTATGTAAGTCATTTTTAAAATAATTGATATTAATACTCTTAATAATTTGATATTTTAAAAATGCTTGTTAAGGTATTCTGACTATTTAAAGGGACGTCTAAGCGCCATTGTTTGGCATAGTTGGTAATAAATAATAAACTAAGAAAAAAACCACTACGCAAGAATGTTTGAAATTAAAAACTACCATAAAAAGCAAACAAAATAGACCAATTTAGAGAAAATTCCGAGACTTGCGTTTCATAAGAAAATATTTACTCTTCATAGTTACTATAAAAAAGAGTGGGATGATATATTTCAACGTAATTTAATACAATGTTTAATACACAGATTTAAGACAACGTAACCCATTTATAATTAAATACAAGCTCTCCATTTCAAACATAAATATCCTCTGCTAGTTGAAAGCTTAGCTCCGGCAATAGTTTCCAAGAGATCCAAATGTTAATCTCTGTTATTGAGAATAAAAAGAGGCGTTCACTCAAACGTTAATTAACTGTCGTGACAAGTTATAGCCGTAGCCAACCTCCTAGAAAAGATGTGGGAAAGTTTGATGGATGGACCAATGTTCTCACAATCATAATCCTAGACACAAGGAGGTGGTTCGAGTTGATCAGACACTGAGATCACGAAAAACGGAGGAAAAAGAGCGTGCAAAAGGCGTTAAAGCATTTTGGGAATCCTTGGCCAGGGTAATTTTCAACGTACTAATACAATATTAATATGAAAGTTACGCCCTAAAAGAAGCCTATTGGTACATAAAAATTAATCTAAAATCATTGAGTTTTCCCTTTAATTGTTGGTTTCGTATGTACAAATGTATTACTAACTTTTTAGTATCTAGTTATTCTTTTAGTAAAAATGTGTAGGTTTTGAAAAATGTGGATCATTCATTGCCTTATATTATATTTTAAAGAACCAACCATGGTTTAGTTATTTAAAATGTTTTGGGATCCCTTGCAATAAGATTTATGGGTTCCAAAAACAAAATAAGCGCGTATTCATGATGAAGATGGTTATTTCTCAAAATTTGACTTTTATCGTAATAATTAATTTTCAAAAAAAGTCACAACCTATTTCAATATATAAATTTAATAGTATCTATGTTATTTTATTAGTTTTCCAATTTTACATTCATCTTTATAGCATCGAACCATATTAATCAAAGCTTTGTACGTATAAGGAAATATTTGGTTAAGTTAATAGGTGCCACGGAATCCTAATCGTCATGTATTAATTATAATCATAGGTAATAATATGTGCACATTGAGTTTTGTTGAGATCGGATTAAAGAAGCTATTTTTAAAACTTCAAGCCCATAATGGAACCCTCTTTCTAAAATTGTCTTCATATTTGAAACTTTTATTTCTGTTCTTGTAGAAGGTGTAAACATTTTCAAAGTGTAAGTCAATGATTTGTGATTTACTTATACATAAGCATCAAATATTAATTTATTGCTATAATTTTTTTTAAACTGTGGGAAAAATGGGCTAGTAAATAGCAACAAGTTAGGCTAAATAAATATAAATTTATATAGGTCAGTTGATTCGAAATAATAATACAAAAATTGTTTTATTTTTTGTTGGAGAAGGTTAGGGACATCAATCTTATATTTAAAAGTATTTACGTACAGTTTCAAAAGGTTATTTCTACTGTATTTCATTCCAAGTTTTTGTATGATCAGCTGCATCTCACTATTTTTATAGTCTGTGACGTCAATAATCCTACGACATGATCTTTTCCATTGAAAACAGCAATATAATGTTTTAGTACAAGTTTGTTAAAAGTAAAGGGTGAGGCTGAAACAATTAGACGATTAACCCTTTAATTGAAAATTAATTATTCACTAGCTAACGAAAAGCAAACTACATACTACCCTTTTTCCCTTTTGAACATAATGTCACTCAGGTTAGTTCCACCGGACGTCAGGAAAACCTCAGCACGTTGTCCATCAATTTCATCCTCGAAAATAAATCCCTGAGCACTACTTTCACTAAATGAAAACCAAAACAAAATAAACAAGTGTTTTTATTACTTAATCCAAACAAGCCTATTATTAAACATAGTTTTAAAATCACCCATGTTCTACCCGCCTCGGTGGCGTAGTTGGCTAACGCGCTTGTCGTATTGAGCTCGACTGCTGAGGACGGGGAGATCGAGGTTCGAATCTCGGTCGGGTGAACTGAGGGTGGTTTTTCCTAAATGGTTTTCCACTCTCCCCCCACGCAAATGCGGGTTCACTTCCTCTAATTCAACCTTCCCAATTCCTAATCCATTAGAGTAAATAGTACTTAAAGCGTATAACCCGAAGGGGTAGTAAGACGCGGTGCTAAATATTAAATTAAATATTAAATTTTACCTCTGAACATCCGACAATCATCATGTTTAATATTGGCTCCATGCGCAAGAGAATCCGGTTCACCCCTTCCTTTGTCTAGAGGACGTAAATACAAGAACTAGCTGGCAACGTCGATATCCAACATCGCAAGCAGAGGAGTAGGAAAGGGAAAGGGAGTAGGGACCTTTGGGAACAGCACGCTTCCCCTAAAAAAAAAAGATGGGCCCTAAGCATCCATTCTTGGATTAAAATAGTTTTCAATCGAATTGTCTTCCATTGATGATTTCGGCACCATAATCTGATTTATTAAAAGGGTAAAGTTAATTTCTGATGGTGCCATGAGTCAACTTTGGTTCTATACCCCCTTCCATTCTATTTTCTCAGCTCCTGGTCACGCGGAAGGATACAAAAGCACAAGCGAATAACAACGCTGTCAACATACGGGTTTTTTCCTTTATTTTTTCTACATCGAGAGTGATTCCTGTCAAATAAAAATAAAAATATGGTGTTATAACAACACCAAGATCAAATTGTAGTTACGAACCGCTGGGGCTCATCTTTCCATGTACCATCAAATATACTTTGCTAAAAAGTTGTAGCAAAAACTAATAACCTTACTAAAAAATATATAACTGTTGTTTCCTACATAGTTAGTTAATTTATTAATCACTACACTATTTCATCTTTCTTTCGATTTAAATAACTACAACCCGCCTCGGTGGCGTAGTTGGCTAACGCGCTAGTCGTGTTAAGCTCGACTGCTGAGGACGGGGAGATCGAGGTTCGAATCTCGGTCGGGTGAACTGGGGGTGGTTTTTCCTCAATGGTTTTCCATTCTTCCTCCACGCAAATGCGGGTTCAATTCCTCTAAATCAACCTTCCTAATTCCTTATCCACTAGCGTAATTAGTACTTAAAGCGTATAATCCGAACGGGTAGTAAGACGCGGTGCTAAATAATAATAATAATAAAAAACTATAGGCTTATGGTTTTGTCTTATTTTAATAGTAATATCAATAGGAATAATAGTAATAGAAACACATTTATAAACTATTATCCAGTTTTCTGCTATTATGATTTATTTTTAATGTCTACTCAATCACAAAAAAATCCTTATTTTATTTTATGTATACTAATTTTAATCAATTTATAATTTTATGTGAGATATTAATTTCAAAACTACTATAGTTATTATTATTAAAATAGCTTTCATCGGAGGAATATGTTTGCTAAAGTGTTCCATTGTTTACCATATTTTGGTAGAACTAAAATAAGCTTCTTATGGGTGGGATGAGTTTGATATTTTCAATGATGAAGCAAACACATTTTAAAGCGTATTCATTATGTTTGCATTGTATATTTTATTCGAGAAGAAGTGAACTTAACCATGCACAAGATGATAATGTGGCTTCTCTCCCCCTCGTTTCAGGCGAATGCTGAAGCATCGTCTTGGATCCTCCCTCCTACTTCGTAGAATCTACATATTTTATAATTTGAGCTTATATTTTGTTGATTGCTCTCAAGCACTTAAACACACATCGGTAGGCACGCAGACTAAACATCAAGTCCATCTAGACTGGTTCGCCGATGACAAGAAGGTCAGGGTTGGAATCTTAGAATTCTACCTTTCTTATAGCTACGCCTTTAGGGTGAATATTGGATAGCCCGAACGGATAGTAAAACACAAAGCGCGTAAAAAACAAAACAAATCTACAGTAGCCCCATGGCTTCTTTGGTGCCGACTGACAGCTCACAGCTGACTTCTAACGGTCAGCATTTAGGTATAATACCAAGTTTTGACTGTTAGAAGTGACAGCTGCTTAACACGTGTTTTTGCAGATCATATGGTTCGGCGTAGGGATACATAATTTGGTCTGGTAACTTTTAAAAGCTGTCAGTCAACACCAAAGAAGCCATGGGGCTAGTGTAGCACTCTTCAACAGTAGAAATACCGATTTTAAAATAATAATGATAATATATTTAATTTAATAATATTTAATTATACTAAAAGACTACCATATTAACACGATTAAACAGACACTTTATTGTGGTTGCTTTCAACGTTTCGATTCCAGCCTAGTAACCTAAGTTTAGCCTCCACTCCAGGAATAATATAGCGTCAAGAAGTCAACCGGTAGTACCATCTGATGATGATGATGATGATGGCAACACCATTACTCAACCTCCTGCTTGGATTGCTTCGGACGAGAGGTCACAAAGATGGAAGAGCGGTACGAGTTGGCAACCTTTGGGCACGACCCCCGTCAGAAGATATCGTGCATGCAGCCCGGCCATTACGTCCATCACCGACTACTATACCAGAGAGGCGGACGGGTTCATGCACAACACCAGAGCATTCCTCGACGATATACACCTACACCACGTGCACCGCAAGGCCAACTATTTTGACGTGAGTTTGGATTAATTTTAAAAAAATTAGTAATATACACTCGTTTCTCACCAGCGTTCGCATTAGAAAACAAAATAATACACTTGGATCTCAAAAGGAGTCACACCAACAAAGACAATCCATGCACCCCCAACATTATTTATAAGAAATCAAATGTTTGTTGATCAAGAAGGTAAAAACGGTATCACAACACAAAATAAAATGTTAAAACATTTCAAAACTCTTTTGTACACCCTTAAAGTATTACATGAAGCAGCTGTCAACTTATCGGTAGCTTGGTATGGTGTATTGCCTGTGTAAGGAGAGTTTAAACCGTACCTGTGAATTGTTCTCATCACTCAGTAGAGCAGTCATTGGTCAGTAGCTTGGCATGGTGTATTGCCTGTGAATTGTTCTCATCACTCAGTAGAACACTCATTGGTCAGTAGCTTGGCATGGTGTATTGCCTGTGTAAGGAGAGTTTAAACCGTGCCTGGGAATTGTTCTCATCACTCAGTAGAGCACTCATTGGTCAGTAGCTTGGCATGGTGTATTGCCTGTGTAAAGAGAGTTTAAACCGTGCCTGTGAATTGTTCTCACCACTCAGTAGAACACTCATTGGTCAGTAGCTTGGCATGGTGTATTGCCTGTGAATTGTTCTCACCACTCAGTAGAACACTCATTGGTCAGATTTTAAAGAAAATACAAGCTTCAGTGATGTGAGGTATGTGCCTATGTGTGATTGGTCAAATGGGAACAGAGTGGGTGAGCATGTATGCCAGATACGGTTAAGACAAACGCTGCCTACCCTGACAACATTGCATGCCACTACATTATAACCTTATGACTAGTATGAAGTTATTGGTCTTGGGTCTTGTTTCGATAATGATTAGGCCGCTTTCAGATCATACAACTTTTCACCGTGCGCCGTGTCCGGATTGGCGCCGTCGAACAAACGGCGTGATTGTGAAAAACCACGACACGGCTTCACGCCGTGTATTCACAAGATCTCAAAAGTTGCCATCATGAACAGTTATTAGAAATGATAGAATGTGTACTATTTTAATATAAAAATGAAACATTTTCACGAGTCAGGAAGTGGGTCCTTCGTTTAAATCTCTATAAAGACCAATTCCTGGAAGTTCGGGTTCAGTTCCCTGAACACTTTCCTCCATTCTCCTGTAGTTTCCGTCCATGAATTGTATTCGTCTATGCTTTTATCTCAAAGAGACGGTATGTTTTATTCTAGGTCTATGCATAGCTCTACATCTACCTATATCACAGACATTAATTCATTATCCATAAACCAAAACAGATTTTTAAATACACAAACTCATCTCGATGGTCACATGGTCTAAGGCATTACTCTCGCAGTAGACTAGACTGTCGATGATGGGAAGATCAAGGTTCGAATCTCGGGTGTATTGAGTTTTTTTTCCAAAGTGGTTGTCCACTCTCCTTCCACGCAAATGCGGATACACTTCATCTAAATATAATATATTATCCCTAAAACCATTATCGTAATTAGTACATACTCCTTAATGATATTCAAGATTCAAGAAAATATCGGATTCGAGATTCAAATCTTGAAAAAACATTTTTTTTTTTTAAATTTGCAAGTGATATTTGTTTTATAACTATAATACTACTTATTGGTGGTTTAAAAACAGGTTATAATTATAGGGTGAACTTAACAACCAGGCCCCAGACCAGAAGTTTAACACGAAACTGAATGTATGAATGTTATAATAGTGAATGAATTAAAAGAAAGAATGTTAACATTTAATTCATATTTGTTTTCTCTGTTATTTAATCAAATTTATATTTTCTCTTATGTTCATAATTTTTTTCAAGATTCAGATCTTGATTCCAGATTCGGGATTAGAAAGTAATTGAGGATTCAGGTTCGAGATTTAGATTCGTTAAATAGTGGATTCGATCCAGCTCTACTTAAGACGGCTTAATACCAGCGAAAAAGTTAATTTTAAATATACCAAAATAGCGACGAACTTACCGTGGATGGACTATAATATATTGGCATCTTCAAAACTTTCACACACAGCATGTTTCTTTGTAGCTGAACGTCGTGGGATTACTTTGAGCTTAGAAAAGAGAAAAATGTTACGTAAAAACTAGGACAACTTAGTTGGGCTCATTTTTTCAGAGGGTAGGACATAATGACCATAGAGGATTATATGGGTAAAAAACCTGAATCGATGAGAGATAATGGGTAAGGACAGCTGAATCAGTCGTCTACTACTTACGGAAACTCGTGACTTGCGGCAACAACGTCTTATGTCTCAATATTAAAAATAAATTTGATATTAAAGAACCAGGGTTAAGACCGTTTTTTTTAATTTCTAAAACTCCCTGACATAAAGATTTTATGACAAAATTTTGCATTTTCACAGTATTTTATGCACACATCTACAAATAAATCTAATTTTTCCACGCTTTTATAATGCATTCTTAACAGAAAAGTTATTTATGACAAATATGGCCGTAATTTTGAAAAATCTCATGAAATGGAGATAACACTATTAGTTCACACTTGGACTTTAAATTTCTATTTCGAATATTATAGCAACAATTGGAGAATTTCAATGACTTTTTACATTTTACTTTTCCACGTCATACCAAATTCTCTAGATCTAACGTGTCCAGATTACCCCTGTTTTCCAGGCGCGTGCTGACCCTGTGAACGTTATCCAGTTTGCAGTTTAGTTTGTTTTGACAAAGCGTGCGAATATGTTTATGTAGGCCCTACACTATACGCCACTCCACTCCACTCCTAAATTGGACACTTACCATCTCTTTCCAACCCACTCGTTTCCACGTGTCCTTTTTCCATCCAGCGGGGTTGCCATTTTGTAGATTAAAAATAAACATAGATATTTCTATATAATTAGCTTATAATATTATATAAAATTAACTGCTACATTTATTTAAATCTATATAAATTTAAAAAATAAATTAAACCACCAATTTAGTAAAAAAACAACAACTAACGTTGTGTCTCAGTTTTACGAGTTTCCAAATATAAAACGTCATAAGTATCGTTCCAATCTTGTGGAAAATCCAAAAAAATTACTATGGCTGTAGTAAGAGTTATAAATAACGCCTGAAGTGTCTGAAATTGAAATATCTTTTAGATGAGGTTAGACATATAATAACTCTTGAAATACTCAAAGTAAAACATGATCAAGTTGTGTTGTTAGAAACTTTTTCTCTTTTTATTTTGCAAGGGCATATTATGTGAAAGAAATTAAAATAGTTCAAATTTATTAATGAAATAAGTACGGGCCATAACCACCTCCCGTTTCTCTGTGGTGGCGATTGAGTTGCAGCGTATGAATATTGATCTACTCATACCGCCTGGCATTGAAGAGCACACACCTATATACAGGTGTGGCATTGAAAACTGAAGAATTATGTCGTAGCATCCCATTCACATACAAATTGATAATATTTGCTACACATACAACGTCTAATAAATTTTACATTCATATGGAAATTATTTTATTTATTTGGTTAGTTGGTTAAATGGGTTGTAATTTCCTAGACATGATAAATATTTTAAAATATATGTCATGTGCAACCACAATTTATTATACCATAATGCACTTCTCGGTGAAGAAACCATCTATCAGCAGCGGCGGGTCTATCGGTCTAAAACATTATATACTCTCATTACGCTTTGTCGCCGTTAGTAATCAGGCCAGGGTTAAAATCCTGGCAGAGTTCACTGGCGTGAGTTAAATACCTTGCCGCAGTCGGTAGTACGTATGAGCTAGGGGTCCCGGGTTCCATTTCCACCATGGTCGAATACTTATTATTGATAAATGATTGAATGGGGGACACGATGTTGTGTTTTTCTTAGTATTAGGCTGGTTTGAAAGTTATATGTTGATATAATCAAAGTGTTCGAAAAGTTCACGTAAAATGCACCCAATAAAAAAAATAACATCCAGTGTCGGATCAAGTACTTTTTTTAGTTTCATGCAAATATCGGTTCATTTACTATCAGCAATTGTCCTTATCCTTAAGGCATGATATTATTTTAATTAGTTTTATCTGCTGACAGCCAAAACACAGGCACCAGACTTAGAACTACGTGTAAATATAAATAAAGCCCTGATGAACTTAGCATCAATCAACCCCCCATCCTCCCCCCCCCCTAATGATAGCAGTCGGAAATGAGAGCTAATGTATTTTTGGAAAGGTAGAACACAGCTGTTCGAAACATATCGAAGAAGTATGTCTAACAGTTGTGAATTAATGATTATGTGTTTCGGTCATTAGGTGTTCGGTGATTTAATCACAATTGTGATTGTAAGGTTATAAACAATCTACTTTATTATAAGCAATCTAATTATGTATGAATGGGTTAAATAATTATTTAAGAAAGTGCACACACAATTGCATGGATATGGAAGGGAAAAACAATTTGTTTTAACTGATTTGAATAAATCATCTTTGGTTCAATATGCCAGAATAATAACGCCAACCTACTCATCACAGGCGATTTTGTGCAGTGTATTTTTATAGCGGGTTTAATATAATAATGATAGTAATAATAAAACACAATAATTTACATAAACTTAAAAAATAATGTATTATCATAGAGTGTATACCTGTTGTATACCTTGATAAGTTTCTAACATAAAAATTGTCAATGTCTCAAGAAAATAAAATCTGACAACTACGCGCTCCATAAGACTTGTACTTCAATTTAAGAGTGGAAAGGCCTATAGTAACATAAATACTGTTCAACTTTTTCTTTTAGCATCGCGTCTTACTATCCGTTCGGGTTGTACACATATGTAATACGTACGCTAATGTGCTAGGAATGAGGTTAGATTGAATTTAGAGGAAATGTACACGCTTTTACGTGGAGCGAGGGTTAAAAAAAACATCTAGTAACAGAAACTTTAGTACACGTGATTGGGATTCGCAATCTGATCTCCCCATCATTGTCTTACAGTAGACACAGAATTCACAAACTTTTCAGACTGAAGGAGCCCCTTCACCAGACAAAATACAAGATGGAACCCTTATAGCATTTAGTACACTAATATTATGAACATACATAGCGAGAGATAAATTTTACAAATATAAATATAAAACAAACGGAAAAAATCACATGTTCTGATGGCGCCATCGGCAAATATCCTTTATTCAAATTTAAAAAAATTTCTTATTACTGATACTATTTTATAGTGTAAAAAATAAATAAATAAAGAATATTATAAAATCGCCTTACGGAGCAGCCTAAGAAAACGATGGCGGAGCTTAGTTTGAAAAACTGCATTAGACCATACGGCCACCGGAGCGGTATCACGTCTGCACATTGATCAAAGTTTCGGGTTCAATTCACGGCAAGGCTAAAATATGTATTATTGGTGATATTGAGATTCCCCCTTTCACAGTAATGAATCAACGTTAATAAGACAGGGTGCTTTCTGTTACAGAGTTTAACAAGTTTACAAATATTTTGCAGATATAGGTAGTGCAATATAATGTATCTACGAAATCCTAAAAAAGGCCTATATGGCTTCAAATGCTTATTAAGTCAGATGATTTCAAATGAATCTAGCCAGTATTTAATTTTCATATTTTTCTAAAGAAAATGATTGGTTTAATTTAGTTTGATTCACATTCATATATTGATAGTTCTGACACACATATTTGCAGCCGAGGTCGAAATTAATTGAAATGCGCAATATCTTACGTTTCAGCAAATTAACGTTGATTCAACAATTAGACATAAGACGTTGTTGTTTCAAATCAAAGGTTTAAGTGAGTTATGGACAATCGGTTCAAAGGTTCTACCTCACCAACTCTCATCTGTTCTAACATCATACCTCTGTAATTATTTCGGTTCAAATGTCCTACTCAATTAACTTTAATCTGTTCTAATGTCTTACCTAGACATATATCTCGTGGTCCAACTGCTTCACCTCATAAACTAACGTATTTCCTAGTGTCCTAACCTTTTCTCTGACCAATGCCCTACTTCGTTGGACGCATGGTCTAACGCGCTACTCTCGCAGTAGACTAGACTGCCAATGACGGGGAGATTGAGAGGTTCGAATCTTAGTTGGGTGTATTGAGGATAGTTTTTCCAAAATGGTTTTACACTTAACCTCCAAGCAAATGCTAGCACAATTCCTTTAAATATAAAATTCCTAATCCCTAAAACCATTAGAGTAATTAGTACATAAGCGTATAAATCGAACGGGTAGTAAGACGCAGTGCTAAAAAAAACTGTCCTATCCCCTGAAAAAGAAACAAATTCAAATGTCATGTTCTAATGGACTTTTCCCGTTAAGTCACATCTCAGTGATAAACAAATATAATATCTACAAATGTGACATATAATCAAACTATTCTGTAAACTGGTCGGTAAATGCAAAGAGCTCTTTAAGTTAAAATCTTCCCTCATCGCGCTATTAAGCTCTAAATGTAGGTGACCTGGTGGTCTAAGGGTAAGGTGTCAGACTTCTATGCTGGCGGCCGGGGTTCAATCCTCGGTCCCGGCACAGATTTATCTGATTACCAAACCCTTCCTTCACCTCT
>CABFVX010001067.1:98352-122762 GCA_902151425.1 Timema shepardi | reverse complement strand
GGGGCATGAAACGTCGAAATTTATCAAATTCTCGAGTGCGATTGTTTTTGACGATCACAATACTCTCTCTACCTGTAAGGTAGCGAGAAAGTAAATATAGAGTACTAGAATATTAAACTAAGATAATAAAACTAGATAAAAAGTGGAGTTATTATTCACTAAGATATTATAGTAGTCTTGGTCGAAACATAATGAGTCGTGTTTTAGAGTTTCAAGGCATGGTCTATCCTACCAAACCGTAGAGTGATTATGATATTTCCTTGACCTCTACTCCTTCCCGGTGCACCCATACCACCCAGTCCGTCCCCATGCTTCAACGGCGAGAACATTGTGACTAGTTGTCTTGGGGCTCTTAATTCAATCTCGGGCGATGTGTAAGAAAGTTTAGTGTGTGTATATTTCTATACTTACTTTTTGGAATTAGGAAATCGAAATGCATTGCCATACTTACAAAAGTACGCCACCTATTCCTATCTTGAGATAGTTCTAACCAGTCAATCTCATTACACCATAACCCTATCTTGGGCTAGTTTTGTCCTGTCCACCTCATTACACTTGATTACTATCTTTAGCTAGTTCTATCCAGTCCACCTCATTACACCTATTCCTATCTTTACCTAGTTCTATCCAGTCCACCTCATTACACCTATTCCCATCTTGAGCCAGTTCTATCCAGTCCACCTCATTACACCTATTCCTATCTTTACCTAGTTCTATCCAGTCCACCTCATTACACCTATTCCTATCTTGAGCTAGTTCTATCCAGTCCACCTCATTATACCTACTCCCATCTTGAGCTAGTTCTATCCAGTCCACCTCATTATACCCTATTTATTTCAGGTTCATTCTAATGTTATCCTCGCATCTGCGTCTAGGTCTTCCCAATGGTCTCTTCTCATTGGGTTTGCCAGTCAGTACCCTGAACAAGGTTCTAGAATCTCACATTCATGCTGCGTGTCCACTGTTCACCGTAATTTGTGAGATTTGATTTGCCTAACAATGTTTTGTGATAAATACAGGGTATGTAACTTATATAAACAACTACAATTTCATAAAGTTCGTTTCTTTTAACCGAATCTTATGACTTTTTAAAATCTATGTGTAATTTATGTATCGTCATACTGTATTCACGTTTTTTTTCTAATATTTTCCGAATAGTAATAATATGATCCGTTGTTGATCTATTTCGTCAAAATCCACATTGATTATTCCCGATCATCGCCATTTAAAATACTACTATACATATTATAAAAATTGTGTGCACTTTAAGTAGCCAAAATAGACATCTCTGGGAGAATTTCACTGGTGGTCACGCAGTGTAAGTATCAATCTCGCAAGAGGTTGTATTTCTGGTGGTGGATGGCTCGAGACTAGAATCTCAGCCGGGTGCAGTGACGGTGTTTTTCTTACATGTGATGTGATGTGGTTTTACCATTATTTCTCTAGGCTCATGCAGGTGCACTTTTTATAAAAAAAATTACCCTCCTTCTCTATAACCTTATGGAGTAAGATGTTAATAACCTTGCGGTTAAACATGTGTGCGTTATACAACCCGTTATATAATTTACTTTACAATATTTTAGCTATTGCATGAAACAAATTAAAAGTAAGTAAAATCATATATATAAGTAATTTTGTCTATAATATTACTGTCATAAATATAATGTAGGCCTATAGTTCGATTGCCAAGGGGAGAAACTTGTAGATCTTATAAAAAATATATTATAAAAACAAATAAAGGTCTTGTGCCATTCTAAGCTTTTATATGCACTGCAAATCAAAATTATTATGACAATAAGTGGCACGGTGTAGTACACAGAATTTCTTTCTCTCTTTATCTTAAAATAGAGACATTTACTAAGAACTCATAAGATTTGTGAATAAAAATAATCTTCATTTTTGGATAAACACTCCACCAAAGAATATAAATTAAATAATACAGACTGTTACAGAAACATTGAGAAAATAGTTATATCTCTATCTACCATAGAGTATCAACTTAAAATATCAAAGACCTATATAAAATATATACGTCAATAGTTTAAAAATAGCTCGAAAACTATAGTTTTGATAAAAATATATTTCAAATAAAAGTGATTTTAATAGCTTTCAAATGATAAATCGTTTAATATCTCAAATATTTACGAAGATATGATCGAAATTGGAACTATTTACGTGTGTAAAGTACTCTTAAAATAATTTTTATGGGAAAATACGAATTGCCATTTTATTTGTAACGTGAAACAGTGCCTATTATACGAACTTTAATCAAAATCATTAGAATGGATTTTGAGAGAATCTGTTTTTTCTCTTTTTGCTCTTTAGTAAACTACCCTTAGTTTTAAGGTTGAAAATTCTACAGGGAAACCTATGGGAACCCTAGATACCAAGTATTAGTTCGATCAGTAAAATGGTTTCGGATCTAGTCAGAGATACATACAGAGAGACGGCATCGCAAAAACAACCTTTTTGGTTTCATGAGGTCATATAACGTCAGTATTTATCAAAATCTCGAGGGATAGGTTTTTTTTACTATCACAATAGGAGGCGAGGGTTGGAGAGAAAGTAAAAACTGAAGTAACTGAATTGAATGTTCTGAAAGTAGCTTGATTTATAAGATTTGAATGAAATTATACAAGCAAGTGTGCAATAAAACATTCTCAAAGATATTTTAGTGGATAAAATTATATAAGTATGTATCATATACCATATTTTCAAACACAAAAATATTCAAACTTCGCAATCCCCAAAAACGACTATAGCAGTTACTTGTAATCCTGTGCTTTCTTAAATAGAGAAGCCAAATTATTTATAATGATCTATGAACGTTCAAATTTTCATCAAACTAGGCCAAGAAAAACATTAATAAGGCTAACAATTTTTTTTTTTTTTTTAAACTTTAATAGTATCTCAGAAACACTGATTTGTGGCATAGCAAATTATCGCCCCAAACCCCTCAGTGGCAACAGCAGGTCACACTATTTACATGACAATTGTCAAAACTGACATTATCTGTCAAAATCGACGGCCGCAGAATATATGGCTCGATGCATAAATGAGCTAGAGTGGATATATATTTTGTAAGTGTCGGATAAGCTTCCTTCCAATAGTAATCCGATTACACAGCGCTGCTATCATATATATATAGGATTACCTAAATAATATCAAGTTTTACGAAAGAGGAGCGCACGTGGTACAGTTTTTTAAATATTTAATTACGAATTTATTAAAAAGAAACGGTTTGGATGATAGTTGGTATTTATAAAACGTTTTACCAACCATTACCAAATTGTTAACTCTTTTTTTTAGCCGATTAAAATATTAAAACGGTTAAATTTAGAGATTATTTATATTTTAGTATAAAGTTTTAGAAGCGTAATCTCCATCTCTATATAACGGTGGTGTAATGGTTGTCTCTCTCGCATCGCATCTCGGAGATTAAAAGAGCCAATTCAATATAGAAGACTTGTTTTTTTTAGAAAATTATTTCGAAATTTGATACTATCATCGTAAAACAAGCTTAAAACAATTAATGTTCATATTTTTTGGGTTATTATTGTTCAATAAAAAAAACTAAAGTAACCATACACTCGCTATGCATTTCGTTTGTTTTTTAAAATTTAGATTATGAATTTAAATCAATAATTTAAGTTTATAGTAATATGGTTATTATCAAAGACTTGTTTTTGCAGCTCTTAAGTCCTGAAACAGTTATTATTATTATATTTTACTAATGTGTATGTTTAACACTAATGTTATTAACGACTTAATGTGAGGGGATGAGAGAACTAAAGTGATAAATCATATGGAAAACCAACTCCAGTGCGTGGAGTCAAGTTTCAAACCTATAGATCCCTGTTACCTGTAATCCAGTATTTGCGATCATGACGCCTTAGACCACGTGACCACCGGTGTGAGCTCCAATATATTCTAATAGTACACCTTGATCACGAGAATCGAACCTGACAGCCATGCTCCAGGAAATAGGGTTATATGAGTTTATAAA
This sequence comes from Timema shepardi, assembly GCA_902151425.1. Classification (NCBI taxonomy): domain Eukaryota; kingdom Metazoa; phylum Arthropoda; class Insecta; order Phasmatodea; family Timematidae; genus Timema; species Timema shepardi. The sequence goes on along the minus strand of CABFVX010001067.1, from coordinate 118,756 downwards.
GCCAGTAACATCGTCCGCACCCGCTTCGGTGGCCGCATGGTCTAAGGCGCTACTCTCACATTAGACTAGACCACCAGATGGGGGAATTGGAGTTCGATCCCAGTCGGGTGTTATGAGGGGGGTTTATTCCTAAATGGTTTCCCATGCTCTATCTCCACGCCAATGCGGATACACTTCTTATAAATTCAACCCTCCTAATACTTAATACATTAGTGTAATTAGTACATAGACGTATAACCAGAACGGGTTGTAAGACGCGATGCTAAAAAAAAAACTTCATCGAATCTAAATACCATCTATAAACATTTGCACTCATCAGAAACTCCGGAAAGGCTGTTAGGAGAAATTAAACGATCACCCGCATCGTTGTGAACGTGGAGTGAACTCCAGGTATTTATCTGATTTTGTTTTACGATAAAGTGGAGGTCGGGGTTTGAATCTCAGCCGAATGCCTTAATGACGTAGTAAAAACTTGGGATAGCCCGATAGATAGACGGGATAGAACGAAACAAATTCAGCAATGTCAAGAATTAGTTTAGTATTATGCTTCATAGATAGAACGAGTCTGCTTCGAGGTTTATCACAATCGCGGAGGGAAAAAATACAAAACAATTTTCAGTGCTGTATGTTTTCCTAATCTTCCTTGCGCTCCTAACTTAATGACAATAACTTCAGGGGCAGCAGCTCTCACCATCTCATCTCAAGGTTCATAATTATATAGTATAGGTAAATACAGCTCGAGCCAGACATCGCATCGTGGCGCGGTTTTATGTATTCTACTTTAGTAAACCATTCGTATGAACTCACTTTCTATTTTGTACTTTATTTGGGTTTGTCCATACTCCGTGGGTTTGAGTTATTAGGATAAACACTGTTAGTGTGAAATTATGGCGTTATAAATAGGAGGAAATGTACACTGAGGAGAAGTGGGAAACCACAGAGGAAAAAATACTTAAGTAAACCAGCCGGGATTCAAACCCAGACGATTACACTAATCTAAAAAAAAAAATCAGAAACGATGAAACTGACGTTACTGTCCCCATAACCCATGACGTGGGTTCATACACTAGTATTTAATTAAGTACATATTGAAACATAAAATACACGTACAGCATATTTTTCTGCTGTTCCTTCCTAGATTAAAATCTATAGTTAGCACAGCAAATGAATAACTTTAAATGGTAGTTCAGAGAGTACAGATCTAGACCTGCATGTGTTCATGAGCTGAGTTATGCGTTGTGCAGAAATTTTGAAACTCTCAAGATAAATAAAAGAGCCCTTTGTTGGATAGCTTTTCTACTTTTTGTTTATTCGATCAAAAGGTTATTACGATGGCAATTCAACTATAGGTGGTTTTACCTTGACCCGTTTTAGTCTCCCTCTAACGGGCGGGACAGCGCATCCTACAAGGATGAATGAATGAATCAACGCTGTAGCCATGTTGAATGAGCAGATGAATCACTGCAATCATTCTTTGATCAAGCATTGCGAGCTTTGATTAATATGCTCTACACAAATTGCTCGCCCAATGCACCAAACAACAAATATAAGTGTGAGTTGCTTATTTGTCTCGTGGGGACGTCACCGTGATCATATTAGTGGCACTGGAGTTCGACTCCGATTGAATGCGCTTCTTCCCTAACAAGGTTTGCATCATAGTGTGCAAAGAAAATTGTAGACATGTTTGGTCAGTCCAAAGGATATAGCATGATATCCTTAGCTAAAGTAATCATTCTAATATCACTGGTAGGTGTCATTTAAATTTTACGTAATACAACCAATGGTCATATTAAAAAAATTATATATTTGTCTTTTAAACAATGTAAATCAATATTTATTTTAATATATTATTACTTTTATAATTTCAGTGCGTAGAATTGTTCACTACTTTTATGTAACGTATCCTTTCACTTTTTTTTTTAATACGAGTAGGCCTACATAAATGTGAATAGTATGTTTGTGAATAAATACAATGAATACACAGTACAGTTATTTAATAAGCTTGTGAGGTATAACCGAGACGCGGTGCTAAATAAAACATCTTGTCTATATTTCTACATTAATTAAATGAAGAGTTTGTTTATTTGTTTGAATGTCATGAACATTGTGCAATATCTAATATATAGCACGGAGAGGTATAGAATTTTAATACTAGTAATCCCTGTGCACGGACATGTACATCTCAAAGCAGATTTTTTTTATTACAATTAAAAAAATGAATTTAGAAAAATATTAACACCGCCAGAAAGCTTTACTACATTTCATACAGTTGTGCAATTCGGGCTATGGTAGGTAGCCCCTGTGCAAAAATATGTGGCCATAAAATCAGGAATTTAAAAAATTTAGAATTGCCACTTTTGCTTCTTTTACCCTTTTTGTCTATTTTACATTTTTTAACCTTTTTATATACTCTGTTTTTTAGCCTTTTCTTAAAATTTATATTTGCCACGTTTACCCTTTTTACTCTGCATACATATGTTAATATAATAAACGTGATAAGATACAGTAAATGAAAGTAGTGAGCTAACATAAGCAATGGAACTAGAAATGTAATACATAATTATTTTTACATAAACTTGAATTTTTTGAAGATGCGATGGCATTGTATTTCTCTGAAGAATATATTTTCTTTCAACTTGTAATAATTTGTTGAGTAAAATGGAGATAAAATGTGGGCGAGAATAATTCCAAGACACATGTTTCATTTCTGAAACCCAAGGTCACCCCCTTTATCCTAAACTAAATGCTTTGAGTGAGTTGTAGACAGGATCATGCAAATTAGTGCTTGGTTTCGGAAGTTATTAAGGTCTACTATGTTTTAAAATTATAAGACAACGATTCACGAAAACTGTTATCTGATATCAATAAATCATCAAATTAAATGTTTCTTAAATCTATAAATTAAACCTGGACCTGGTTCAAGCCCCGTTCCCAGGTGTCATTTTTAAATTTAAAGAATATTTTAATATTTAAATAATATATTTATTTTAATGAACGTTGTGAAACCCTATGATCATGTTTTTACAATTTTGTGGACAAACTGTATAGTGAAATATTACGCATGAGCTCATAATCCTTGTACAGTATTTCTATTTATACAGTAGACTAACCTCGGAGGTATTGCTGTTATATAACAAGCCAAACAAACGTCTTGTTAAGTCTTCCCGCATGATCTGTGGTAATGTATATTTTGAAAGGTTACAGTGAACTCTACTTAACCTTTTTCTTCACTCATCTCACGGTATGATTTTAGGACAGAGAACTCACGAGAACAGACAGAACACACGTGAAACCAACAACACGATTCCATTACGTAGCAGCGAGTCAATACAAAGATTTGTTACTAGAGTTAAAAATAGTTCGCTTTTTCCCAGCGAGATTTTAAGATTAAACACCTAAATAAAAAAATAGCATATTATTAAATTATTTAAAAAATATACATTCAAAAAAATGTTAGTTTGGATCTTGAACTATTTTTTTCGAAAAACTTGTATTTGCGCATTCCTAAAATTCACACAATTTCGACCAATAATGAAAATGTCTTGTAGAAATAATCTTAGAAAAGTGTAGATTAGAAAAGTCCTTCGAATCATACATATTTACAAAATAGTAAACAAGGAATATAAATTAATTTTAACAATTGATATGCACATAGAAAAGTTGTGTAAGTAAGATTTCGTGTATAAATAAGTGTAAGAAGGAACTATCTAGAGGTGTAAACAAACAACTTAGCAACATTAACGATTAATTTCCTAATAATAATAATAATAATAATAATAATAATAATAATAGTAAGGAGAAGTATCAATCATGTCCAAAGAGTTTTGGAAAAGGGGGAGGGGGATCAATACCTTGGGACTTGAGGTTTGAGGCACTAATAACCCTATTGTATAAAGTATCAACTAAAATAAATAACCATTACGAATTGTAAATTGCTAATAAACACAGAAGCAGTATTTTCTTCACCACCTGCATTAAGTTCTAGTGTGAAATCCAAATGTTTCAAATATACTACCCGTTCTAAAAACACTCATTTTGAATTTACGGTTCTTTCATTGCGACGTTTGGATTGAAGATAAACTAGCGTTATGATAATAATAATATACAATTTCCCATAAAATGAAACACAAAGTTGCAAAACTCCTTAGCCGGTGCTATTTACGAGTACAACCAAGAGGACAATGTGTTGCGGCAATAATTAAACCAAGACAAACTTGTATGTGTATGTCAACTAAAATGAGCTACCATATAATCGCCCCCTTGGTTCGAAGCGGGGACTCCACCTCCATGACCCCCTGCGACACTGGCGGGAGAAAGTAGACGCTATACCACGCCACCTCTCCCAGAAGTCACACACACACGTGAGGCTCAGTCAACCTCAATGTCACCGAAGATGTCCTTCCAAGGTACTCGTCAGCTACAGTAGCCCCATGGCTTCTTTGGTGCTGACTGACAGCTTTGAGAAGTTACCAGACCAAATTACGTATCCCTACGCCGAACCATATGATCTGCAAAAACATGTGTTTAGCAGCTGTCACTACTGACAGTCAAAATTTAGGTATATACCTAAATTATGACTGTCAGAAGTCAGCTGTGAGTTGTCAGTCAGCACCAAAGAAGCCATGGGGCTACTGTACACTAGGCGACAACCTTTGAGGAAATCTTTATTTGTGTTCGCTCGTCTTTCTTTCGGGCTATCCGCGTATATTAAATTATTAGGGCAGGGACGAGGAAAGAAGAATTTATAAGAGGTGTACACAAATTTGCATAGAAGGAGAGCGGGAAGCCATCTAAGAAAACCACCCTCGTTACACGTGACCAAGAATAAAACCCCTAGCTCACCGTCATCTGTAATCCAGTCTATCGCTAGTGTGACACGTTAGACAACTAGTTTTCAACATGAGGTAAGCGTACCCTGGCATATTTAGGCTAATAGAAGTAAGCGAACATAATTTATTTATGGTAGTCATTTGTTTTGCTCCAGATTAAACTAATCTGAGCCTAATATAGAAAAAAAAGAGTATTCTTTGAAACAAATACAAAGCTTTCATTAGTTATCTACATTAAAATATAAATGATGTAAAGTCATTAAAGTTTTTTATTTTCATTTCTAGATTGCAAATAAATTTTATCTTAGAGGCATGTACAATATTTAATTATTTAAGCTTGATTAAATATTTTAATCAAATCATCACATTTATCTTGAGTAAAGTAATTAGTTTAGTAAAAAAACTAGTGCAACTAGATAAAAGGGTGTTAACTGATTAATTTATTAAAAAATAGCTCTGTGTACTTGAGGAAAATTTTACAAAAAGAGGGGCACACAACAGAAAATAGATTGAAAACCGTTGCTTTATGCCATGTGACTACCGAAGAGGGTCTCAGGGCCAATTCCACATATTTCTGTCAAGGGGGAGGGCGGGCGTTCAAACTAATGAGCCACTCTTGCTCTGAGGGTTATGGGGATGGAGGCAGTTCGAGCAGGTCTGTTATTGTTTTATTATTATTATTATTATTATTATTAGCACCGCGTCTTACTACCCGTTCGGGTTATACGCACTTACGCTAATGTGTAATGGTGAGGACCTACAGTTTAACGTGGAATCCTAACCACGGTGGAGGCCTGGCATTCCTCACATTCACAAGATGTCTTGCCAGAGGTGAAGGAAGGGTTTGGTAATCAGTGCTATTGTTTTAAATGGCTCAATACTAATCAAATATCATTAATTTAGACCCATAAAAATCAGCAATTAAAATACATTCCTATCAATGACCATATTTTACACATTTTATCAAAAGTAATTTACGTAAGTTTAGCATTGCCTCGGAGGAGTCGTGTCCACCCTTGTAGTGTCACCCTTGGAATAATTAGTAAAATGTTCTCTCCTACGGCTTGCTGTTGACCAGATTACTCGATCACAGTTGACGAGCCTAAAGGTTGTAAACCGGAACAAGACGGCAACATAAAAGATCCAGGGTTGCCAGAATATTCATATCTGAAGGGAAGTAAAAGCGAATGGCTGGGCCCCTACCTTGAAACTTTAGGCTCCGTCAGAGTTTGTAACCGAGTATAGTAACTTTGTGGGCTACGAACAAAGCGAGAGCAGAACTACGCTTCCTTCTTTAACGAGGAAACGATCAATTAGCTGCGCCGGTTCGGTCTAAGCGCCAATAAAACAAATAATAAAACTAATAAAAATAGATAGCACATTAAATTAGTAAGCAGGTTTGAGGAAAGGGTTTTTATTGAAATGTCTGTTGTTCACGTTTTAATAATAATAATAATAATAATAATAATAATAATAATAATAATAATAATTGACTTTAATGGTGAAGTTAAAGCTACCACCTTTTCTTACACTTAACCATTTACATAATTAAGCTTTTTGGAATATTTTACGAATAAAATAAATGACTTAATTAAGATTAAGTTTTTTGCTATATTTTACGAACAAAATAAGTGATTTGGATTTTTCAAACTAGTCTACGAACAAAATATCTGACTTATCAACAATCTCCACTTAATTAAAATGTGTCGGAAGATGGAAAAGTCAAAAGTTATTTGAAAATACTTGCTTTACAAACTCACTTTCTCAATTATCTTTAAAATGCATTCTGATTTAGTAAAAAATTTCAAACAGCGTGTTTCCTGATCCTTGTGAGAAATTGTAGATTATACATTTGTTGATTTTTACATTACAAAATTTGACTCGTAAAAATATTGTCTATTCTCTCTTAAAGGGGTTTGGGATGTTCTCTGTTGTAGGATAGAGGCAAGCTTAGATTAATTCAAAGATTCTAATTTCCGATCGGATGCATTATTCTTTACATTTCTCATCCTCTTTCCAGACGTGTGGTGGTATTTGGCTTTTATATTTAAACTATTGACCCAGTTCCTTCAAGTTGCACAATTTAAGTCACTTAGAGACACTGATAAAATTCACGAGCACTGATACATTTAAATAAAATCCCCACGCCCTCCCTCTAAATCGTGAGCTAAGGTTTAGACTAAATATAACGTTTGATCACCGTTGCCAAAGACGATGAGAATAAAGTCCCAGACACATTAGGGCTGGTTTTCAACGGGTGTAGGTGGACCACTCATGACCCCAGCCTATTACTCACATTTTCTCCCCCTTCAACACAATGTGTATTAGGCACTGCTACCTTAAAGTACGATCACACCCCCACCCCCACTCCCTCTAAGGTGAATTGGGCACTGCTAACTTGCAGTGCGATTTCCTTCCCAAGGTGGATTAGGCACTGCTACCTTAAAGTACGATTTCCTTCCCAAGGTGGATTAGGCACTGCTACCTTAAGGTACGATTTCCTTCCCAAGGTGAATTGGGCACTGCTACCTTACACTACGATTTCCTTCCCAAGGTGGATTGGGCACTGCTACCTTACACTACGATTTTCTTCCCAAGGTGGATTGGGCACTGCTACCTTGAAGTACGATTGCCCTCCCGAGGTGGATTGGGCACTGCTACCTTACACTACGATTTCCTTCCCAAGGTGAATTGGGCACTGCTACCTTGAAGTACGATTTCCTTCCCAAGGTGAATTGGGCACTGCTACCTTGAAGTACGATTTCCTTCCCAAGGTGAATTGGACACTGCTACCTTGAAGTACGATTTCCTTCCCAAGGTGAATTGGGCACTGCTACCTTGAAGTACGATTTCCCTCCCAAGGTGGATTGTCCACTGCTACCTTAAAGTACGATTTCCTTCCCAAGGTGGATTAGGCACTGCTACCTTAAAGTACGATTTCCTTCCCAAGGTGAATTGGGCACTGCTACCTTACACTACGATTTCCTTCCCAAGCTGGATTGGGCACTGCTACCTTACACTACAATTTCCTTCCCAAGGTGAATTGGGCACTGCTACCTTGAAGTACGATTTCCTTCCCAAGGTGGATTGGGCACTGCTACCTTACACTACGATTTCCCTCCCAAGGTGAATTGGGCACTGCTAACTTACACTACGATTTCCCTCCCAAGGTGAATTGGCCACTGCTAACTTACACTACGATTTCCCTCCCAAGGTGAATTAGCCACTGCTAACTTACACTACGATTTCCCTCCCAAGGTGAATTGGCCACTGCTAACTTGAAGTACGATTTCCCTCCCAAGGTGAATTGGGCACTGCTAACTTACACTACGATTTCCCTCCCAAGGTGAATTGGGCACTGCTAACTTACACTACGATTTCCCTCCCAAGGTGAATTGGACACTGCTAACTTACACTACGATTTCCCTCCCAAGGTGAATTGGGCACTGCTACCTTGAAGTACGATTTCCCTCCCAAGGTGAATTGGGCACTGCTACCTTGTGGTACGATTTCCTTCCCAAGGTAGATTGAGTCCAACCTAACCGAATCTAACAAAACCGAACCTAACCTAACCTAGCCCAACCTTGCTTCTTCTATCATTAATAACTAATTTTACCTTGTATATACTTTGCGGAGTAGCTAACGTTCACCTGGCTGGCTTAACCTATAATGATCTGTAGTCTGCTACATGATACTCTGAAGAACCAAATAAACCTGTTTACAATTCCTTCTAGTTGAGTCGACGCTACCCAATCCACCTGTTTACAATTCCTTCTAATCAAATCAACGGTACCTAATCAATCTGTTTACCATTCCTTCTAGCCGAATTGACGGTGCCCAATACAACAAGACCTCAAATAAAAAGTGCTCAATCCACCACAACCCGTTATCAACATGTGATTTTCACTTCTACTCTCCGTGCTAATGCGGATTCATTTTCTATAATTCCCCCTCCCTACCCCTACCCTTGCGTTAATGTCACTTTGTTAGAATAAGCAATTATCCATTTATTGTTACTAAATGGGATTCTTTCAGTAACTCTTACAGGTTCAGCATTCTTGCCAGTTTTATCCACAGCTGACACTAGATTTACCGAATCTAATGTTTATCTTAAAAGAAAACCCAAAATAAGATAGTAATTTAAGGAATTCTCCTTTCACTAAGTATTTACATTTCATGTTCTACTTCAAAATATTTAAACAACTGTTTTATTTTTTATTTTATTTTACACAAACAGTATCTATTTTTATTGATTTTAACTACTTTTTTTTATTGTATCAATCTTCAGTCTCAATTTACTTATAAAAATTATTGTTAGATTGTAATAGTTTTATAATGTAACTACAAAGTCTTATTTGCTGTTGTATTATTTTGTATTTTTTAATGCTCGCCTGTTATATATAAGTCCTGTGAATGTTGGTTAGCATCGGAAATTGAAATTACTGTACCAATTCAAGTCGTGTTTGTGAAAGTGTTCAGAATAACCAATAGAAGTCGTTAGTTATCATGTATAACAATATTGTAAACGTAGGTGACCTGGCGGTCTAGGGGAAAGGTGTCAGACTTCTATGCTGGGGGTCCGGGGTTCAATCCTCGGTCGGTCCCGGCACAGATTTATCTGATTACCAAACCCTTCCTTCACCTCTGACAAAACATCTTATGAATGTGGGGAATGCCAGGCCTCCACCGTGGTTCGGATTCCACGTTAAACTGTAGGTCCTCCATTTCATCTCACAATCACCCCACCATTACACATTAGCGTAAGTGCGTGTAGCCCGAACGGGCAGTAAGACGCGGTAATAATAATAATAATAATGTTGTAAACAAGGATTTTCTATGATCTTGTTTTTTAATTACTTAATTTCAAGCACATAAATATGTTGGTTGAAGGATGATATATATATTTTTTTAAAGTTGTGCACACGCATTCAAACAACGAAATCTTGTTTAATTAACGCAGAATGTCGAAGTCTCTAGAACTAACGAACGCCTCGCACAAAGGAAGAGACGCGGAAGAAAGCCACTTCAAAAAGATCAGTTCACCGCCACAATCCGAGTGTTTGTCGAAAGTTTTAAAGCTCATTAAAGGTGTTTTCACGATATAAGCTTATCTTTTGCCACACCCAGTAAAATGAGTGTCTTGTACATCATGTGAGGAAAGCATGTAAATAAGAAACAGTTTACAAGAGAAGTGCATGCGGGAACAACAGCTAAGTGGTTCGTGTGTAGTCGTGAGTGAGAGTGCATGTTGAAATGAGAAACGCTGCTAAGGGCGTACCTTAAAATAAATTCTGTTGTCCAATCAAGAACCAAATACAAATATTACTGCACGTTCTATAGGTTTCATCTGTCGAGTATTCACGACTATTTTTATTTTTAATCGGGAACTTTATTCACAATATGCCAACCAGGCCATCACTCATGTTTGTATTTAATATACGAGTGTTTCATGACCCGCTCGGTGGCCGCAAACGCATTACTCTCGCAAAATAATAAATTGCCGATAACGGGGAGATAACGGCGTTCAAATACCAGGCTGGTTTTAGCAATATTTTCCCCTAAAATAATTCAACTCTCCCTCCACGCAAATGCATGTATACTTCATCTTAATTCAACCTTTCTCACCCTTAAAACATTAGCATAATCAGTATATATGTGTATAGCCCAAACAGGTATAGGATGCAATGTTTATATATATTATTATTATTAGCACCGCGTCTTACTACCCGTTCGGGTTATACGCACTTACGCTAATGTGTAATGGTAGGGTGATTGTGAGATGAAATGGAGGACATACAGTTGAACGTGGAATCCGAACCACGGTGGAGGCCTGGCATTCCCCACATTCACAAGATGTCTTGTCAGATGTGGAGGAAGGGTTTGGTAATCAGATAAATCTGGTCCGGGATCGAGGATTGAACCCCGGCCGCCAGCACACTTATATATATTTCTTATAAACTCTAAGGTGAATCCGTGGCCTAGTGGGGACTTTTATGTTGTGGGGATACCGAGTAATAATGCAACATTTTTCATTTTTCACTTTTCATATTTTGTATTTTTAATTTTTAAATAAAACCTTTTCATTTTGTATAGGTACAAAATATAGCATTTCCTGATTGTTTGGAAGGTATTGTGTGTGATTTTCGGGCCTATGTCTTTATATAGTTTAGAAAGATTATTTAAAATCAAATACTGTGCATGTAGCAAGTTGCTCTTTTAAAGGGCAATGTTACAACAATTATTTTAAATAGTCAAATTCATCGTATTCATCAGATACACAATTTATGAATGAATATACACCATATATTTTTTCGTGCACAACCAATAGATCGACATTTCGAAAATGCATGCACCCATTCTTTAAGTAAATCACTACGTATATTTCCTATTGCAGACTAAATTATATGTTAAATCACTATCTGTGAAGCCATCTTAAAATGATATGTTCCTCTTCGTGGGTTTTATTTTATTCTTTGATGAAATTATATACGCTTGGCAATTGCAAAAAAGCTTTAGTTTTTTTAAACTCTTTTTATTCTTGTGAAGTTATTTTTTCTTCTTATAATGCGTTTTTTTTCTGGATTGTATAAGAATAAAATGATTATAGTTGGTAGACTGATTTTTAATTACTACACGTATTAATACCATTTTGAACTGTTGGTGACGAAGGTATCCCAAGAGAGTGGAATTTAAGAAAATAGAATCTACGGTATGTAATGACGTGAAAACATATAACGTACACTAGGTATTGATATGAAAACTATGTGATATAGATTTGGTAAACAATAAAACATTATCACAATTTTAAAAAGGCATTGTTGCTCTATTTATTTAACCTGATTCCCTTTCTAGTAGTTCTGAGGGGTTGGTTGAAACACTCGTAATTAGCCACACAACAGTAATTTATTGTCATCTGACCCTCTAAAATGGCTCCAATATTTATTTTGTAGATATAAATTAGTGTCAAGTAAATGTCAAAAGAACGTGTTCTCTGATTATAAAATTTAAAAAAAAATATATAAATGAAAACCTAACAAAAGTAAAATATTAGAGACTAACGTAGAATAGCGTATAACCCGAACGGGTAGTAAGACGCGGGGCTAAATATTATTACTAACGTAGAATACTTACACAAAACTCACAAAAATAGAAAATCAACTGTAAACTACGAAAAAATACACACCTGTGTCCCCACTTTCTTCATTGAACCGAATAATGTACTGTAGTAATAATCTGTCGTAGTGGCGAGCTCTTTGTCACAATACTTTTCTAGAAGAGGGCTTTGTTATAATGTGCACCCACTGCAACAAGCCACGCCCAGTATTACATATACTAAATAACGACCACTTTTAGAAATTAACTTTCGATTTAAAATTATTCTCTAGTTTTTTAACTAAGAAAATTTAGTATGCATATTTAATAAATATATAAACTGTATGTTTAGTTAGTGTTAGGCTTAGACTATTATGGGGGGGGGGGGGGGGCCGACTTAAGCTTTAGTCAATTCGGTAGTTGAAGAATCTTTACTGACATTTTACGAACTTACTAGATATATCCATATGCATTAAAACTCCATTGTGTGTGTTATGCAGTAATCAAATTTGACAGACGGTGTCAATTTTTACAACTATAAGCTAAAAATAGTGAATATTTGTCAACGTTAGTTTATCAATCATCCTATTATTGTATGCTCCAAAATATTATTCACTGCGTGAAAAGAAAACATATAAGGAAACTAGAGTAAGATTTTAGTTGGAAGAACAGTAAATTACAGCCACACGTTAGTAAGACTACGTTCATATATTTATATCTCAACAAATGTGATTTGCATCTTTAATTTTGGATATATATTATAAATACCTACAAAATAATTAAATTACATTAATAATTAGGTAAAATTCTATCAATGTTGATCCCCAAAGAATATGTTTTTATTTTCTAAAACTATTCATCGTACCAGAATCATACCATACGACCCTCACCAATGGCCACACCATTTAGGGCGTCAATGCGAGGTTTGATTGCCGGTGACAGGAGGTTATTGCTTGAATCTCACCAGGTATACAGGGTGGTAGTTTTCCTAATGTGATTTATCGCTGTGGTTTTCCCATTATCCCTCACCACGTACGTTTGCAAACTTGCTCTAAGCTACTCTGCCCATGGAGTAAGTCACTAATGATTTTGGTTAAAACAAAAACAAGGAAAAGAATATATAAAAAAATAGGGAAATGACTGTGTGATTGTTATAAGCCCGGTTGGGGATCGAATTCCATTCTCTGGGACCAAAGCATACCAAGCTATCATTTTATCCAACAGTACAAGTCAAGTCAATGATAAACTAAAAATGGCAGTTTACCTACAAAAAAGAGAATGTCGTTTGCATTTATTCTGGTTCTTGTGTTTTTAATGGCAAGATAAGAAGAAACACGACATGACATTAAGACGAACAAAAGTTATCTTGACGACAAAAATAAGTACAGTAATATTAAAAAAAAGAGTGGCTAGGTTCCATTGTAAGAAGAAGAATTTTTTTTGTGATCCATACTGTACAGTACAATACAGAACCTATTACTATCTTATAATATATAATATAATTAGTGTTAGCCGCTACGTGTTTACAAACACGGAGGTAAACTTTCCTAAGTGTATTCAGGCATATTACACCTGGACAGGTTTTTAAGGGTTACTTAGTGAAAGCGTACAAGGTGAATTTGTTTACCTGCCTTGTAGTATATCATAGGTGCACAAAGTAGGAGCGTAAAAATCGCACCATTGTTTGTAGTCTCTGAGCTACATCTGGTAACACCACTTGTTGACATCGTGTTGTTCAAACTGTGACGACCAGACTCGCAACTCAATCACCTCTTTATAATTCAGTTGTATTGTGTTTGCATCCTGTTCATACCCAATGATTATTTAGAACTTATTCTCAAAACAGTTGTCAGCTATGGATGTAGTTAGGGCAGTGACTAATACAGGCAGGAAATGTATCTTTTTCAAACATTACAAATGTCGCGAGTTTCGTCAATTAGTCAGTGGATATTTTTCGTGGAGATGTACAATGAGGGACTGCAACGCTCTGGTTCACACTGATCCAAAGGTCAGTCAGGTGCTTAAGATGGTTAGTGAACACAAACATTAAAAGAGAAAAGGGAAGAAACTTTAGAAGCATGACCTAAGGAATTCCTGTAGGCGTATAGTGATTGATAATTTGACTAAATAATAATAATATTTAGCACCGCGTCATACTACCCGTTCGGGTTATATGCTTTAAGTACTAATTACGCTAATTGATTAGGAATTGGGAAGGTTGAATTAGAGGAAGTGAACCCGCATTTGCGTGAAGGGGAGTGGAAAACCATTTAGGTAAAAAAAAAGCTAACCCGACCGAGATTCGAACCTCGATCTCCCCGTCCTCAGCTGTTGAGCTCAATTTGACGAAAGGACAAGCTAGAATCATTAGACGTGTACTCAGGGTAGTGAAAGAAATGAAATTGATACAAAATATGTTCATGATACTAGGCAAACAATACACCATGAGCCCATAAAAGCTTATCCAGAAAAACCAAGAAGCAATAAACTAAAAGAAATAGAAATTTGCATTAATAGAAATGAAAAATTTTGCTTTATGAAAGATGATACAATTTTTGTAACTTGTGAAGCAAATATGAAATTACTGTTTAAAAACTCCCCCACCATACTTGCTGATATAACTTTCAATGTGTGCCCAAAACATTTCAATCACTGTGCATTTAATCTACCTTTGTTTTGTCTCTTACCCAGTAAACGTACAAACTTCTACATACAAATGTGAACTAATATACTAGATTTGTGTAAGGGTCGATCTTCCCCGATTTTTTATTTTTATTTTGAAGAATCCGTTCGTTTTGTTATAGAAATAATATTTTCTGAAGCTATCATCAATGCTTGTTAATTTCACTAAGGGTAAAATCGGCATAAGAAGATCTTTGAACTAGGATTGAAGGCAGCGTACAGTAACCGAATATCGCAAGAAGGCGACTGCTTGAATTATTTTTTTTGTTTTACCTATGTCAAAAAAAATCAGAGAATCAACATTGCATTTGTAGACCCAGTTATACTTAAATGATAAATAACGAGAAAAAGAAAAAGCTAGATATAAACATATGCCGATTATATTCAAGAGGATTACATCCAACGTGTTAGCCCATTCTCGTCATTACCGTGGGCACAACAACCCAATATTCATCCAACGACCAACTGTGGTACAGAAAGCTCTCATACCAATTTGATGCAACTCATCCATCGGCGAACATTGTCATAGAACATGTGAAGTTAGTACAAGCGGAGCCTTACTAAAAATTAAAAGGAAACAACATTTATCAGCGTCTAATCTGAACTCCTTCACGGACCAACCGGACTTGTGTGTCTCACGTGTGAGTGCAAATATATTAAACCTGTGTGTGCGTTTTCCTAGTCACAATCATTTAGTTAGGGTTGTGTGTTTAGGTTGAAAGGGATACTCTAATGTTGATTCAGATTTAATGCGTGTGCATCTACCTCTTTAAGAACAAATGTGCTTATAAAAGTACACTCTCCTAGACCTATAATCTACTTCATAAAAAAGAACCTGCTATAGCTATGTTCCTTTACCTCAAGAAATCAAGAATGTAAACCTAACATTTTAGTAAAAATTACAAGTGTTTATATTTGAGCATAAAATATAAGCCTAAAAACAAAATATTTATTTAAAAACACCTATTTTCCCAACAACCTAACTATTTTTACAAATTTATTAAAAGTTACGTATTATTCAGAAATATATGCTATGTTCGTGATATTGTAAATTATGCAAGTAACATTCTAGATCTAGATATTGATTATATAAAGTAGAGCGCCCACCAATTAATGAAACTTATCTGACAGTTCTAAAAGTTATTAATGTAATAAATACTACATTGCAGCTGTCATTTTTGACAGTTGGTATAATTTGATTTTTTTTGTCAGCAATCATATTTAGCAGGTATTTTCTAGGATTTTCTAATAGTGTAAATATATATTGCGAGCCGGTAAGATTAACGGACGTTGGTAAGACACGGAGCACAATTTGAACGCAATCCGCCGAACACATCTGTCTTGTTGGAAGCCTAACACGTAGGATCGCGAACATTTACAGTTAATAATAATATTTAGCACCGCGTCTTAGTACCCGTTCGGGTTATCCGCTTTAAGGACTAATTACTCTAATGGATTAGGAATTGGGAAGGTTTAATTAGAGGAAGTGGACCCGCATTTGCGTGGAAAACCATTTAGGAAAAACTACCTTCAGTTCACTCGACCGAGATTCGAACCTCGATCTCCCCGTCCTCAGCAGTCGAGCTCAACACAGCAAGCGCGTTAGCCAAGTACGCCACCGAGGCGGGTAACATTTACAGTTATTTTGCTCCACAAATCAAGTAATATTTTTAAGTTGTCTCATTGGAATGCTTATAAAAGGCTACGATAAACATGAAATGTAGAAAAAAAAAGGGAAAAAAAGAAATATGTTTCATGCGAGATTTAAATCAATAAAACTTTTGATCGAGGTTCGAATCTCGGTCGGGTGAACTGGGGTAGTTTTTCCTAAATGGTTTTGCACTCTCCCTATACGCAAATGCAGGTTCACTTCATCTAATTCAACCTTCCTAATTCCTACTCCATTAGCGTAATTATTACTTAAAGCGTATAACCCGAACGGGTAGTAAGACGCGGTGCTAAATAATAATAAAACTCCTCAAAGTAATGGGCTTCAAGTGGCAGAAGGATTATGGAAGAAAGGCTATGATGGAAGAACCAAACATATGTGCGAAGAGAATGTTTTCTTTGAGAATACCTCCAGCATATGTCCGATTCAATATATGTGGATTTTGTTTACCTTGTTGAAACTTGGATTTTTTTCTAGAGGTAAAGATTATTTATTATTTTACAAACCCTTTCTTCACCTCTGACAAGACATATTGTGAATGTGAAGAATGCCAGGTCTCCACCGTGGTTCGGATTCCACGTTAAACTGTAGGTCCTTCATTTCATCTCACAATCACCCTACCATTACACATTAGCGTAAGTGCGTACAACCCGAACGGGTAGTAAGACGCGGTGATAATAATAATAATATTTTACATATAAAAGTTTGAATTGTTATAGAGTAGTTATACTATAGCACTAAATGTTTAATTTTTAGTTGTGTTTTCCAGTTCATAGCCTCAAATTGAGGCTGTAGAACATATAAAACATACATTAGACAAATTTTCATATTACACATACTTGAAAAGGTTGGTACATTTTTTTTTTCATATTGATATAAATACATCCATTTTTTACAGGAACCTTTTCTAAAATTTGGCAAGACAATACAAAATTTACTTGTAAGAGGCGGTGGACGAATGATGGAAAAATATTTGTTGTTTTGCATGCTGGTCCAAGAAAGGGCTTTGTGAAAGGTGCTGGGCTATTGTTTGCATCAAAGAAGACCACAGGAGATTATCACGGGGAAAATTTCGAAACCTGGATGAAAAACCAGCAACTGATTAGCCTCGAGGAAACTTCTGTTATAGTTCTTGACAATGCGCAATATCATTCTATACAGGTTAGTGAAAACCTCATACAAACTTACACAAAACACACACACATTAAAGGCACTTTCAATCCAAAAAGAGTTTAAACACTTTCACAACTGTTATTTCCACATTTTAAAAATCAATCTTATTATCTAAGCTAATTATTTAAATAGATGAATACACTTAAGTCTCTAAGTATCTCCATATCAAGGATGCCCAGTCATAAAACAAAGAATATTAATAAAAAAACTGTTAGGTAGAGAAATTACCGACCAAGAGTTGGAAGAAAGAGGAATATGAGGCATGGCTTCAGAAGAACGGTATAGCATTTCCTCCGCCTTGACAAACAAACCTATAAAGAGGTATAAAGTTGATGAGATGGTCATGGAATATGGGCACCAGGTTATTCGTTTACCTCCATATCATTGCCAGCACAACCCAATAGAACTGTTCTGGGCACAAAACAAATAGTACTGCAACAAACATACAGGTTGTGACAGGAAGGATGATGATGAAGTCGTTAGAAAAATTTGGGAGGGAGCCCTTGCTCATGTTACCTCTGAGAGGCATAGTTTTATAAAATAATTCAATTGTTATCAATATTCTACCATGCTCACTATAATCAGATATATGATGCATAATTATGGACTATATATGTATATATATATATATATAGTGGTATCCATGCAAAAAAAAGGTATGAGTGTGTTGTGTATATAATCTTTGCCATGGCCGTACATTCTAACGTTTCAGTTGAAGTATAGTAGCCCCATGACTTCTTTAGTGCTGACTGACAGTTCACAGCTGACTTCTGACAGTCAACATTTAGGTATATACCTACATTTTGACTGTCAGAAGTGACAGCTGCTAAACACATGTTTTTGCAGATCATATGGTTCGGCGTAGGGATACATAGTTTGGTCTGGTAACTTATCAAAGCTTTTAGCTGTCAGCTGTGAGCTGTCAGTCAGCACCAAAGAAGCCATGGGGTTACTGTAAGAATGTCGACCATTGCGAGAAACTTATTAAGGAAGATTGGGACAGGGAGATGAAAATGGAATAAAGTGAGGCCCACCCACCTATCATCATTAACCTGACTGAAGTCGATAAAGAGGACGACGATGAATATGATGATGTAGATAGAAGAATTTCTTGCGACCCCTTTGGAAAAAAACTTAAAAGGTACAAGCCAGTTCATAATTAATGACTTATTTGTTGTAAAAGTGTTAAAAAGTTTTATGACAGTAGATTTTTTTCTATGTGTAATACTACACATTCAGATTTTTCACATTTATAATGTTATTAATAATACTACTAACAAATAATTATTTATAAAATAAAAAACAATTATTTTAAAATTATTTATTAATAATAATAAAAACTAATCTGGGATTTAATGCTATTTTTTTTAATGTTTACTATTGTAGAAAAATTTAATACTCAATATTAGGCCTAACATCAACATATAGAGGTCAACAATAAATTAAAAATAAATAAAACAGTCATATATAATTCTTGTATATAGCTGAATTTTGACTGTCAGAGATGACAGCTGTTAAACACACGTTTTTGCAGATCATATGTTTCGTCGTAGGGATACATAATTTGGTGTGGTAAATTTCAAACATGCCAGCTGTCAGCTGTGAGCTGTGAGCTGATGCTGACATTAGGACATATTTAGCATGCATTCCTTTAATTATTAACAAAGAAAATAGACTAGTTCGAATATTGGTTTTAGTTTGTATATGATTATGTTCTGTTATGGTAGGAAATATATGAAATTTATTAATTTGCTCTGTCATCCATATTATTATTAGTTAAGAACGAAAAATAATATCTAAATTAATAACTAATCAATGACAAAATTCAGTGGATGATTAGGAGGTGGCGTCATTCTCGCTACTGGATAGCTAATGACGAAGATATAGGGGTTCGAATATCTGTCTGGTATCTCTAGGGGGGATTTTCTTAAATGTTTACTACTCTCTCCCCCAGACAATGCAATTTTCTATAAAAGTCTACCTTCCCTATTCACTGTCATATATGCGTATAACCCAAATGGGTAGTACAATAGTAAGATGCTATGCTAGTACACACACACACATATATATATATACACACACGCGGTGGTAGAAAAATTACAAATCGTGACACACATAAGTAAGTGAACGTTAATATAATATATAGGCTACACAGGCGAAACTTCGTCTAGCTTAATTATATATGTGGATCAACAACAAAAATATAACTCATATGATTAATCATGTTTTACTATTTTAATTATAGGTGACCTGGTGGTCTAGGGGTAAGGTGTCAGACTTCTGTGCAGGCGGCTGGGGTTCAATCCTCGGTCCCGGCACAGATTTATCTGATTACCAAACCCTTCCTTCACCTCTGACAAGACATCTTGTGAATGTGGGGAATGCCAGGTCTCCACCGTGGTTCGGATTCCACGTTAAACTGTAGGTCCTCCATTTCATCTCACAATCACCCTACCATCACACATGAGCGTAAGTGCGTATAAACCGAACGGGTAGTAAGAGGCGGTGCTAATAATAATATTTTAATTATAGAGATTTCTCGAGCAAAGGTTTGTTTCTTTCTCTTGCTAAAGAGGGGATGCATCAGCCAAGCGAGGAAGAACTCGAAAATACGTAATAGATCTAGAGTACAGCCATAAAGTAGTAGCGGATATTTTAGACGATTTTTTTTAATCTTTTTTAATACCTATTCACCATTTATATATTTTTTAAATTTATTAAACCATTTAGATTAATACTGTTAGAAAATAGCTGTAAAACATTTTGTCACTGTCTGGGACATCCCGTTGAAAGTAAACAACATTCGAAACATTTATTTGCGCCCGCATGTTTGTTTAGAAAAACAACAACAAGGAAATCGAAATAAATCCAACCTCTTTCGAAGTAGACGGGGGTGGGTTTAAAGTTGGCGCAGAGCAGAGAGAGTAGAGTAAAGGGACAAGAGGGAGTCCGGGGGGGG
>CABFVX010001067.1:67258-98270 GCA_902151425.1 Timema shepardi | reverse complement strand
GGGGGGGGGGGGGGGGGGGGGGAGGTAGAAGAGGTTACGAAAACCATCGGACGGAAGCGAGTGCCAGCGACATTCAAACAAAAGTCAGACGAATCCGATTAGAAGGAAGGATAAGTTTAATTTATTTAACTATTTAACATTCACTTTCTAAACACAAAGTTATATACATTACACATACGACGTATAAATTAAGCTAATAAAGGCACTACAACTTTAACAACTACATACCCAACCCTTAATTTAGGAAAATATACCAATATTAAGAAATATTATAACCTTTATCAGGGTAGAGAGCAATGACCCGCACCGGTGGGGAAAAAGATAAAGGCGTCAGTCTTCTCCAATTTGATTTGTGGGGAGATAAAGGCTCTAATACCAGTCGGGTGTACTTTTTTTTTCACCTAAATATTTTCCCCCCGTCTGCCTTCTCACTAATTTGGGTTAATTTTGGTATAATTGTAACTTCCTCATATCCAATTTATACTTGTAAGTACACAGATAGCCAGGGTAGGTACGACTTACGAGTTGAGGGATGGAGGTTACAGTCAAGAGGGTGGATCATGAGGGGCGAGTCAGCAACTACACCGACCAGCTTTACAAGGTTAAAGTCAAGAGGGTGGATCATGAGGGGTGAGTCAGCAACTACACCGACCAGCTCTACAAGGATGCAGTAGAGAGGGTGGATCATGAGGGGCAAGTCAGCAGCTACACCGACCAGCTTTACAAGGTTAAAGTCAAGAGGGTGGATCATGAGGGGTGAGTCAGCAACTACACCGACCAGCTCTACAAGGTTAAAGTCAAGAGGGTGGATCATGAGGGGTGAGTCAGCAACTACACCGAACAGCTCTACAAGGATGCAATCGAGAGGGTGGATCATGAGGGGCGAGTCAGCAACTACACCGACCAGCTCTACAAGGATGCAGTAGAGAGGGTGGATCATGAGGGGCGAGTCAGCAGCTACACCGACCAGCTCTACAAGGTTACAGTCGAGAGGGTGGATCATGAGGGGCGAGTCAGCAACTACACCGACCAGCTTTACAAGGTTAAAGTCAAGAGGGTGGATCATGAGGGGTGAGTCAGCAACTACACCGACCAGCTCTACAAGGATGCAGTAGAGAGGGTGGATCATGAGGGGCAAGTCAGCAGCTACACCGACCAGCTTTACAAGGTTAAAGTCAAGAGGGTGGATCATGAGGGGTGAGTCAGCAACTACACCGACCAGCTCTACAAGGATACAGTCGAGAGGGTGGATCATGAGGGGCGAGTCAGCAACTACACCGACCAGCTCTACAAGGATGCAGTAGAGAGGGTGGATCATGAGGGGCGAGTCAGCAGCTACACCGACCAGCTCTACAAGGTTACAGTCGAGAGGGTGGATCATGAGGGGCGAGTCAGCAACTACACCGACCAGCTCTACAAGGATGCAGTCGAGAGGGTGGATCATGAGGGGCGAGTCAGCATCTACACCGACCAGCTCTACAAGGATGCAGTCGAGAGGGTGGATCATGAGGGGCGAGTCAGCAACTACACCGACCAGCTCTACAAGGATGCAGTCGAGAGGGTGGATCATGAGGGGCGAGTCAGCATCTACACCGACCAGCTCTTCAAGGTTACAGTAGAGAGGGTGAGAATTCAAACCTATTTCTTTGCGGCCAGCATTGATAGCATTATACTATAATATTATTCTTTATCATCTTTAAAAAACGTTGTTTACACATATTACCTCATAATTTAACCTACTTTCTAATATTATGTATTTAAAATAAATTAATTAAATCATCTTTATCATAAATACATTAATTAAATCATCTTTATCATAAATAAATCAATTAAATCATCTTTATCATAAATAAATTAATTAAATCATCTTTATCATAAATAAATTAATTAAATCATCTTTATCATAAATAAATTAATTAAATCATCTTTATCATAAATAAGACCTGAAGATGGCGTGACATCTATATCTAATAACGAAACATATCATCATAGAAGACTAAGGCTAATATCAAATAAGGAGCACGGAGTAGAAATAAAAATAAAGCAGATATAATTTTATTATTTATTACTCCTTACCAAATAAATATGAACAGTATTAGTATATAAATATACATTCATTATTTTATAGGTCTGATAATATTTAGCAAAAGTGTTAGCTACAGATAGCATGACTTGATGTATGAATGTGATAAAATTGTTTTATTAACTTTAATAACTACCAGATACTGTTATTCCTGCCAAAATCAGGGTATAAAACTGAAGCTTGGCCACCTACTAGGCTTAGAATACCAGGTTAGATTTCCAGATCTTTAAAAATGCATCATTGATAAAATTTGAGTTTCCTTTTAGACGGTGATAAATGAAGGACTGAGTCACTTGGTGTCGTGTATGTTCTAGAAGTTAGTTTATAAGTTGTTTGTTGTTATACATAAATTGTCTCAGAAATAGCATGTAAATTATACCTCCAATGAAATTAAATTACTATTTTCGCGTTCTACCTTCTATCCGATTAGAGGTGAGTCTGTAGTTTTATACATAATGTTTTAAGTTAAAATAGTGTTGAGGACGTGTGCAGATATAAAGCTGTAGGTTCACAAACTCTACGTTACGATGGGGGTGCGGGGAACGCGAGATAAGGTGCCTCTGTACATACATAAAGTTTAATCGTATCAAAATGGTGGTGGTTAAATATCTGTTATAAACATAGTGACATTATCTAACAAACTTTTTAAATTAAGAGAAAAAGTTTTCATGAAATTACAGAAATTAAACAATAATTGTTGAGGTCATCATGCGAGTAAAATTAAACTTTTGTGTGTACAGATGCAACATTTGATTTATTTTGACCAAAAATGTTTTACAGGTAAAAACTACAAACACACTGACATTTTCTCATGCTCCCTGAATCCCCACCTTAATTACCCTAATAATAGTAATAAATATGTTTCATTCTATATAACCTCCCAAAGTTTTATACAACGAAAAAAAAACAAGCGTTTATTTTTAATAATATGCTGATATTGACGACCACTTTTACTCAAAATTAAAACCAATATTTATACATTGGGAGTTTTCGTAATTTTAAAGTGTGTAATTTGGTTGACAGAACATCAAAACGTAGCTACTTTGCTTTAAAGCCCCAAAATAGCAATTTATTATTATTATTATTATTAGTAGTAGTAGTAGTAGTAGTAGTAGTAGTAGTAGTAGTAGCGACACGTCTTACTACCCGTTCGGGTTATACGCACTTACGCTAATGTGTAATGGTAGGGTGATTGTGAGATGAAATGGAGGACCTACAGTTTAACGTGGAATCCGAACCACGGTGGAGGCCTGGCATTCCTCACATTCACAAGATGTCTTGTCAGAGGTGAAGGAAGGGTTTGGTAATCAGATAAATCTTTGCCGGTACCGAGGATTGAACCCCGGCCACCAGCATATAAGTCTGACACCTTACCCCTAGACCACCAGGTCACCTAATAGCAATTTAAATCAACAAAAAAAACACTATTAATTTTAAGTATTTTATCTGTGCATCATAAAGATATTAATAAATTAATCGAGTTCAATTAGCGTGGTAAAGCTATGAAATGGGACAGTGAGGGTGGGCAGGACAACACGTTACCCAAGCGCTACAAAAAAAAAACTTCAACAAACGGGAAGGAGTGGGGATATAGTAACAAAAAATCTAATATTCTCACCATAAAAAAACATCATATTCTTCTTGGCGAAGAAATAAATTGCGAGTGACAGGTACTTGGTGGATGAATACTTTAGGTAAAGCGATAAAAGAAACTCGGACGAGAACCGACAGACAACCCGTTGTGTCTACGAGTACTGCACATAGCCTACACATCCAGGCGTGTTAAGCATTGTGGATGAAGAAGGAAACTTTTTTTTTTTTGTTAAACTTTGATGTTCATTTGGTATGTTGGGGGAACTTATTTGCATTTCAAAGTTCATAAAAAAAAACATCCACCTTAGATCTGAAATAAAATAGCATTCACACCAGTCGAAAGATATAAAAAGGAATGCTGTTTGAAAAAAATTAGTATTCAGCTTGTTTAACGTAAATTGAGAGAAATTAAATGTAATAGATGCAAGTGTTCACATTTTATAATAAGTTAGTCTTTAATATATCTATACCCGTATCGGTGGCCAAGAAGAGTAAGGTGTATATACGCACATATCTACACATATGCCTAGCTATGACTCTGTGTATTTATATTTGTGTAAAACAGTTAAATGAAGAGATTTCCTTGTTTAGAAGCAGGGAAAAAGCGATTTAAAAAAAACAATCAAAACTTAACGACACACGTGTTTTTCAGAGAGAGTTTATAAATAAAAGACGTATAAAGTGTTTTATTGCTAGGTTATGTCATAGAGAAAGTATATATTTGCCTTATGGTTAGGTTAGGCCATCTAGCGTTCGTACAAAACAAGGTCGCGAGAAAATTCTCTCTTTGAATTAGATCTGAGAGGAAAACTAACAGGTTGGAATCTCTGAAGAAGAAGAAGAACTAAAATTTTAATTCAATAAAATATAAAGCAATTAACCTCAAGTTTGTTCTGAATTCTTGTAATTACGTTTGGAATGATAAATAAGCCAATGCAATGCTCGTAGAGTAATTATGTCAGGGTTACTTCTCGACTAAAACCAAAATTTACAAACGAGAAAAAGGAAACTATTACTTGGATCGTTCAAATATCACAAAGTAGCACGTCTCAAGTGCGACTACTAGCTTTCATTCAAAAGTAGAGGAATGTCTTGATCCGAAAACAAAAATGTCTTGATTAATCACTTAATCCATAACTTGGTACACAATGTTGCAATGAAAGCACCGCTACCTAGAGATCCATTACTCAAGCGCCGTCACGCGGAAACTTTGTTAGATCGAGCTCGCTCACTCTCTCAACAGGGATATAACGTTGGCACAAGCTTTTACCAAAGCCACCTGTCTCCGACTTAGAGCTCACGTAGAACTTGGGGAACTTGGGGAACTTGAAGAACCAGCCATCTTGCAGTGATAAATAGATCCTATACTATGTGACGCGGGCACAAACTAGACATTATTGGGATGGAAAATTCGATAAAGGCTAAAATATAGGAGAGCTTAAGGATAAAAAATGAAGTATTTTTGAGTTAGAATACTATTATTAGCACCGCGTCTTACTACCCGTTCGGGTTATACGCACTTACGCTAATGTGTAGTGGTAGGGTGATTGTGAGATGAAATGGAGGACCTACAGTTTAACGTGGAATCCGAACCACGGTGGAGGCCTGGCATTCCTCACATTCACAAGATGTCTTGTCAGAGGTGAATTTTGATTTAGAATAATCAAGATTTTTTTTAAATAAAAATATTCTGTCAAATATTAGTTATTTTACCAATTAAATTTGAGTTTGATTAAGAATATTTATAAAACAAACAATCACTCCACAGACCTATAGATTTTTATGGCCACGGCACAAGAAAGGTTATTAACACCTGGCACCACAATCAGAGTGAGCTTATAATCATTCGCAGTACCCCACGAAGTTTAAATTTCCTCGTCATCTTGATTTGGACCAAAGATCTCGGATTGGTCATAGTCTAGTCTTCAGAGCACATTTCAGTATGTTACTGATATTTGCCAATGTTTCTTGAAATTCTTTATATATAAAATAAAATAATGAAATCAGACTATATAATGTCTGGAATTTTACATAAATTTATAAATTTCACAGTTGCTGTAAAATACATTCAGGCTCTATTGCTTGTAGGCCTAAAGTACAGGGATACGTTGAAAACTATTGGCATTTTATTGCCTAAAGCGACATATTTAAATGTAATGGCTTTGTTTTTGAAAAATAGATATTGAAAGTTTATTTATACAAATTAGATATTATGTTTCTTTTAGTTTGAGGTGTAGTCCCTTTACATTGCAATCAGTTAAATGCTTCCCCTGGAATAAAATTACAGATAGTTAAACATATTAATTCTAAGAACGTTTTTTACTAACTAATACAATAAATCCCTTTTGTATTAAATTTAAGTTTATTTAACTAATCATAAGATTTTATATATAATACAACTTATGCATTGTTTAAAAAAAATATAAATTACAAATGAAAATACAATTCTTAACTTACATTTATCGCAGTTTAAATGATGGGATATGATTGGTTCTTTGGACTCTTGAAACTTGCGGGTCTAAGTATAGTAACAGAAGTAAAATATCTGCAATGCCTTATGTTAACAAGATTTATTTAAATATTGACGGGTGTACGGCGCTTAAAAACGTATTCAAACAACATCCAGCACACTGTTAAGCTGTTGAATTTTCTCAGAAGATTGTAGAAGATTTATTCAGTGAAGGGTTTGAAGAGCAAAGGGCGCAGACGAGCGTGTCTGGAACATCCCATCAGGTTCATTGTTGAATTACCTCACAAGTTTTGTTGCGAGATTCAAGATCGTCAGTAGCGCTACATCCCCATTTCGCGGACCTTTGACGCTTGAATCGATACAATTTGGAGACTACAATCGACTCACAAATGAGTTTGCCGAGGAGGAATACGACGACCCCGGCGCGTCTCTCGATGTAAGATACTTGTAACTCGAGCATAAGACCACTCGACGCTGGAGAGGCGTCTGGATGTTGCTTCCACTTCCTCTCTTCTTCCATCCAGCCAGTAGCGTGCCGGCGTCCTGATGTCACGTGTGAGACGACGGAAGAATCTTACGAGGGGTGGGAAACATAGTCTATTCTGTCAACGGCTATAACTGAGAATTGGAACAACTATGGGATGGTCTACAAGCATGAAAAGTTTACCCAAGGAGTTTTTGAAAACACAACTTAAGTTTGACCCTAACCCACGGGCAACCATATAAAGGCGTCAGTCTCGTTGTATATGGTTTCCCGACATGGTGGACTAAAGTGACTCCTCATTCATACAAATTCGGCTACATTTATACTAAATTATACCTTCTTTAGTCCTACTTTCGTAATGTAAATATATGTATAGACCAAACGGGCAGTGAGGCATAGTGAAAAATAATGTTTAATATTTGGGCATATGTCCACCATATTATTCCAACATTAATTCCCTGGACACTCAGTTTTAATTAATAGGATTAGGTATGTTGTTTTGAGTTGAGAGAGTTTGTAAGTCATGTGTTGACAAAATAACGTTTAAGAGATTATGAAGGATTAAAAAAGGATTTTTTTTACTTTTATAGTTTTTTCTTTAAATTTTAGATTCTTTAGACCCCTCGAAGAGAGAAGTAGGCTGATTGTGATCGTCAATAAAATTGAAATTGAGATTTTGATAAATGTCAACGCTCCATGCATAAAACCATGAAACAGAAAATTTGGTTTTCAAGATGCCTTCTGCGCATCTGTATATCGGCCTGGAGCCTAAGCCATATTTCCGACCGGGCTAAAACTTGGTATTTAGAGTTTTCATAAGGTTCCTCCGAGGGGTTTGTGGAATTAGATATGTAAGCCTAGAGTTAAGGGTATTTTACTGAAGGTAAATAAATATATCATTTCTTCTTATCAGCTAGAACGATTTTGATTAAACGTTTCATCCAGATATTGTTTAACATTACAAACAAAATGGCAACTCTAATTTTACCATGAAAATGAATTTAAGATTACTTTATATTTAAAGAAATGTCTCATTTTAATAAAATCTCCGTAACTATTTGATATAGGAAATAACTTATCATTGTAAAGTTAAATTGGGGCTAGTTGCAACTAAAAATTTTTTATAGAAAGTATCGTAAAATAGAGCGTTGTGCGACGGATTATTGCTCTACAGTAGAAAACCTATGGTGTACCCTGGGCGACGCTCTGTGCCACCAGAGTAGTCTGAACTGAGTGACGGGTTCCTCTCAATCATTAATGC
Organism: Timema shepardi; assembly: GCA_902151425.1. Taxonomy (NCBI): domain Eukaryota; kingdom Metazoa; phylum Arthropoda; class Insecta; order Phasmatodea; family Timematidae; genus Timema; species Timema shepardi. The sequence continues at coordinate 90,379 of CABFVX010001067.1, read as the reverse complement.
CACACGCTAAAAGAAAATTAAAATCACTCTACAATAGTCGGTTAAACGAAGCACGTGGGAAACACGAATATCTTTTATTCTTAGTTCACAATTATTACTCTTCTGTTGTGTTTTTGTGTGTGTTGTGTAAGTGTTCATCTAGCTAAACAAATAGTGTCCAATTCACATTACAGACCAGACATAAATGTTTGAAAGCAGCCTTTTGCAAAGTAGTTTTGTTTTTTCAAAAGGACGATCATACAGAAATTGTTCCCCTGTCTGCCTATTCTTAGCTTGGTCCGGAGGCAAATACATTAGGATCAACACATTTAACCAGAGAACTGTTAGCCCTAATAATTTGGACACATTCGGTGACCTGCTGGTCTAGGGGTAAGGTGTCGGACTTCTATGTTGGGGTCCGGGTTCAATCCTCGGTCCCGGCAAAGATTTATCTGATTACCAAACCCTTCCTTCACCTCTGACAAGACATCGTGTGAATGTGGGGAATGCCAGGCCTCCACCGTGGTTCGGATTCCACGTTAAACTGTAGGTCCTCCATTTCATCTCACAATCACCCTACCATTACACATTAGCGTAAGTGCGTATAACCCGAACGGGTAGTAAGATGTGATGCTAATAATAATAATAATTTGGACACATTAAATTAAATACAAGTTTCGTTTCTTCCGGTAGAAATGTGTAGCCAAAAATAAAAATGGCCGACTAATCAAGAATGGTGCGAAACCTTGTTTATAAATGTGCAAAAATAAGATGAATTTCCAATAAGAAGGGGACAAAAGCTCCATTCTCAGCACCAAACCATTTCTTGCGGAGAGCGGTACTTCTTGGGCAAGTTGCTAGAGACTATAAGACCGCCAACATGGGAATAATATAGGGGATGTTCCGACGCGCCCCTGACGCCTACAAACTTACCTGCACAACGACTTAACCTATTTACCGGGGGAACCGACCGCGCGTTGAATACCAAAATGTCCGAAGAATAATTAAGCACTCTCGTGGCTAGTGCTATTTCTGTTCAACACAGGGTGCTCCATAAATGTGCATTGTGCATGTCTTCCATGCATCCGTCCTATTAGATCAGTCGGTAGTGCACTTACCACCCAATCCAAGAGTCTCAGATTCGATTTTAAATAAGATTTGTTTTTTAAATATATCTTGGTAAAATGGTGGGTTCTCTTTAATGCCAATTAATTAATTACCGAGGAACTATGTGTTGTTGAATTAAGTTAGCTTGTAAGTCATGTGCTAAATATTCAGAAGATTCTGACAACAGTTATATATAAAAGTTTTACATGTTAGTGTATCTGATAAGTGAACTTCGTAGTTTTTTTGCTCGTTTGTTTGCAAATACCATATTTATTTAAGTTGTTGGTTTGATAAAAGATATTTGAACCCTTTTAAAAAAAATGGGTTTAATTTTTTTTTCTAATAAAGTGTCAGGAGATGAAAAGATAAGCTAGGCTAAAGATTATGCTTGTATTTTAATAATAAATAAATGTCCAACATTATATTAAAATTAGCGTTTTAAAATGTTATTGTTGATTCTTGCAAAATTTAACAGAGTAATTATCCGATCCTGTGGTCGCATGGTCTAAGGCATCACTCTCATATTAGATTATACTTTAGATAACGGGGTGATCGAGGTTCGAATCTCAGTTGAGTATACTAAGTTTTTTCCAAAATTGTTTTCCACTCTTCATCCAAGCAAATGCGGGCACACATCCTATGATTATAACCCAATCGTGTAGTAAGAAGCGGTGCTAATAAACACCACCAGAGTATTCAATGAACTATTACGACGTCGCCCTAATTTGTCTTGTTTTAGTTAGCCATAATACTGGAAAACTGCACCAAATACTTTTTAATTTACAAACTATACCTATAATAAGACAAATATATTATATAACTATAAGCCTATCGTCACCAGTGGATATGCTGTCTAAAGCATCAGTCTCATAATTGACTTAATTTCTGGTGATGCGAAAATAGAGTTTCAAATCTCGTTGTGTGAACAGGGGTGCGAGGGGGGCTACCATAAGTGATTTATGACTGACATTTTCCCATTCCCTTTCCACGATTATGTAGGTTCACTTCTTCTAAATTACCTTCCTAACTTTTACCGCTTAAAAATCAAGACGCTAATAACTACGGTAAATGAACGTAATAATAACAGTTAAAATAAATATAGATACGATAGAATAAATTAATAGATGGAGTAATTAACTTGGATTTTTTTTTAAACTTAGCAACCAACCCAAGACGTCAATAATCTCACCATTTGGGTAAGCGAACGAATTCATAAAAATATAATAACTATATTATTTTTGAATCCAACTAGGTTAAAATCCCGGTATCTTTCAATTACAATTAATCTCCTTTAATAAAATGTCATATCATGCAGAACATTTTTTTTCTTCCAGACTTTTCCAAATTTAAGAAACACATTTTAAAGTTTAGTAATAAGAGAGATCATATATTATTTATCAATCAAACAATATGTTATGAAAAGATATAAAAAATTATAAAAGGTGTCAAAGAGAATTGTATTAAATACTAAACAAGCTTGGAAAATATACATCAACATTAATGCTTATATCTTTTCATAATATACTGATTGATTCAAACATAATTTACACATTATATTACACTAATTGAGTTGGGACGATAAAGATGGAACTAGTAGGAACTCTTAACAGCATTTACGTGCAAAGAGATGGTGGAAAAACATTTAGGAAAATCCATCCTCACTACACCCACAAGGCCGGGATTCTATCCCTGACATCCCGTCAACGCTAAATCAGGCTAGATGAGCTTGACACTTAGCCCACGTGTCCACCGGTACGAGAAGAAGAACCAATAAACACATCCCATTAGCCATGTACGTGTGCTCTTTTCGCACTGATTTACCTCTCCATTTTCGTTGACAAATCATCAATTTTCTTCGACGTTAGCAAGTTCACTGCGTCCTTTGTTCTTCTAACACTTCAATAACTTCTGTTCGGCAAAATATCTCCCCCCTTCCCCGAGCTACACCAACACTTCACAAAAAGCTTCTGCTCCATTCATTCCATTAGTTGAAGTATTTCTCTCGTGGGTCTCTTCCCATTGCGGAGTCAACAAATAAGATGTCCTCTTAACAAGAGCTTCATTTTACCCCAAATTCGAGAACACTCTCGATGTTATTTTGTCGACGTCTTAAGGAGGAATGGAGGAGATCACAAGTTAAGGACCATCCGTTGACAGAATCTAAAACGAAAACTTAGTTGGCCGAAATAAATAAAATAATGCTTCAGAAGATATGAATTAGTTTAATGTTCACAAGATAGTAGTCTCAATAGTTCTTGAACGTTTGAAATGGACATAATGCATTCGAATAGAAACTTTAAAAAATTTAGGAGAAAAAGATATGTTCAAATTTCAATATGTTCATGATAAATAAGAACTTTTGCCATTACAATTTGTAGAAAATTTAACTAAACTTATTTATTAAAGAGATATTTTATTTATTTTGACCAAAAAATGATTTTTATTTAAAAATCCTTCAAACATATGGACTTCCCCTTTAATCCCACTTTAAACTAAATGTTGAACCAATCCCAACTTCTGGTTTTTAATCACGACTACTACTTAAATAATATGTATGGAAATAATTTAAAGCTAGATTTAAAAGTAAACATTCAAGCGATGTCTGATTACTGTAATTATACAAGCTTTTTGACATATTTAAAATGTACGAGATGAATTAAAATTACCTACTAGGACTATTAGGCTAGGCGCCAGGGGAAAAGAAAAAAAAAGTTACTAAATAGGAAAAAATCCCACAAAGCTGGAAAATGTTTTTATCACTTCATTTTAGGGGTATAATTAGCATACTAATTTCCCCCCCTGATGCGAGGCCTGCGTTCGCCACTACAATGAAAAAAACACGCTAAAATTATATTTTCTTTCAATATCTCCTTTTAAGTTAGTTTTACGGTAAAAATAATTATTACTATAATTAAACAGAACCAAATTCTCTACAAAATGTTCATAATCATATTTATCGTGCGCTTTATAATTTCAAAGCTTTAGCCATAGCTAGGTCTGCGTTCGCCACAGAAATGAAAAAAAAACCATGCTAATATTAGATTGTCTTTCAATATCTCCTTTTGGGTTAGTTTTACAGTAATAATAGAAAAACCATAACTAAACAGAAATAAATGTTCAATGAAAATGTTCCCAAGCATGTTTATCGTGCGATGGATAGTTTTGAAACTATATTCATGTGAAGCTTAGCACTTTCATGCAACCGCACCGAGCTATTGTTATTACCATGCCGTATCTCACTTCATAAGTTACATAAATAATTTGTAATGTTAGAAAAATAACGAATTCATTATTAACTAAATATTCATGGCTTGAAATGCCAAAAAACAAATATTTATGAATAATATCTAGTTTCTATACTCGATTCCAAACCACCATGAGAAAGAGTATACACCTAGTTTTTTTAACGCATCGAAGCTACATTCCACTACAAATTTTTATTTCATCTTTATTCATTTGGAAGATGAAGGTTGACAAATCTCCTCTTCTTTGTCAATCCTTTCATTGCCTTGGTCGCTCCCATATGAATGCGTTTAATTTTCCGAATCAAAAACCTCGCTGTTCTCTTCGGTCATGATGTAGTACAGATTAACATTGATTTCTTGGTCGTAATCCATCTCTCCTTTTCGTGTTCAATGTTTGTGCACGATTGTCCCCGACAATAATTGAAGCAAATGATGAAACATCGTAGTCCAACTTTTCTACAGCTGCAAGCTCCTTTACAGCCTCTAATACATTTGCAGGATATTATCTTTAGGAGCCTTCGTGGAGCTGGATCTTTAGTGGCGGTAATGGGAAGCAGACTGTACTTGGTGTTTTTCCAACTCCAACCCGGCGGGATCTTGAGATGTCCATACCATTGCTGAACTTGGTGGTACGTTCGGAACGAATGCTGACGTGAAGCTGCCAGAGTAGGAGGTAAATATGCGAGATTGAAAGTACTTTTTGATAAAGATTCCGCGAATAATTTGAATCTTAGATCGTCTAACGAGTTTTCGCTGCCAACGACTCCGTAAAGGGCTGCAATAAAATGTCATCTTGCCGTGTCTATCGCATCCGGATATGCATATGAATCTTTGAAAATCTGCACGATTTCCTGTAGCTTCTTGTCTTTCTTCAATAATTTAGAAAATCCGCCCTGCCTGAAAAATGAGGGAGCTGTGTCGCAGTCACTAAATACACAATAGAAACAAAATATTGTCCTTCAATTCTTTGGGAAAGTTGAAGTCACGCCTTTGTTAGTTTTCCCTTTGCTTGGTTTCATCAAGTAAATGTTTGAGTGAGATGGCGCTAATGTTCTACGTAGCACTAACAGATCAATATCTTCACCAACTATCATAATACAATAGAAATCACGTGATATAACTATTGCGGTATTGATAATGAGGGGATCAGCATCCTGATCAGCTTGTTTAACAACAGCTTCTTACATGACATGGAGATGAGGCGGTTTTTTTATTAGAATCTAATAGGAATTTTTATTGAGACATAGTTGCTCCCGTTGAGCAGTACATTAATCACCGTATGTCTTTTCAATCATTTAAAATGCTCGGCTGATTTTGTGCTTTTGGTTTATTCTTCATATCCGTCAACAATATGATACTATATCCTTTATATAATTTCTAACATACTACAAGTACTGTATTAGGGTCGAAGAGAAGATTTCTTTTTGATGCCAAACTACATGGCGATGAATAAATCCGCCGTCTACAACGTGAATTCCATAGAAGTTGTTTCCGATTATAGAGGTCATTGAAGATAAGCCAATCTCGTATGCTTTGTAGCAAACGATATTTTCATCTCCTTATGTGTCGGTACTTATGGACGTTACATTGTGTCCAACGGGAAAGGGATGGTGAGATAAAAACGCATCCGAATATTTTTGAACGTCTTGGTCATCTTTTGATATACTGTACCTATACGATATCCTAGCACCAACATATTGTTCTGTAGTAGCAAATGACACATGGAAAATTTCTTCAATTTTTTTCTGATACCTTCAGAAGAGTAGGCATTGAGGGAATCCATTTTGTCAGAATACTATCAGTAATGGATCAGGTGTACAGGGAATATGACGCTTAAAAAAAACTCCATATACTCTACCTAATGGTGGTGTGAAAACGAGTATAAAAACTAGAGATTACTTATATTTAATATTAGTTTTTTGGTATTTCAAGCCATGGATATTTAGTTATTAATAAATTCGTTATTTTTCTAACATTAAAAGTTATTTATGTAACGCAGGCACCGAGTTCCGACATGGCGCGGTTGCACGAAGATGCTAAGCTTCACATGGATATAGTTTCGAAACTACCCACCGCACGATAAGTATACTTAGGAAAGTTGTTATGGAAAATTTAATTCTGTTTAGTTATGGTTTTAACTATTTCTACTGTAAAAATAACAAAAGAGGAAACATTGAAGGAAAATCTAATTTTAGCGTGGTTTTTTTCATTGCTGTGGGTGAACGCGGACCTGGCTATGGCTATAGCTTCGAAACTATCAATCGCAAGTATGCTTAGGAACATTTTTACAGATAATGTGTTTCGGTTTAGTTACGGTTGTACCGATTTTCACCGTAATACTAACTTAATAAGAACTATTAGAAGAAAATATAATATAATATGTTTATACCATTGTAGAGGCGAACGCAGAACTCGCACGAGGGAGGAAATTAGAATGCTAATTAGACCTCCAAAATAAAGCGATAAAAACATTTTCCAGATTTGTGGGATTTTTTCCGGTTAAAAATAACCGACACCTGGCCTATATTGTAAAAAGTTCTGATTTTTTAAACTCATATAGTGAGGGGTTTGAAACAATTATGTGCTATGTTAGAGTTATATTTACTAATGTTATGATACTTAAATACATGGAGGAACACACTTATTTGCTACGATTTATGAAAGTTCAAAGTGTCTATCAAATTAGAGAAAAATTAGAATGTTTATGATTCTTTTGTAGTTTTAAATATTTACATTTTTTAATATTAATTTCTGGAATGGCAAATTATTTCCCTAAGACCTTTAATTCTGTCTTAATGGATCCTAAAAAGTACTCAATTTAAATTGAAGATCCTAACAATTTTGACCTTTATAAAACAACCAAAATTTAATAAAAATCCTGTCTAGCACACACCGAAATTCTAGCTACCAAATACAGAATAGTATTCACTGGATTTAAACACACAGATGGTGGACTCGAATGATTAATCTACTCATAGCCAACCTAATCTATATGAAATACGTGATGGACTGATATTACGATCAAAGTTGATAATTTTCCGGGTTTTCAAGTGGGTATAAAATAGATTTTTTTTAAATAATGGGTTGGTTATTTTATAAGAGTCAAAGTGGTTAAAATACCTATTTTGTAAGTTTTAATATTGATAAGCAATAAATTACTTGTTCAAAATTACATAATAAGCTGTGCTAATAAATATTTTTCTTCTTTTTACTGAGTCCAACTTGTAAAATAAGCTATTTTTACAGTTTTAAGTTGATTTTTTTCAGCTCTTCGTTTTGAAGCCCAATTTTTGACTGTTGTAGCCCAAAAACATTTTTTTTATAGAACAAAATTTAAGAAGCTATTTTTCCAAATGACATTGGCCAAGCAGGAAACTAAATCATGCTTGAAATATTTATCAATTCAGAACCAAATCGAGAGCAAACGCATAGAAAATTTGTCCCAATAGCAAATTTGTTGGCTGCTAATGACTCATTTTATGATGACGCGACATGTGTTGGTGAAGTAAACACATTCCCATTCAAGTCATTATCACTGTGATTGCAATTATTTTGTCATTACTATAATTAAGTATTTTTATTCAAGTTGACGTGTAATTCATAACATATGCAAATGTAAGTGTTCGTCTCGGTATTGAAAGAGTGGCCGACCACAATAATCTAGGATATCTTGGTTCGATTCTGAGCGGGGATGACGAATGTACTTACTATTTGTAAATCATTCGTCCTGATATCTGTTTGGTAAATATCTAGGGTTTGTAACTGAGTGTGTAGAGATAGGTGTAATGCCCTAGGTTTAACTAGTCCAAGTCTTGTGCTTAGAGAACTTAATTAATCCGAACTAATTGGGACTGAAGCTTGTTCAAATTAGCGGGAGAATATATTCAGGTTTTCGTACAGACAATGTGTTTCCTTTACCGCATGCCCGTAAAAAACCCCTGATATATAGGTCCTTATTTAGTTTTACATTAAAGCCTACAATATAAAAATACGTTGCGTTGATTAAAACTTAAAAATAATTAACATTTATTGTCCCTATTTCTCACAATTCACTTTTAGCATTGAGTGGTTTAATCAATAAAATATATTTAATTTGATTCAGATCTTTATTGTGATATGTACAATACGTTAAGAAAGTGCACTCTAAATACATAAACTAAAACAAATTAGTTTACTTAGTAAATTGAACATACTAATTAAATTTAAGGAGCACGGTAGTTAACAACTAATTGAAATGTTTTTAAAATGGTTGGTAATTAATTACCTAGTTAGCGAGTTGTGTGGATACATGAAGATTCGTTTAGGACACATGTGATGGGGTTACTAACTGATACATAATATAGGAGGAAACTAGGCCAACAATTTAGGCTGTCAAAAAATGGCTAGATAATATTAAAATTAAATAAGATGACTTTTAAATTTGATCTATTCTAAGTGACCAGAAAAACGGTATTTCTAAATTAACTTTTGGTCCAATAATTTTGTAATTCTGTATGCTTTTATTCCACTATCTAAATACATTATTAGGACTAGGTCACTAGTTCCGAGTACGATTATTGAAGAAAAATTTTTGTTTCCAAAATTAGTTTTACTCTAGATTTGCGTTTATTTAAAAAAACACACTTCACATATGAGAGTAAAATAATACTTTTTCCGTGGAATGATGTCCACAAATAAATCTCATGTATTTATAAAAATAATGATTCAAACTTATTTTGTCAGGATGATTCTGTTTTAAATTAGTCCCCTCCTCCCTAAAACTAAACCAATATGCTTGCATTGTTTTATATTGTTATTAGGGGGACGCTGCTTCACACGTTTCTTGTTATTTTATTTTTTTGCTGACTTTATTTGAAAGGATACTTTATCATATTTACACGATTGCAGCGCCGTAGGAGCCGTTCAGGCGGGTCATTATGAATATGTATTATGTCTTTAAACACGTTATTTATAAGTAAAAGAGATAAATTGACTATGCAAAAAAGATCAATTCAAAGCGAATATTGATATTCAAGGTTACTGACAAAAAAAAAAGTACTATCTTAAGAACCAATAAAATAATTTTCAACTTCATCTTACGAACAATATTACTATACGCGTGCATTTCCAGTTTTAAAAATCCATCTCAAATTAATGTTTAATACAACCAAATGTGAAAATGAAGTTCATCTCCTAAAATTAGTTTGCAAATCGTTCAGTGTTTTTGGAAAAGGCTTTTAAAAATGTTTTTAAATTAAAATAAAAACATAGGAGAAGAGGGGGGGGGGAGCAGCAAGTAGCGACATCCTGCCGGGGTCGAAGTCCTAACAAGGGGGGAAGACAAAAAAAAAGGTGGGGAAGGGGGGCAGGGGACCTCTTCCACTGAGAAGTCATTTAATCTCAACGAGACGACACAGCAGTTTTTATCATGTCATTCCCGCTGCATTATGGGGTTCCAAAACTATTGAAGCAAAGACCGGGCTTCGACCCCTGGCTGGGAGGGGTTCTCAGGAACACAGCGCATCCGTCTATCGTTTGTATCTATTTTTTTTATCTGAGGATTTAACTGGCCAGCAAGATTATTCCACAAAATACTTTGGAATTTAAAAGTAAATAAATCTACGACCAAGTACACTTAAAGGGACCGTTTTGGTGGAAGTTAGTAATTTTAAGCATGTTTTTAAAAAAATGTTCTGAAAATTAAAACAAAAAATTGACTACAAGTGAAACTTAATCTTACTAGCGAAATAATGCAAAAACTTATAGATATCCAATATTTATTTTTTTGCCAATTTTGTTTGAATCGGTAATTTTCTTGTAGAAAATAATTTTTATATTTTATCAATAGGTAATCGATATAAACGTAAAGCTTATATAATCCAGTTTTTTATGGGGAGGTCGGGTTCGGGTCATGGATGGGTACAATGAAGTTTTTATTTCTTAAATGGTTTTCCAACCTCTCCAGGCAAATGAAGACCAATTTACTCTAAACTCCAGTAACTCCTTTACTTACTTTTTAGCGTACTTAGAATATGTAAACCACATATGACGCGGTGAAAAGAAATAAACAACAATATGATACACACACCACAGGTTAGTTGGAAACGACTGATGAGAAAGGTTGGTACATTTCAGTCTTCACCGCAGATAAGAAACTTTGTTATGATTAACACTTCTACTAAAGAAAGTCAATTTTTTTAAATAATGTGCCAACATTTGGTCTATAATTACACTTTAATATGCGAGTTAGTGTTCACGAATCTAGCTAGATATCTATCTATAAAAATAGAATGTATAAATAATTCAACAAGAAGACATAATACATCTGATGTGGCTCGCGGGTAGCATCCAGCTGGTTCTTAGTGAATGAATTAATAAGCCACGTGAGCGGTTATTATATCAAGGGAGTGCCTCCAAGGCAATAACAAAACATAACCAGTACATGGACTTTCCCCTGGATTGCAGATTTCCATTTTGAGCAAACCCAAAAACCATTGCGCTTGTAATAAATAACACGCGAGAGCGAGCCGCGCATGTTATTAAATCTCGTGGAAGTGTCAAAGTGTAAGGATCTCGAATCTTCTCACAAAGACCGGTCTCTTCACGCACGTTATATGATCAAACTTCCACAGATGCGCGTTCTTGTGGATCAAGGCGAGTTCTCACGTGCCATTTTTTTTAAATTGATAAATGAAAACAAAATGAACCATGAGAACACGAACAAAAATTACTGAATTCATTTTTCTTTTAATGTACAGGTTTATTTGAATTCAAAGTTACAATGCGACCACCTGAGACGCCTTGCAACCTTGCATTGGATTTAATCCTTCGTTGTTTCCCAGTTTCGACTGATGCTGGCATTTGGGCAGGCCGGGCAGCCTCTAATGAGATTTGTGTGTTGACGCGCTCATCTGCGCATCTTTTTATTTAATATATTTTCTAACTCATGCGATAGCTGCACACATATTTCACGAACCACGGGTCGCATTAATTTTACAAGGCGCCATTTCTATAAATGAAACGGTAGTTGATCAGTCTCATCATTCTCATCATGATCAATGATACACGAGAACAAATTCCTTTCATTTTCAGTTTCATTTCAAATGAATCATTGGAAATGTTTAGTTTAAAATGACACGTGAGAACTCGCCTTAAGTGATTGGTAAATGTGGCTAATCTCAAGTCTAGAGGTTTTTGGTTCAAATCCTGGTGGGTCTGTCAATTATATTTATATTTAAATAAGGATTTACTCTGCTATACAATTGGTAAATATTTAAGCTTCAGGGCTGGATGTGTACAGTCCGATTTTCTAAGGTAAAACCCTTATTTGACAGCTGGAAAAGTTACTCGATTTACTATAAGGTATTCATGCTTAAAATCATGTTATATGCAAATGTAACTCTTGAAATATCTTATCAATACCTATAAAAACCACACTAATGATATAATAACATATTGTATATTATAGCTGTATAATATAATTTTGTATGTTCTAAAAGGTTCTTTCTATAAAAATAGGATTGCAGACGTCCTTTTATAGGTTGTGTAAGACCCCAATAAATATATATTTTAGCAATTAGCACTGTGCATTGCTACCTGTCCAGTCCACCCCCATCCTATTGATTGCTAGCTTTTTCATGAGTGTTTTAGTTTGAAATTAATATTGGGCTGTGTGCTCCAGGGAGGTCTCGTAGTGATGTGTACAGCCACTCATTCAGGTCTGTTTAAATATGCAGGATAATAAAGGTGGATTTTAAGGGTATGCACCAGTATTTGCTTGAAGAGAGAATGGAAACCGCCCGATGGAAACTCCAATGTGAGAACTACTATGCACGCAACCAGCCAGGATTTGAACCAAAAACCGGGGTGCTTATCCCGGTCAGCTATAGAGGGTTTATGTTTGAATACCAGTTACATACTTAATATGGAGATTTCACAGACAAGAAAGCAGCGTTTCAAAATTATTTATTTCAAATCTTGAGAGTCTCAGTGGTGTAAAGGGCTAGTTTAGTATATATTATAGTCCTGAAAGATCGTAAGGTGTCCGTCCAGTTCAACCCGAGCTTGTAAAAGAAAAAAGTCGAATGTGAAAGAAGCGGTAAAGAAGCGGTCAAACCAGGACAAGTTTTCTAAAATGAGAGCAGGCCGAGCAGAGCTTTATGAAAAGCGGGAAAGTGGAGATGTATACAAAAATAGATTGAATTCAATGAATTTTAACAACAAAATAAAGTTGATTTCAGGTAAGGATTTTCTTAAAAAAAAGGGTTGAATTCAAGCCAAGTAAAGATTTATCTAAAGTAACGAGCTATGTAAAACATTAATCGAGTAGCCTACATTCTTTTAGTTTCCTAATTCAGAGAAAGTAAAATAAAATACAATTTTATGTCAGATTTATAGTTTTTTTTTCATATTTCTGATTTCAAAGCTTATTTTATTTCATGATTAATTCATAGCAATACGATGCTTGATGCTAAAATAAAGCCTATTAAAATAATAAAATAGACGTTAGTGTTTGTTTGTTGAATGCACTTATAAAAACATGCAATTTTATATTGTGATCAAATAAATTACTGTAGTCATAGTCGGAAGATAGTAGAGAAAAAAACTGAGATTTAATAAGATTTCTAATAATAGTTAATCTATTTTATGCAATACAAGAACAATTTTACCTATCATTATTCCCGACTAAAGCTGGGCTTTATTTTTTAGGATTTTCAAAATAGCTTAAGAAGCTTAGGAAAAGGACTCCTATTTAACCATTACAATTATGTTCATGCCCTCGCATTGAACTTATAAATATCTGCAATATAGCCATGAAGCTATAAGTGTAAGACATTCAGTAAAACATTATTATGGTAGAGTCAAAGAAGAGATACGAAACAAGGATTAAATACTTTTAATAATAATCATATTATTGCTATTAAAATAATTAGTAAATACATGGACATTTTATAGACACATAAATTCACTTTTGTTTTGTTTGAAAAACTTAAGTTCGCATTTTTATATTTTTCATCTTATTAAGCCTATTTATAATTTAAAAATTACCCGAGGTCTTCGCGCAGGAACACCACTACTTAAGAATATGAAATAGGTTTTTTATAATCTGCAAGGTGAAAGCTGACACAATTTGTAGTTAGGTAGTTTTAAAGAGACTTTTTCTTTATCGTGCGTTAGCTTTTAACGTCAGGCGGTCGTTTTCTATCGCATGACCAAAACAAAGCCAAAAGGATCCTAACCAAATGGGCGGAGAGACTCGTAAGATTGACCCTTCCTAGCGGCCGAGCAGTCTTTAGTTTCGCGACAGAGGTAAGCGACGTGTTACTAAGGTCTTAAATTATTATTATTATTATTATTATTAGCACCGCGTCTTACTACCCGTTCGGGTTATACGCACTTACGCTAATGTGTAATGGTAAAGTGATTGTGAGATGAAATGGAGGAACTACAGTTTAACGTGGAATCCGAACCACGGTGGAGGCCTGGCATTCACCACATTCACAAGATGTCTTGTCAGAGGTGAAGGAAGGGTTTGGTAATCAGATAAATCTGTGCCCGGACTGAGGATTGAACCCCGGCCGCCAGCACAGAAATCTGACACCTTACCCCTAGACCGCTAGGTCACCCTTCTTAAAGAATAATTAGTTATTTTTTCTCTTTATTTCGAAATGTACTTTTAAATTTCTCGCAATCTTAAAGGTAGAGAAAGTAGTGTGATCGCCAAAAAAATCTAACTTGAGATTTTAATGAATTTCGACGTTTCATGATCCCCCGAAACCGAAAAAGTGGTTTTTGAATTTCCGTCCGTTTGTTTGTCTGTCTGTACCTCCAACTACGGCCTAAACTATTTTACCAATCTGGGTAAAATTTAGTATCAGGGGTTTTCATATGGTTGTCCCGAGGGGTTTTTGGAACTGAATATCTAAGCCTAAGATTAAGGGTAGCTTACTAAAGGGCAAAAAGAGAAAAAACAATTTTATTAAAATTGGCTTTAGCGATTTTGATTAAATTTCACCTAAACATTGATCAATATTATAAAAAAAATGGCTACTCTCTTTTTTTTGTTGACAAAATGACTTTAAGGGTTCCGGTCTGATACGTAAATTATACTATTTCATCATATTTCCATAACTCTTTGAGATATGAAATTACTTACCAATGTAAATATGTAGGTCTATTTATAATATAAATATTTTATTTGAAGTATATTTTTATAAAACCAATAACGTTCAAGCTATACGCAAATATATATATAAACTTTTCGAACACTAAAGGTCAAGTATTACGACCGTAAATAAACATCCAACCGAGATGTTGACGGATATCAACGTTTCATGATCCGTCAAACTCTAAAACAAATTGTTTTTGCAAGGTCGTCTGTCTGTCTGTCTGTTTAACCCTAAAATCAAGAGTAGTTTAGTAAAGGGTGAAAAGAGAAAAAAATCGATTTTCTCAAAATCTGATCTAACGATTTTGATTACAAGTCGTATCTATAAGTTGATTAAGATTATAAATAAAATGGTTATTTTCATTTTACTATGAAAAAAAACTTTTAGGGTACTTTACAGAAGCGGAAATATGATTATCTCTGCAACTATTTAAGATACCAGTACTAAATAACTAATTAATGCAAAATTGTAGTAGACCTACTCTTAAAAAACTTTTGTTTGAAATATATTTTTATAAAACAAATAGTTTTCGAAATATTGGCAAATGTGTTAATACCATTTTGTGAGCTTTGGTTGTGCAGAGATAATACTTCAGTTCAAACGCAATAATTATTTATTTAATTCCATAAAGTAAGTAGCTAAGTAAGTGTCTCAAAAATTTCGTTCTTTTTTCTTTAACCTTTAATGAGAAATGTTTATACATCAATGACATATCTTTATCATTTTACCTTTTTTATTTATCTAGATTTATAAATGAGTAATTTAATAAAAATGCGATAACCACAAGATGTGAAACCCCTAGTAAAATGTCGAAGATTTTAACCGGAGGTCGAAATTTGAATATGAATTAATGGCACTTGTGGACCCAATATTGATTTTTTTTGTCCAAATATACTAGTGAGGACTTTAATTCTTTAAAAATAAAATTATATAATTTAAATCCGGGAGTCAAAAAATGTTCAACGTAAGTAAAACGCAACTTTTCCTCGGGTTTGCTAGTGTATATTATTTTGTTTCACATTTATATTACGAGTCTTGAGTTAATATTTCCATTTTAAAACATTGAAGTGAGAAAGTCCATGCGGAGTTCCGTACCATTTATTAACAATAATAGAATATGAGTGAGGAAATGTGCACGAATTCGAGTGGTATGTTACTTAGGCAGAACCACTCGGTACAGTCGAGCGGGAATCAAACTCCACCCTCCTCGTCATCGGCAAACCAGTTAATACGAGAGTGATACCTTTGAACGCGTGCGGGTTGCTTACCCTGAAAGATAGCGAGCTAACCTTGCTTGTTTCCTCTACGATTAAGTTTATAAGATAGGGTCATAGTGTAATACGTCAAGGTAAGATTGCTACTTTAGAAGGTTAAGGGTTTACCTAGTTTAAAATACATCGCACATCATGACTTTAATTATAATTATTTTAGCACCACGTCATACTATCCGTTCGGCTTATACGCTTAATTAATAATGATGCTAGTGTATTAGGAATTGGGAAGGTTGAATTTAGAGGAAGTGAACACGCATTTGCGTGGAAGGAGAGCGGCAAACCATTTAGGAAAAAAAAAGTTGACCCGAGCGAGATTCGAAACTCTCTCTCCTCTTCCTCGACAATCAAGCCCAACACGAAACTAGCGCGTTAGCCAACTACACCCCCGAGGCGAGTATGTGACTTTAATGAACCTCATATCTCAAATATTAGTATGTTAGCCCTTAGTTTATTTTAATGATGGAGGAGTACATATTGAGGTTAACGAAGTTACCTACTGGTGCAAGTTGCATCACAGTCTTGAATTTATCCTCCTTCAAATCTTGGAACCCGAAAGCTTCTTTTTCTCGCAATAAAGGCTGGACAATTATTATTTAGCCTGGCTAAGCTGCTTGTTTAACTCTTGGTACTTAGATTCAGCCCTTCCTACCCCCTACCCCTTTGCTAGGAAAAGCGTCAATTAGTTGCAAATTCTCTTGGTTATTTTTTGTTTACATCCCCCCGATATTTCTCTTTTTCTGTTTTCTAAACATATTGCTAACACGTTTATCCTACCTGTCGTTGATAAACAGAATTAATATAAGCATTTAAAATATATTGTTTATTTAAAATACAGTAATTTTAAATAGTTCAAAAGACTATTTTAAACTTCTTGCGTCAAGGAGAGAAATATCTATGAATAATCTAGCTAACCCTAGGAATGGTTGTTTAAAGATCTTACTTAAAAACACTTTATTATTAGTGGCGCTATACAAATAATTTTAAATGATTTAAAATGCATGATAGTTATTTTGCCAAGTATAGTAGCATAATAACGGTTCTTATTATATACATTGATATTATACACATTGATATTATACGATATATATATAAAATTACGAGATATTACGAGATATCAACTAGATTTTGTTTTCAATAGTTTTGACTTAGCTTATTATTGCCAATGAGGAACCCCGCAATATAGTCACTGTCCAAGAAATATAATTTGTATTTCAATAAACCAACCGCTCAAAGAAATAGGCTGTGAATGGAACCACTGATATACCAGATAAAATCTGAAAGTAATAGCTAAATAGCCAACTTGTGGCAGAGCTTGGGTGTCAATAGAATATGCAAATGAAGCAACTGAATAAATAACTCTAGTAAAGCGTGGCCGATTTATAAAGCCCAAGGAACAGGTTTTAAAACTACAATACACTCTCACACACAAAGTATGTTTGTACAGTCGGAAAAAACAAAACTTATCACCTCTGGGATTTTTTTTAAATAGACAAAATAATCAAAACATGATTTAAAAAAAATTCATTTAGCGCAAGTATGGTAAGCAAAACAATTTTATTTTACAGCGTTACATAAATAATGTTAAATAGTTTGTGACTTGATTATCATATTTCTCACCGTTGAAGATTTTTTAGAACTGCGTTTTACTACCTGTTCGAGTTATAGGCCTCCTTATTTACTAATTATGCTAATAGGCTTTGGTATGAGATAGGTAGAATGCAGAGAAAGTGAATCTGAATTTGCACGTAGTGAGAGTGGAAAACCATTTAGGAAAAACCACCTTCAGTTCACTCGACCAGGATTCGATCCCCAACCTCCCAATTATCGACTTGAATTTTTTTATTCAAAGTGTATATCTGGAGAGTTTTTTTCTAAATCATGAATAGAACTGTATAATCGATCTTCAGAAAATAATTGAACCATGGGCAGTTTACTAAGGATTAATTTGAAAATAATTTAAAATTTCTCAAAAATATCTTTAACAATTTTGATTTAAACATAGGCTACATTTTGAGTGTATTTAAGATGACAGTTAATACTGTTTATTTGGTTTAGGGGTAAAAGTTATTTTAAGGGTAGTAGATGACTAGTTTTCAAAAACTCAAAATATTTTGAAAATATTTTTAACAATTAAAAAAAAAATCGGAGTGCATTTATAATGAATAATAACATTGTGAGGGGCCTACTTAGTTTTGGGCAAAACAAACTATTTCAAGGATAGTTTTTTACCCCCTTGGGTGGCCGGACGGTCTAAGGCGCAACTCTCGCACTAGACTGGCCCTCGAGACCAGGGAGGTTGGGTTTCGAACCCAGCCGGGTGCACTGAGGTGGTTTGTTCCTAAATGGTTTCCCATTTTCCCTCCATGCAAATGCGAATGCACTTCCTATAAATTCAAACTTCCTAATCCCTAACCCATTAGAGTAATTAGTACATAGGCTATAGCCCGAACAGGCAGTAAGACGTGGTACTAAAAAAAGGATAGTTTTTGGTGACTAGTTTTCAAAAACCATTAGCAACTTGTGCGCTTAGTAAAATAAAACAAACATATGGTAAACAAATTTAAAACACTCAAATTAAAAATATTAGCCAAATAAAATGATTTATTATTTGGTTTTAACACAGAGATCCATATAAGTGTAATTATCAAATCGTCGAATGATATTGTCTCAGCTGACCCATTAATTAAAAAGTGAATATACGCTATGATAAAGTATCTGCGATTCTGTCGTAGGCCTACTTTTTATTTGTTATTCTTGGCCATTTTAAACATATGCCGGCAAAAAAAAGTGAAATGTTTTCCTGTCTGTGTGGGTGTCATCACATTTTTGTACATATGATTACGGCCACATTTTTTTAGCTACGGTCACTGATAGGCTATTTTGTAAAATATATTTATGATCTGTATTAAATCAGACTATAATTCAAAGAATGCTACGTTCCTATTTTCCTCCCTGCTTCCTTTTAATATTTTTATCATTAGCATCCACTATGATTCCTTTTAGGTGGAGAAAGATTCAAAAGCTCGGTTTGGCTGCCACGTACAAAGACGAAAACTCGGATGGAGGGAAATGGCTACACTACTGTTTTGGGCTCACTTACTTGAGGCCCGAAGAAGTAGAAGACGCTTTCTGCGATCTGATCAGCATCCAGCCAGCTGATACAAAACTGACGAGCTTAGCAGATTACCTAACTGAAACATATATAGATGAGATGGAGCAAGCGACATTCCCGCCGCGCATTTGGGCAGCTGACTCATCGGACTTATGGAGGACAACAAATGCGCGCGAGAGCTTCCATTCTAGATTTAATTCATCATGTGCTTCTCCTCACCCAAACATTTTTGTCTTCGTACAAAATTTAAAATCGGTCCAAACTGACACGTACATTTGAATCAACAGTGTAAGAGAAGGTAATGTGCAAAAGACTAAGTTGAAACAATCATTCATTAAAAAAAAACTTAATCAGCTTAGGAATGGAGAAATATACAGATTAAGCTTAGTGAAGTGTGTGTCCTTCCAAAACTCCTTTATATTACTTGTTTATATTATGTTTGTTATACTATTATTTAGGATACATATGTCTATTATTGACAATGTTTTAAAAACGGAAATTTCACTTTGATATAATATTGTTTGACTTTGAGCTAAATATAGTTAACTAAATTATATTTTTTGACTTGTGTCCTTCTTACCGCCTGACATAGCATTAATATTTGTTTATGTTCAGAGTTGGCGCAATTCGGGTCCTGTCTTGGGAAGGGGGGTATTGGCGCAATTCGGGTCTGGTCTGGGGGTCACTTTTAAGCTCTTGGCGCAATTCGGGTCTGAGCTAAGAGAATTGGCGCAATTCGGGCGAGCCCATTATTCCAGTCCTAATCTTGAGATATATGAAGCTACGACAGAACTAGCAAGACGATATTGGAAAATATATGGCTTAAATAAAAAAAATGACCCATGTTAAATAAAGTTTGTTTTTCAAAATATGACTAATAAATAAATACATAAATAAGGGAAATTTTATTTATTTTATTTATGTAGCACCACGTATTCCCACCCGTTCGGGCTATGCGCATAAGTACTAATTACGCTTATGGATTAGGAATTGGGAAGGTTGAAATTAGAGGAAGTGAACCCACAATCACGTGTAGGGAGAGTGGAAAACTATTTAGAAAAAACCACCCCCAGTTCACTCGACCGAGATTCAAACTTCGATCTCCCCATCCTCAGCAGTCTAGCTCAACGCAACCAGCGCGTTAGCCAACTACGCCACCGAGGCGGGTTGAATGTGAAAAAATATTATTCTCAACGACGTTTTACGCGAGAGGCTTCAGTTCTGAAATTAAAGTTGGATTGTTTTCCGGCGCGCCTTTCATGTTATAAGTGCAGCATTATTTATATTTATAAAATATTATACATATTTAGTTTATTTACATATTACAAAGTAATATACACACGTAATGTACTCACAATACTAGGCCACCATGCCCACGACTACATTCCAGTTTAACCAGCACCTAGTGCGCTCACAGGACAACTAGTATTACCTGAGTTACCCTTACCATCTGAGTGTTTCCACAAAGACATTACTTTAATTTCAACTACTAGGGAAGGTAGCCATATTGCACTCACAAAATGAGGGGGAGGGTCTAGATACCCCTTTGAAATTGATGGACCCCCTAGGTTGGTCCATTTATCCGTGTAAAAACTTGTACTGGCTAAAGTTGTAGACAAATTTTCTAGTGGAAACCCCCACCCCTACTAGAAAGTTTAACTTTCTACGCCCTTGTTTATATAAATTATCAAATTAAAGTGTTATGGATATAATTTTAACCTTTCTAGATAAAAGTGATTTTTTTTAGGATCAGAACAAAACATTTGAAGAGGTTTTGAAGGCACATATCTCCTATTTTCCATAAGAAATACCTCTGTTGGAGGCTATATCCCTTCAAGTATGAAGTACCTTAATATGCACAAAACAGTATTTCAGAAGAGCTTATTTAACGATGATAGAATCTTATTCGTTGACCTGACCGTACGCATCCTTTTTAAGGATGACAGCTTCTTTACACAGACGCCCTCGCCATTAAAGCCAAGCTACTCATCGTCTCCTGCTTGAATGGCGGCCATAAATCACTGGACCAGTGTGTTTTACAACAACCTAAGTGACAGTACACACTCCCGCCCAACACCTCGGAACACGCTATGAGAAATAGTTTCCTACAATGGGGACAAGAATAGACTCGGAAGAGACGCTGTGAAAGGCTGACGAAACGGAATAGAAAATCTTGTAGGTATGGCCATGTAGAAAATATTAAGAGTTTAATAAGACAAAAATGGCCAATGGTTCTATTTACAGTATAATCAATCATCAAGTGCGGTTCAATTTTCATAAGAAGAATCTTTTAGAAACTTTTTTTTTGCGGTCGACAAAGATAATCTTTTACTATATTATTGGTGTTATTGATTGATAATATTTACCAAAAGTGACAGCTGCAGAAAACATGCATGACTTGACGTTTGAATGCGTGAAAGTATAGCTAGTAACTTTCTAGCTGTCTAATAAAACTGGGACTGTAGGTTTTATCACGCTTGGCAAGAAGAAGGGTGGAGGGGAAGGGTTTTATTTTTAACACGAGGGTTATTTAACGTATAAACCATAGTCAATGTGGCTGGGCGCATTACAATTGGGCCACGTACACCTGTTGAGACAAGGTCGTACATAGACATATAAACAAACTATAGACAACCCCTTTCGATTTCTGGAGATCTCGCCAGAACACAACACCGCAAATTTCAGTAAGGCTGTAAACGTATTGAATCCAGGAGGGTGTCCGATAAATATCTATTTATGGTTGTTTTTTCCTTCAGTAAACTACCCTTAAATTTTAGGGGTAGAGGGATAGTTCCAAAAACCTTTCTCTAGAACCTCATGAAAACCCGAGATACGAAGTTTCAGTCCGATCGGTAAAATAGTTTAGGTTCTAGTATGGTTCGGGATTGACCCCTCCTCAGTTGTCGCTTAACTAACTCCTCTCACCGTACATTTCGCAGCACTGCTAGGCGGGTGACGTCATTCCGTCCGACCGCGCTGCGAGCGAGCGGTCTGTGAACTAGGACCATCAAATGGTCTAATATAAAGGTAGGCACAAGTGGTCGGTCACGGCACAAGTGGTATACTTACATAACTTAATTGAAAAATGAAAGGTACGTTTATGTGGAGTGGAAGGGGGGAAAAATTGCTTGTTCTCGAAAGCAACAAATTTTCAAAGGCTCATGCTGCTATTAATGGTAAAGTTCGCAGGAAAATGTGTGTGAGAGACCATCGAAACGCATATGTTCTGAGTTGGGAAAACATGATGCAGAAGATATTGCATCGCATGATATTGCTATGACCTACCCCCAACATTATCCCACACAAATAACACACAGAGGTAAGCACAAGAGAATTATAAATTTATTTCCAGAATAACATAGTACAGATCAATGAGGAAGAGGCACTTAAGAGTAATAGCGTTAACCATAAGCCGGATGGGCTACGAGGTACAAGGGTCACCGCCAAGTCCAGATGGACACTAAAACAATAACAAACACCAGGCGGTTCCTTATACTATAAACGTTCCAAAATGGCGTCATTAGAGAATGGCATTAAAGATCTAACAAATTGGTCTCTTATTACACAATAATAAATGTCTACCAACAACATGGTTATAGAGCCAACACCCGCCCAAAATTCTAAACATTAGGTAAGTCAAGAGCTCAAGTCCCTAACCTAAATAATGATAGCGGCATAAATATAATATCTAACCTAATATAAAGTCCAAGGTTAAGTAAGAATACCTAAATGATTTAATAACAAACGGAGAGCCCGCTGTGGATATAAGTACTAGGTGGCCCGCGGCCCCACATTTAACAACCATATAAAATAGACACCAGCAAAAAAAAAACTTCCCTAACATTAACATTCAACAAGGTGTCCGTACTAGCATTAATCTCTCCGCCGGCTCGCGGCCCCACATTTAATCAACCTTGGTAGGAAAACAAGGCGGCAAATATAAACTATTTGCGGAAATTAAAGATACAAAAAATATTAATATAGACCAAGTTTTCATTAAGTTAACATTGCCTTAAGGGCAAGGACCAACCGATTTGATCGTCGCAATAAATATCAGTCGTAGATATATAAATTGAATTTTGAAAGATAGAAGTATTAAAGCCAAAATGAATTTTGAAAACAGTGACGAGCCTACATAATAGTTAGGCTATTTACCTTGAAAACCCAGAGTGTAATGTGTGTCCCTACTCTGGGCTCCAACCATTATATATTCTCTGGTAATCATGCGTTCTCAGTGCGCGGAGTAAGGTAGGGGG
>CABFVX010001067.1:51034-67169 GCA_902151425.1 Timema shepardi | reverse complement strand
GAAGGGGGGGGGGGGGGGGGTTGTTCAAGAACACACTCGATGAGTCTACGAGCCTCGGTCACAAGCTCAAATACAGTCCATAGACATTTTACAACGCGCCTGGCTGCACGCGCTGCTCACGCCCCTCGCTTGTCTCTGGTTTACTCGGAAGAAGGGAAGGGGAGGAGCTCTCCCAACACGGTCAGCAGCGGGCCTCTAACTCCGGTTCAGTTGAATGTGGATTTTGTGGTGGAGTGCATCTCGGGTTTATTGTAGACGAGTCGGAACGAGTCAACTGGGGCTGGCTTGGTGAGTGATACAACTTCTTCTTAAAGAATTAAATCAAAAGGCCTATAGATATCTGTGAATTATTTTTCGTTATATATGTTTTATGTAACCAAGAAACCAAAACAGTGTTGTTTTTAAAATTCTGCCTGTGTGTCTGTTTGTCCGGGTTCAGATCTTAGAAACGGCTTGATGGATTTTGTTCTAAATGGACATCTTGGCGTAATTTCTTTATACCCTCTGACATTCTTTTTATTTTGCCCCTAGCCCTCAAATAAAACTAAATTATATATTTTTCTTGGAAGATTTCATTTAAGAGTATTTACTGATGAGGGAGTTTTAGAAAATACGTAATATTTTCAAGCTGGAACGAGAGATTTTGTTCAAAATGGGTGTCTGGACAGGATAAATAAAATTAAATAATATTTCGTCTAGTAAGAATTTGTTTAAAGGTACTCAATTGAAAAGTAATTTTTGAAAAATTGTTAATTTAAAAAAAAATGTTTAAGAAATTTGGTTCAAAATAGGTAAGTTATTTGAGGGGCGTTTGACAAGATAGATAGAACTTCATAATATTTTTTCGGGAAAAATTTCTTTTAAGGGTAGTTTACTAACGAGATTTTTTTTTAAATAATTGAAATATTATTTTTTTAATATTTGAATATTTTGTTCGAAACTAAATATAATCGATGAGAAACTTAGTATAACATTGTCCTACCATTTATTTTTATTGTATTTAAAATCGCAACAAAACTATAGTTAATTTCATACTAGGCCTACTATGGAAAAACGTGTGTTTTTTTTCAACAGAAGTAATATTGAAAAGTATGCATTTCAAAATTTAATAATTGGTTTTGTTCCTGTGTTTCAGATTTTAACCCAAGAACGAATAAAATGGAAGATTTTGCTCTCATTGTCGATAAGGTTCTCAATATCATAGTGTTCTCCTGCTTTACGAATTTGAACTTTCTGTGTTCCGTGGATACCATTTTTGTAGATGGATCTTTTCAGTTCCGTACTAAATTTTTTACGCAAATGTTTACGATCCATGGTTTTAAGAATGGCCACTTTGTACCATTAGTATTTGGTGTATTGCCTAAAAAAGCATGTCAAAGTACTTTTTTTTTCAAACTGTTAGTAGAAAAATATACTCAATTTAATCTTATTTTAAATCCTATAAATGTTGTGATTGATTTTGAGCATGCAACACACGAAGCTGTTATCATGAAATGGCCGCAGACAAACATTATAGGTTGCCGGTGTCATCTTAGCCAAGCATGGTACCGGCACAGTCAGTCCCTTGGTTTATCTAAAATATACAACAGTAATTCACGTGAAGGACAGTATCTAAAACAATTTTTCGGGATGCAATTTTTAGAGCCAGAAGACGTGGGCAACTTTTTTTGTATCAGAAATGATGGCAAATATGCCCGAAAACGAAGAAATCCGTAAATTCTGGGACTACCTTGTAGTTACATATATTGATGAAGAGTCACAATTTCCACCAAAAATTTGGGCCACCGCATCCAAAGCTACATCCAGGACAACAAACGCGTGCGAATACTTTCACTCGCAGTTCAATTATCATTTTTATTTCTCTCGTCCGTCTTAATAAATATTTACGAATACACTCTTAGAACTTCAGACAGAAATTTATATTAAAATTTAGTCAGCCAACAGAAATGTAACTAAAAAGGTGAGGAAAGAAATTAGGGTAAAGAAAGATTTCATAAGATCGCACATTTTACTTTAAAAAAATAATTTAATAACAAAGCGTCAGTTTGTAAAAGCAGTTTCCTACAAATGTTTACCGGCAACAAATCTGTAAAAGACTTAACATGGTTTAGCATTCCTTCAAATGTTTATCAACAACGACGAACTTGAATAAAGCAAGTAAAATTTCTATACATTATTATTATTATTATTATTATTATTATTATTATTAGCACCGCATATTACTATTATTATTATTATTATTATTATTAGCACCGCGTCTTACTACCCGTTCGGTTTATACGCAATTACGCTAATGTGCAATGGTAGGGTGATTGTGAGATGAAATGGAGGACCTACAGTTTAACGTGGGATCCGAACCACGGTGGAGGCCTGGCATTCCTCACATTCAATTTCTATATAAAATTATGTCTTGTATTACTTGTAAGCAGAGTAAGGTGGAGTAGATAAAATTAATATATGTCTATGTTTTGGAAAGTGGACGTGGCGCCATTCACCTGTGTGTGTCCCAGTTGTAATGCTCCGGTGTGGCTGAGGAGGGTAGCTTAGAGAAAGTGCATTAGAATTAGCGTGAAGAGAGTAAGGGACCATCAAAGTGGTAGATTACGTTTGGAGAACCCTTACCAATCCAATGGACAAATATTCGGACCTAGATTTCCTAGTTAGTGACAAACCAGTTATTGGGGCATGACGTCTTGAACCACGTGACCACTAGAACGGTTCAGAAATCTTGCTATTACTCTATGAAACTTGTGATGTAACCAAAACGGTTTAAGAGATATTCCTTCAAACTTTCGGAGAATTTTTTTTAGTTTGAATCTCGGCAGCGTCGAAGTTTTGTTTGTTTTACATGTCATGTGGAAGTAGGCAGGGTACGAAATATTCGAAGTTTACTACATTTCGGTCCCGGACACGTTTGTACATTCAACCCAAGTTCCTTTTTAACGAAGTGATCTAAGGACTAAGGATGAGGTTGAGAAGGGAAGCTTAGAGGAAATGCATCCGCATTGTTTTAGAGTGAGCATAGGAAAAACTAAGTTAAAATAATATGTCGATATAAAAAAAGCATCACCCATCAGAGATTCAATCCCCGAACTCACCGTCAATGACGACCAAGTGCAATTTAAGTATAACGCCTTAGAACACTTGACCACTGAGGCGGGGCCCTAGTCTCAACTATCCTTAGTGTGTACAGAATAACTAAAATACAAAATTAAAATAAATATTTAAAAATACCAGACTTTAAATATCATCTCATTCAATGAAGCGGGCAGGAGCAACGCAATTAAAGTGCGACAGAGGGGGTTGAAAACCAAATAATGACCTAATTTTGGTCATGCTTTAGAAGCAAACTCTTTTTTTGTGGCTTGATTTGAGTTGACTCGGCTACGAGAATCGGTTAATATGTTCAACTCCACTCCATTTTAATTTGGCGATAAAAAAACAACTTATAATTCATTTTGAGTGTCACAAATATTCTAAAAATTAAAACAAAATCAAAACATCAAACGTATTTAAAACTGTAACATCATGAATATTTTTTGATGCAGCATATTACGGGAATTAAAACCATTGTTTAAGAATCAATGCAGCTTTTTGGTTTATATAACATATCATCCGCTGTCAGAGTTTAATGGCTTGATTTGGTTAGTTAAACTAAAATTAAGTATGTTGGGTAAAATTCAGCTAAGATAATAACCTAGTAGTATGAGAGACAAATTAGTTAAAAATTCGTTAAATTCCATTTATGTTACGAACGGTGTGGTTGTGAACATTTTTTATAGTTTGTACTCCAATTTTCACATTTCCTTTTGTAGTATGACATATTTACTAGTAGTATTTTCAAATTTAAGTTAGTTATGCTTTAAGTTAATTTTTATAGTCTAACCAAGTAAATGACTATTTGAAAAAAAAATAGAAGGCCTATTATTACTTAGATTGAATATTTTGGACCATACGCACAAAATAAGTACTGTACGTGTTTATGATGTGTCGAAAGAACATTATTAGTTTTTGAGCTCTTAGTATTATTGAAAAAAAAAATTTAGACAAAATTATTTTCGGCACCTTTGCACATGAATGCATGCCGAAGAAACAAAACCTTAATAAATGAATAATTTTCTTACGGATGTCTGTACGTCATATAATTGATGTTAATAAAATGAAAGGTGTATAACTCGGAACAGGTGCTTGGAAATAAATTAAAACAAAATTATTATATATTTGACGATAAGTATTTTCGAAATGTTAGGACAATTTAGAACACCTTTGTAATGTGTATCAGATTAAATAATATATTTCAATGTTGTCTAAGATATATTATCTATTAAATACAAGCCAACATCGATAACTTTGTTGAAGAACTGTAGACAGGAAAAATCACAAAGTTTTTTTATATAGATTTGAAGGTTATAGGGAAAATAGATGGCAGTTCAATTTAATCTCAAATAGAGCTAGTACTTCCATCTATTACACAATCGTGATACCTTTCTAATAAATTTTAGATTTGTTTCCACTCAAACTTGATTCGAAGGAACTCTACTAGAAGTGAGAAATTTCTACTCGCGCAACTCTAATCTTTTGGGTTACAAACATTATTGTTTTGACACGTAGGGTAACAAGCTTACTCGGAAATGAATAATTAAATACATTGTGCATGTTGCTTAGAATTATTGTTATTGTTTATAGTGCAACAGTTTCTAAGCTATTAATGCAATATAATTCGTTATAAATTCGGTATCAGGTGTTGAACACTATTAAAACTTGTTTGTGTTTTGCTTAAGATTTTATTTATTTAAAGTTTAATATATTAATTCATAGTATTTTCAATATAATTTTTAAAAAAAACGTATATATGATTGAGCGATCTAAGAGTCGCATTACAAACCAAGAAGTACGGTGTTCGATTCTTGACCGGATGCAGTGGAGGTGGTTTTCATCACGTGGTTTACCCATCTCTTCTCCACGTTAGTGTGGGAGAAGTTCCTCTTACCAAACCTCTTATTCTTTACCCCTCATGTGAATTATAACACGTTTTATAACCCTTTAAATTAAATATACACTGTATTATATATGAAACATTCATTTCCATTTATTTTATCATTATTAATTAGTTAGGACGAATATTGTCTCTATCCGTCGCTTTTTGCGCTCCAGAATAAGTGAAAACAGCATTTAGAGCTTACCCCAAGCAAAAGTTTCTTTTAAAAATCCTAGAATTAACTATTCCATAAATTATTATTATTATTATTAGCACCCCGTCTTACTACCCGTTCGGGTTATACGCACTTACGCTAATGTGTAACGGTATGGTGATTGTGAGATGAAATGGAGGACCTACAGTTTAACGTGGAATCCGAACCACGGTGGAGGCCTGGCATTCCCCACATTCACAAGATGTCTTGTCAGAGGTGAAGGAAGGGTTTGGTAATCAGATAAATCTTTGCCGGGACCGAGGATTGAACCCCGGCCACCAGCATAGAAGTCTGACACCTTACCCCTAGACCACCAGGTCACTGCTTATTCCATAAATTAAAACAGGCACTGATTGTAAGTAAATGTTAAGTGCTGCCAACCTGAAAAAAAAAGGTCTGAAATCAAGCTTTACACTCCAAATTCACATTTAAAAAAATTAATATATTTATGCCAGTAATAATCGACTAACATTAGGATCCAACAACTCATTTATCTTGTCTGTTGTGAAGTAATTGTAGTACTGAACTCTATGAAATAAAATTGTTACAAACAAGTGACTCATTAGTAGAAAATCTCATTAATTCCACTCAAATGATGGTTGTCATATTTTAAGTGACGTAACAAAGGCGATGACAAATTGCTGACCGGGTGGATGGGGGTAATCAAAATGAAATGTGACGTCAAAAAGGCTGGCACGGTGGCGCGAAAAAAACGTATAAAAAACTGAATAAATTTAACTATATTAAAATAGCCTGCTAACAAAGTGGCTACTAAAAGAAATATACAAAGAATTTGTGTAGAAAATAAATAAAGTGTTAATATTTTATTTGTCGTTTAAATATGTTTCATCATATGAGCTAGTTTCACGTTTAATTTTATGAAAAATAAATTGAGAAGAATTTTAAAAACAGATAATATATATTAACCCCTAGTGGATAAATATTGATTAATTTAATTGCATGTCAAATAATTATCCAAATAAAAAATACATTCATCAGCAACAACACGAATCGAACTAGGGTTATCTAAGCTTAAAGTCAAACACTCTAATACTCTAGCCATGCTAGATATAGTATGACATGTAGACACACTGATCGAACCATAAAAATAGATTTTTCACTGAATCATCTAAATTACTGGCAAAACAAATTAAAAGTGGTGAAAAATAAAGTAATCAAAAATGATAATAGTATTTCACCATTTCAAATACTTTTGTGTAATGAATTTATAGAAATAAATTATAATATATAAATCTTTTCTTCTTTTCATACATCTTACTTATCCCGATCATTTGGGGTCGACCTTTTTAATCTACGGCAAGTTATAAGAACATTCCCTTTCAGGTACCTCGTTTTTATAGACCTACTGCTAACCACAACTTGTTTTTTAATTGTCAAACATTTAGCTAACTAACTTCATACATCTTTGTCAGGATCACTCTTTATGATGTTTATATCAGCTAGGCCAGGGTTTCTAAAATCGTGAGGCGCGCCTCACCGGGGATACGGACACGAGGGAGTTCCAGGTGAAACAATCAATTATATTTTGAAGAGCTTGTATGAAGAGTTCTTATAACCTAGTAAAATATGACCAAATATAAAAAAGTGCTCCTTTGTCAATTAAAGTAGTAAAACCAGTATGGTGTTTGAATATAATTATCTGTATGAAGGTGGTTT
Organism: Timema shepardi; assembly: GCA_902151425.1. Lineage (NCBI taxonomy): Eukaryota > Metazoa > Arthropoda > Insecta > Phasmatodea > Timematidae > Timema > Timema shepardi. The sequence continues at coordinate 60,300 of CABFVX010001067.1, read as the reverse complement.
CCTAGCAATTAATTCAATGAAAACTACATAATTCAACCAATAGTTACAAATGCCCTCTAACAGTTTTTTTTACTGATCCAAACTATCTATGTGATAATAGACTCATTCTTTTCACACCCAAAACATTGTAATATATTTTTAAATACTAAACCCTGTCCTATACTCAGTTCAATATTTTACATAAATATTACTAATATTATCAAATGTAAACTATAATTTTTTAAGTTAATATTTCATGGGTAACTTATAAAACTGTTATAATATTTACTATTTAAAAACTTCTACAAAATGTGTATCGATATCAGAAAATATGGTTGACAGTAGAAAATACATGCCATCTTTTTGTACAAATTTTATCATAAAGGCGGTTTTGAAATGTATTATGTTGTCGAGGCTTGACAACTACACATAATACTTAAGTGAGGCTTGAATACCAACAGTTTGATATAACATGGCTTGGACTAAACTGCATCTGCAAAGATTTCACATTGCTTTATTGGGACTCACCGAATTTATATTTACAATATTTAAATTTAAAATGAAACAAACCACGAAAAATAATAAATACGGACCAGTAAAACGGATTTAGCGTTTTCATACCAAATACAAAAATAACGTTTTTATAAGGAGAGGAAAAAAAAGACTCGAAGGCGGTACCAAAAGGAAGCAGATGGTCGGGGAATTCAAGTGTCAATATTATTATGGTACAATCCTATGAGAGTGCTTTTTTATCCGTCACTATGAAATATCGCAATAACGAGAATATTGCCCCGCGATTCATCTTCTATGTTGTTTCAACGGATACAACCACTAGCGATTCTGTCGACAATCCGCACTTGACCTTATGTCACGACGCCCCTTCAACCTACCAATGAGAACCATTCTTCAAAATAGGTTATGTTGACTGGGCCCAGCCAGCAGTTCCAATAAACACTCTTGGTTCAATAACTAGAACCAACATGTATGGCGGATGTTTGTTTGGATAGCAGTCCGGTTCCCCATGTTTACACAAAATAATATCAGCGCACGGACAGTAACTCCAGACAGGCTCGTTTGCAATAGAAGCACTTAACTGCATTTTACCTAAACGGTGTTCGATCATGCGACCAAACATTACAGCAAACTTCTCTGGTTTAAAACTCGCTCTTCGGTCTTTATCCTTATGTCTTTTGTGAGTTTATCTCTACATTTAATTATAACATTGGCGGCCGGAGTTCAATCCTCGGTCCCGGCAAAGATTTATCTGATTACCAAACCCTCCCTTCACCTCTGACAAGACATCTTGTGAATGTGAGGAATGCCAGGCCTCCACCGTGGTTCGGATTCCACGTTAAACTGTAGGTCCTTCATTTCATCTCACAATCAACCTACCATTACACATTAGCGTAAGTGCGTATAACCCGAACGGGTAGTAAGACGCGGGGCTAATAATAATAATAATTATTATTATAACATTAGCACGGAGTTCCAACCTTATAAGACACTTATTCGCAAATTTTTAAGACAAATAGTAGACGTTTGCGATTCAACAAAAACATATTTTTATTTGCATATCCAACATAAGGGCCATTAAAGCTTAATTTAAACAGGTAGCCTGGAAGAAATGTAGGCCCTACCAAATTTAATATTGAAGAGAGGGTGTGTAAGCTACTTGAAAATCTCATGTGGAAAACCACTAATGCACCAAGTCGGGATTCAAATCCCAACCCCTCCCTAAATGGATGACAGAAAAGTTCAGTGCTAGTCTAACACCCTAAACTACTTGTACAACGTTGCTTATGTATTACTATATTGACGTAATAACAAAAAGGTCTATATGCATATAATAAAATAAATATTAATAAGTAACTTACTTTAAAATAGCATTAGACCCACCTCGGTGGCTGTAGTTGGCTAACGCGCTTGTCGTGTTGAGCTCGACTGCTGAGGACGGGGAGATCGAGGTTCGAATCTCGGTCGGGTGAACTGGAGTGGTTTATCCTAAATGGTTTTCCACTCTCCCCCCAAGCAAATGCGGGTTAACTTCCTCTAATTCACCCTTCCCAATTCCTAATCCATTAGAGTAATTAGTACTTAAAGCGTATAGCCCGAACGGGTATTAAGAGGCGGTGCTAAATATATATATAATCGCATTATATAAACATGACTTAAGATTATTTAAAGAAATGCACCGCATCTTACTTCCAGGCGTGTATTTTCATATTTAACCTCCCAAAGGATGTATAAACAATGAAAATGTAAATGAGAATAAATGTATCCGCATTTCCACGGATAGAGATGGGAAACCATGTAAAGAAAATCAATCTCAGCAAAACTGACCGGTATTCAAACCCCAACCTCCCCATAGTTGAAAGAACAGAATATATAAGATTGACGTGTAGGCTACAGGTCCAACGTTGCGGATTATGTGTAATATAAAATAGAACATAATTTAGATATACATTGATATAATAAAGTGTTTTCCATAACACGGCTGTTTGGTTAAATTTGTCGTCTATTTAGTTTGTTTTGTTGCAATATTGGCAACAGTGTCAAAACTGGAAACGAGGTCTATCAGTCCTTGTTTAGCTCTATTCGTGAAAAGACGACCTCCATTTGTCAGGAACCAATTCGGTTCAACTCGCATTTATCAACCTGGCAATTATTATCAGTGAATTGACATTTAGTGTTTTACCTTTACCAGTGTTATTTAGTTTTTAATATTATAGTATCTAATTAAATAGTTCTATAAAACGTTTGACAACTAACCTTTTAATAGACATATGTTCTAACACAATTAAAGCATGAATACAGTATGAGAAAACACGAGTTGTGATGTTCAACGCCATTACACATTAAACAACGGCCTCGAGTAAAATTTTAATTTACTGTACCGATATTATATGAGAAAAACATGTAGAGAATGAGTTCATATTGTTACCACGGTGTTAAGATTTCTCTATGGATTTCAAGTTGAAACATCTATAATTTCTCTATGGATTTCAAGTTGATATTTTTACTTGGCGAAATAGTTAGACAGAAGACACATAATTAATAATATATTAAATAGTACATTATATTCATAGATAATAAACGTTGTTCACGATGTTTAAGACGCCAGTCTAATAATAAATGTCCAAATAAATAAAGCCTTAGGTATTCGATCAATTGCTTAGAATTATAAACTCATATCACTCTAGAAACCTTACAAGCGACCACCATACTCAAACTGATAACCAGATTAACAATGTACTTTACCCATAAAAAAACCTCCATGGTTAACGCCCACAAGCAAGATATGCCGACCAAGCGGCCACCGCCGTTGGCTATGATGGGGCCATCATTTGAGGATAGAGGGTGTCATGTGGTCACCACAACAAGCCCTTCGGTGACTGTTCTCAATTTTCTAGAGCAGATCTGTTACTTCTTTATTCAAGTATCTCCTCATTTGTTGAGGATGAGTTTTACCCTGCTCCAGGCCCACTGCACAGATACAGTTTGGAAGCCCAGAAATGTAACCTGGGACCCTGGTACCTCTGAATCAGTAGCCAGGAGCTCTGACCACTAGACCACAGAGGCAATCGTACCATATATACATAGTGTACACTATTATGTACCCATACTATAATACATAAGGTCAACAATGTATAGCTAAAGTATACCGCTGAGCTATTTTTAAGTATCTATTGAGCTTGCAAAGTAATGTCATGTAAATACGTGTATAGTGTTAGAACCTTTCTTTAAATTTATCCCATGACCTTTAATTATTGAATTTTAATTTTATAATATAGTAAAATCAATAAACATCATTAGCTTGTTTTAAGTTTGCGTGTGTAAATATGTCTACATTATTTTGTGTGAATGAAACATCTTTTTATTAATAAAATAGGTACCCTTTAGTGTGAGTGATTAAAAGGTATTTTATTTGAACAAAAACCATTGATAGACATTTTCAATTAATATTTGCAAAAATCAATTAAAGGTTATTAATCAAATAAAAGACTAGAGTATATTGAGAAACTAGATTAATTTGTAATAAAAAAATACTTAATAAAAAATTATATCAAATAAAACCAACATGGCGTAAAAATAACGGTACTTATGTAATACAATGTATTTTATTATTATTATTTAGCATCACGTCTTAATATCCGTTCAGGTTATGCGCTTTAAGTACTAATTACACTAATGGATTAGGAATTGTAAAGGTTGAATTAGAGGAAGTGAACCCGCATTTGCGCGGAGGGAGAGTGGAAAACCGTTTAGGAAAAGCCCTCCCCAGTTCACCCGACCGAGATCCGAACCTCGATCTCCCCATCCTCGGCGGTCGGGGTCGACGGATATTCTTTGAGCTATGATATTCAATAGCACTTCGGAGGGGAAGTAAATCCGTCGGTCCTATGTCGACTATGGAATGTAAGAGAGCCCTGGAAGGTATGTGAAAATACCTTTCTCGGCAAAATTGGTAGGTTATTTCACTCTCACTTACATAAATTCTCGTTTGCTGACGTAATCAGGGTTCAGAAAGTGAACGTTAAATACCTCAAATAAATAAATAAAATCTAAAAAACTTGAGGGTTTTTAGATGGAATTTCTATTTATCTAGAGCTGTGCATGCACTAATCCCTTCGGCTGATCAGTGCTGCCTGAACCATCTGGTACCACCTATGTACTAGGGGACTTATGGAAGTGTGATGTTTCCCCGTTGTCTTCCACAAAGAATTTTTATGAGTGAGTGTGAAAGGGCCTATTAATTTTGCCAGGAAAGTTACTTTCACAAACCTTCCAGGGGTCTTTAACACGTCACAATTGACATGGAAACGATGGCTTTGCTTCCTCTCCAAAATAAGTTGAGATACGGGTTTTTATCGCTCAACTTATTTAGTCTTTAAATTTAAAAAAGACACCTGGACACGAGAATCAAACCCAGTAGCCACTTTAGGTGACATTTTTCAATCTAAAAAATACGATATTTAGATGTCACTATAATCCTACTTAATATACAGTTAAAAACTAGTGGACGATCTCATTCATACACAATATTCTCGGCCTTAAAATCATCACTGACGTCACTATAATCCTACTTAATGACAGTTAAAAACTAGTGGACGATCTCATTCATACACAATATTCTCGGCCTTAAAATCATCACTGACGTCACTATAATCCTACTTAAATCGAAATCATTAATGGAGTAGTATTGCAACACTAGTATAAAGGTCAAGGGATCGATTCTCATGTACAACTCTCGTCAATTAATACATTTGAATTGTTTGTGTGAGCGGCGCATTGACCGAACCAAATACTAATTTCAATATATCGGTATTTGAGTTAAGACAGTTTAATTCCCTGGATTATCTTTGTATTTGCTTAAAGTGTACTGTACCCACAGAGTAGTTATGAGGAATTATCAGCAGTGTACTCTACATGTTTGATTGGCGACTATTTACACATTCACAAGGAACACTCCACAAACATTATTACCGTACATCAATACAAAGATACAACGTGAAGGTCCTAGACGTATTGAACATAAACATTGATATAGATATGCTACAAAATTAACTCAAGGAAGCATAAAAACAACTTACAGAATACGGCTATTATTTAGTTTGTGTAGTGGTATGATTATGCCTAAGCGGTGCCCTTAAGGCCCTTGGCCCTGTCGAGTAAAAGTCTAAAACCTATTTTGTGGGATGGTGGGTGGGATTGTGAAAGGCGTGGCGAGGCTTCATAATCGACCAACGTATCCTTCCGCACCAACAAGAACAGATGGATCACGGAAACTGTAGATGGCGCTAGCTACCAGACAGGTCTTGCGGAAAAATCATACGTTTGGAAATATCAGTTTTCTCGAGGACGAGTGAAATTGTTGTGTTAGTATTTTCAACATTCCTTCTAAGTTAATTTATCGATGTTTATTACTTGTTACATTTTCTTATTTTTTGTTATGAAGCTGGGAATTTTCAGTAAAGCCAAAAAATGTCAATTTTATCGATATTTGATCACTGTTAAAATTATAGAGGAGGTGTGCATATAAGAATTATAGCTTAATCGACATGCCTCAATTCTTGAACAAGCTGTTTCCGAAAAGAAAATTGAAAAACAATAAAAATGCTTGATGATAACCGTTTGTTCTCACGGCTCTGCATTTCCACGCCAATCGAAAAGGGCCAATCGCCTTAAGGCAGCCGCCTTGGTCAGCGAGAAAGTATCAATCACGGTCAGGCCACATGGAGTTTTCTGGAACTACTTCTCTATTATATCTAAGGTTATACTACCTTTCAACCTTTCAACCTTCACCTTCATCCACCCTTTGTCATATCAAAAAATCCCTGTATTTGTTAGAGGAGGGTTAGGCTCATAGATCCATGTTTAAAACGTAGTTGAGAATGAGCCAATGTTACATTTTCACACAACCTTCTTGTTAATAAAACTCAAAATAAAGGTTTGGTAAGGAAAAAAGAGCAATGGACTCTTTAGAATTTATTTGGGCATGAAACGTATTTTGAAATAACGCATCGTAGAATTAACAAAAAATCAAACAATAAAAGTAATATGCATAGTAAAGAATCGATATAGTTTTTAGTGCCATCGCTTGTAAGATTAGTGTGTGTGGTTCTTAGTCAGGATTTTGGAATCTTATCTTGACCGAATAATTTAGAGATGGTTTTTCCCATAATGTGGGTTTAAAACCCTTGTTCAGACCAGAGGTTTCCAAAATGCGACGGGTTTGACCAAAATTGTTGTGTCTGAGACTATCCAACCCTTTGATTAGTCTACAAGCATTCAAATCCAAGTTTATTTCCCATGAATTTTATTTCCTGTTTAGGCTCTCCCTATTTAATTAAACTAGTGGCGTAGGAATAATTTAAAGAAAATATACCCTTATTTGCGTAGATGGCGAGAATGAAATGGTTTAGGAAATATCACCAGTATACCGGGCAGGGATTCGAATCATGACCTCTCCATCACCAACAAACTAACCAGACGAGCGTGTCGTTAAACCTGTGAGGCCACCGATGCTTGTTTTAGTTATATAATGTCTAAGGTAGCAATTTAAAATTTTGTATCATTCCAAGCGGTTACACGTCTATTAGAAAATTGCCCCCCTTATTATAATGATTATCATCACTTATATAACATTTCGACCCCACCCGTAACACGTCGCGAGCCCTAGGTTGGCAAGTATTGGTGCAGTTTTCCTTGAGAACACAGTTTTTAATTGCCGATAGCCCTTAATGATAACATAGAGTATATTTTTCTATGCTGATACTGTATGATTATTGAAAAAAAAATCTGTAACCGTTTAATTTAATGTAGACACATTTTAATATTTTATGATATGACGGTATGATATTAAAGAATAACCCAGAAGTAGAGTTTGTAATTATTTGAAAATTGCAATAAACTATTCTTATTTGACATGTACTTAGGAAACAAAATTTTTACTAATCGGTCGTCAAGTAAGTTAACTTAAATATTCTTTTATGAATAAAATCAAGTATTTAGTGCTATTTATCATCAAACACCTCCAAGATATCAATTCTGAACCAAATCGTTTGAGTTATTTTTAGAACAAATTAAAATTTTCAAAAATCAGTCGTTAGATATTAGTAGATACCTTTTTCTAGTGCATTATTATTGATCATGTAAAACACTTCCTATATATTACTTTGAGCAAATATTTTTATAACAACTTTAATTAAAAAAAATCCAAAAACTCGTAATGAGTTAACTTCCCTTAAATATTTTTTTCCCGTAAAATAGGTGTACAGTATGTAGCACATTACCCAGATACTTATTTTAAAAGAAATAACTAAAGCAATTTTAAACCAATCTAAAATTTCCGAAAATCAGTTATTACTTATTAGTAGGCTATATTACCCTAAATTTAAATTAGTCAAAATGACAATTTCACCAGAGGTATAACCATATAGCTTTATAAGTATAAAGTTTAAACAAAATCTACAAAACATCTCAAACTGTAGTCCCATGTACTAACATACATAGGTTTAAGGCCCACTGATTAAGTTTGGGGTTACATAAAAATCGACGCTCTTTACTATTTTATTTTAATTTAATCATTTCTCAGACGTGCCAAGTTTTCTTACAATTCAATCTTATTCCCATGACGGTATTTTCTTTGCCAAGACAACTTCTTGATTCTATTTGTTTGGAGTTACATGGAGTGTATATGTTATAGAAGGATGGCGATATATATTTTCATTATTATATTACTTATTCATTAGTTTATTAATAAAAGGTTAAGATACTATAAAATGAAATATAGTTTTATTTCTTAGCAGAATACTTCAAACTGAATTATGTAGTTTTTTTTCCTTGAATTTTATATAAATATGAATATATAAACCTACATTATTACAATTTTGTCAGACACTTAGTTACAACCAATTTTAAATTGATTTTGGCCGTTTCGTTGATTTTAGGGTTGTACGCAGAGACATTCTTAACTTTGAGTCGAACCCGGGTTGAGTTTGAATTAAACTTTTTCTTTTTTAGTTCGAGTCGTAAAGACTAGAAATATTTCAAGTTGAACTTTTGCAATAGATTCATGCATAAGCCATAAATAAGTAAAATATCTTTTTTTATCACATTTTTTTGGGGGGAAAATGTTTAGTTATATAATTTCAAATTTTTAAATACTTAAATTTAATATAACTGCACTTTTTTTTAAATGAGAAAAAAGTAAATATTTATAGAATCTATTTTATATGAAATTATACCTTAAACTCGGATAAAATTAATCAAACTAGGCATTTTCGAGAAATATATCAAGAATCCCGAGCAGTTTTGTAAAAACATTCGAGTCAAATTCGATCAGTTACCTAGAATTTTCGAGTACTTCCACACCCCCATTTTATTATTTAGGGGTGGATAGGAGTTGCTAAGCCTTTATAGGTGAAATGTTCTTTGCGGTGTCTTTCATCTCATTTAGCGACAAATGAATACGTTACAGTGAACTTAACTATCAGATTATGTAAGACGAAGCATATGAACACCATTTTCCATTTAGTTTTTAAGGTTTTTTGCTCGTAGTTAAAAATGTCTGGTGACAAAAATAAGTAGCCATCAGTATAAATATCAACTGTACTCTTTTTGAGGTGGTAAAATAGCGTACTATTACTTTTAACTTATCATATAAAATGCACTCTTTTCGAAGTGTTACATAATTATTACTGTAAAGAAAACCAAAACAAATTGGTTAAATGAAGTCCGGAATTAGTAAAAATATTATTTTGATCCCTTAATATTATATATATATA
>CABFVX010001067.1:15911-50868 GCA_902151425.1 Timema shepardi | reverse complement strand
AATAATATTTAGCACAGCGTCTTACTACCCGTTCGGGTTATACGCTTTAAGTACTAATTACTCCAATGGATCAGGAATTGGGAAGGTTGAATTAGAAGAAGTGAACCCGCATTTGCGTGGAGGGAGAGTGGAAAACCATTTAGGAAAAACCACCCCCAGTTCACCCGACCGAGATTCGAACCTCGATCTCCCCGTCCTCAGCAGTCGAGCTCAACACGACAAGCGCGTTAGCCAACTACGCCACCGAGGCGGGTTATATATATATATTAATAAATGTATTAATTTTTATTTAGTGATGCTATAGTCAATTTAATGTACTAATATACACCGCGGTTCGCTACCCGTCCGGGCTATCCACATATTTACATTAATTGGGTAAGGATTAGGAAGGTGTAGTTTAAAGGATATGTACTCCGACTTGCGCGGACAGAAAGTGGGAAACAATTTAGTAAAAAACACTCTCCGTATATTCAACTGGGATTTGGACCACAATTTCACCGTGATCATCCATTCAGTCTATTTAGAGTTAAAAGTTAGAACTTAGACCGTGTTAACACCAAATGTATATAATATCATTATATAAAAGCATAACATTTGTGCTAACTCATATCAGAGCCAATGCAACATAAACTTAATTCCTCCAAAACTAATGATTAATATCAAACTGATAAAATTATAAGTTTTATCAACAAATCAAATTTAATCTACTGAAACTTTGATCTAACAAAGAATTGCTGAAAGGATTTAATTAGTCAGATTAACACAAGAGCTATTAGCGACTTAATCAAAGGGACTCGCAGGGTTTATTGGGAGAAGTACACACCATTAGCATGGAGAGAGAATGTAAAAACCTAGTTAAATACCCGGTACATTCCATAGGGATTCCAGTACTTAAGAATTGCAGAACAACTCATCCGAGGTTGGTAATATCCTTACACGAACTGCGGGGTAAAAATTAAATTTATGATGACTTTGTTAAAAATGGAAAATGAAGGTTAGGTTAGGTTAGTTTAGGTTAAGTTAGGGGTTTAATGTGATTACAAGTTGTTCCTAAACTCATGTGCACAGGCTAACAGGTATACTTTACTACGCAATTCAAGTGCGCCCAAGGATTCGAACCCCAAGATTCAGGTTAACGACACCCAAGCGCACCTTGCGTCTAACGGTTTAGTCCACTAGGTTGATGTTGCATGGTTTAAAGTCTTGTTTACAAGAAACAGAACCAAACTAGGTACGGTTTGTCCCCGCTACATCAGCACGTAATAGAGCAGGCTTTTACTGTTTTGTTTCAGAATGTATCAAATATAACATAACCTACACTTGTAAACACGTGGACTGTTTCATCAGTCTCATCTTGTCTAATTTGCCGGTAGCGGGAAGGTCAAGGTTTGAACACCGACCAAATGTACCGAGATTAATTTCCCATCACTTTCCTGGCTTTCCTCTAGATAAAATAGGGTACATTTTCTCCATATTCTACCTTCCTCGTCCTTAATTCCTCAATTTAAATATGCGAACAACCCTGAAGCGAAGCACAAAAAGAAAAGAAAAATACGTAGGTAGAATTTCCAATGTACCTGCTTCAGTAGTCAAATGGTCTAAGGTATCACTCTCGTGTTAGACTTGTTTTTTGATGACGGAGAGATCAAAGTTTGAATCCCGGTAAGGCCTGCTGAGGGTATTTTCCCCCTAATCGGTTTCCCACTCTCCTTTCACGAAAATGCGGTTAGATTATCTCTAAAATGCCTCCTTCCTTACCCCTTCCCAATTAGAGTAATAATTAGCATATACGCGTGTAACCTGAACAGGTAGTAATCCAATTAAAATTACTGAGTTAACTGTTAAGTGTGTTGTTATTTTAATTTGGCTTGAACCGTTTAACAATGGACCGTAAATCACACTAAAGGATATTTAAAGAACTTTCGCCTTCCTCTTCAAATTATAGCGTTTCATTCTTCTTTTTAGTACTATTTTTTTCAGACAAAGCTTCAATTTGCTTGGCCTCAGCCACAAAGCAATGTCATGTTATCCGCTGAAAGAAACCATTTCCCCTCCCCCCCTCAACCCTCCCTGATCTTGTCAAGGGTATGACCCTCTCACCCCTTCTAATTCACCCCCTCAGAATGAGATGAAATGAAATAAAACCAGACGAGAATAACACCGCAAGCGATCTCAGGAGGACAACGCTCAGCCAAACAAACGGCAAAGCTGGAAAGACGTAAAGAAACCCAAAAAAAGAAGAGACGATAATCCTATGCGCAGTAGCGATTGCGCGATAGAATTATCTTTACACTCTCATCTTCTTCATCGCCCGGGGCTCACTTCGTATGCCATCTCCTCCCATTGTCTTGAGGAAATAATATTGGAACTGAAATAAGACCTCTTTCTCCACTCATTACAGAGATTGGTCCGCCCTCATCCAACACAATGGAGGGGTAGTAATTGTTTTAAGTCCTCCCCATCAACAGCAGTCTATCGTAAGCTCTGGTGTGTTGCAAGCGGGAAATGTAACTTTTATTTTTTTGTTAGAGTTTCGGTTAAATCTCGACTGAAGTCGCGAAACTCTTGATAGCCTCGAGGTAGAATATTCTGAACAGGTCTGCTTAGAGGTTTAGTGGATTTCTAGGAAAGGGTGCTATTTGGAATATTTTTATATTCTACGGGGTAATACGAACATACTAAAAACATTAAGTTTATCGTCTTACTTGAACCTTGAATACATTAACTGATATCAAACCATTCTACTTAATATAATTCATATAACTTTATTTATATCTTCACCCCATCCGAGCTAGGACCTTGTTCTCGATATTGAGTGGTAAACCTAATGGAGAGAGACCATCAGGAAGACCTAAACTAGCCCCATGACTTCTTTGGTGCTGATTGACAGCTTTGAAAAGTTACCAGACCAAATTATATGTCCCTACGCCGAACCATATGATTTGCAAAAACATGTGTTTAGCAGCTGTCCCTTCTGACAGTCAACATTTAGGTATATACCTAAATGTTGACTGATAGAAGTCAGCTGTGAGCTGTCAGTCAGCACCAAAGAAGTCATGGGGCTACTGTACAACGGTAGAAATAGGGCATATATTTCTCCTTGCTATATCCTATACAGATCTCTAGGATATCCCCTGTAAATTGAACTGCGTAGGTAAGCGTTGGGTATGGTAGAGAGATATGTATGGTTTATTTTGGTCGCTGCTAGACGCAGATGGCGGGATAACATTAGAATGGATATGAAAGAGATAAGGTGTAGAGGGTAACTGAATACAACTATCTCAAGATAGGGATAGGTGGCGTACTTTTTTTTAAAGTGTGGCAATGAATTCTCGAATTCATAATGCCAAAGAGTAAGTATTTAATAATAAAGGACGCATAAATTTGAAACTCACACCAGGAAGCACGCACGCAATATTAAGTTTAAATTCCCACCGGGTGTACTAGGGGCGGGTTTACACATAAAAACAATCACTGTGGGTTTTCCTATTCACTCTCTGATTGGGGTGCAGTTATATAAACTTTCCTCCTAAGCCCTACCTCTCATATTAAGCCGTTACTAAATTATGCGTCAAAATAATTTACATCCATATTTGTTTCATCCTCTGGCCTGGGTCAATTTTTTATTCAAGTAATATATTTTCCACTAGCGGCTTGCTAGACCTGTCGTGGCTTAATATGCCCTATAATCGAACTCAAGACTAGAAGGAAACAACATCCAGTCCCTGGCTGTCAATTCATCACATTTCATTGATGATAAATTGTCAAAATAATGCATTTTAAAATAAATATGAGACTGGAATTTGTTAATAATTTAGGAAATAACTGATAGTGGAATTTGTTAATAATTTAAGAAATAACTGATGGTGGAATTGGTGACCTGGCGGTCTAGGGGTAGGGTGTCAGACTTCTGTGCTAGCGGCCGGGGTTCAATCCTCGGTCCCGGCACGGATTTATCTGATTACCAAACCCTTCCTTCACCTCTGACAAGACATCTTGTGAATGTGGAGAATGCCAGGCCTCCACCGTGGTTCGGATCACACGTTAAACTGTAGGTCCTTCATTCCATCTCACAATCACCCTACCATTACACATTAGCGTAAGTGCGTATAACCCGAACGGGTAGTAAAACGCGGTGCTAATAACAATAATAATAATAATAATAATAATAATAATAACTGATAGTGGAATTTGTTAATAATTTAGGAAATAACTAACTTTTAATCATAAACAGATGAGATGTATAAAAAACACACGCTACATTGTAAAACCCAAACTTCAAAAGTGTGTATCTAAAATGTCACAATACAAATGGGGCGTATCATATAAAAGCGTCTCCTTTATACGAGATATACACACACGGGACACGACCTTCTTTATACTGATGGAAGTTTTATGAATGTCGCACTGACCTTTATAACTCAAATAAAAAGTCTCACGGTCGTCAAGACTAGGGCCTGATTCACTCCAGCACAGCTTACCTGAAATAAAAGAAAACGACACTATATAAAAACAGCCAATAAACTTCAGTTATTGTCTTCATTGACATGGCTTTATCAGAAAAACAAAACTTCTGTCTAGCCAGTTATCAAGGTAAAGTAGTCAAAAGGAGTCTAATACAGATTAAGAGGGCCTTGGTTTGATCGGAGGTGCTCAAGACCAAATTGTAATGTATCTTAACTAAATAAGAGAAGTATGCCTTTGATTCCCGTATCTAGATATAGTTTTTAAACATATGCTTTGTCTAAAGTTTTACCTTACTAATTAAGACTTTAGGTAACGTAAGTAAAACTACTTTAAATAGTTCTGGATTCATTCGTTTCATAACTTTTTAAAATATGAAAACTGACTTCAATTGTAAAATTGATATAAAATAATTACGAGGCGGATGGATACAGAACCACTTTTTAAAAACTTATGAACTATCTGAAATGATCTAAGTAAACGTGAACCAGCTATTTACTATACATCTATCGGCTTTCGCACCGAGTTATTTTTACTCTATAATATATAATAATATTAATAATATTTAGCATTGCGTCTTACTACCCGTTCGGGTTATACGCTTTTAAGTACTAATTACTCTAATGGATTAGAAATTGGGAAGGTTGAATTAGAGGAAGTGAACCCGCATTTGCGTGGAGGGAGAGTGGAAAACCATTTAGGAAAAACCACCCCCAGTTCACCCGACCGAGATTCGAACCTTGATCTCCCCGTCCTCAGCAGTAGAGCTCAACACGACAAGCGCGTTAGCCAACTACGCCACCGAGGCGGGTCTTATCTTATATATAAAAATTCTCGTGTCACAATGTTCGTTCCCGTACTCCTCCGAAACGGCTTGACCGATTCTCATGAAATTTTGTGAGCATATTGAGTAGGTCTGAGAATCGGCCAACATCTATTTTTCATACCCCTTAGTGATAAGGGTTGTCCACCCTTAACATTTTTCTATAATTTTTAGACATTTTTTTAATATCTTTATATAATTCTTATACCAGTGTGTAACGGGCAGCGTGGGGGGGAGGGGGGTTGTGAAGCTTATATAATTCTTATACCACAGTGGGTAACGGGCAGCGTGGGGGGGGAGGGGTGTTGTGAAGCTTATATAATTATGATACCACAGTGGGTAACGGGCAGGGAGGGGGGGTTGTGAAGCTTATATAATTATGATACCACAGTGGGTAACGGGCAGGGAGGGGGGGTTGTGAAGCTTATATAATTATGATACCACAGTGGGTAACGGGCAGGGAGGGGGGGTTGTGAAGCTTATATAATTATGATACCACAGTGGGTAACGGGCAGGGTGGGGGGGGTTGTCAAGCTTATATAATTATTATACTACAGTGGTTCACGGGCAACGCCGTGCGGGACTGCTAGTAATATATAGAAGTTTTAGAACGAACATTTTCTACCTAATTGTAACGATGGATCTTAATATGTAAAGTTCCCTCAGAGTAAAAAAAGAGAGTCATATAATTCGGTTTATCCCCTTGTCTGTCTGTACCTGGCGCTATAGCTAAAACTATTTGAAGAATTTCGTTCAAACTAGGGATTTAATTAGGGTTTAGGTGAGTAAACGATGGACTAAACAATGGATAGTTCACAGATAAATAATTTTCCAAAAGTCAAATTTTTCAAAAAAATGTTTTAAAGAGTTTATTTAATATATATGGTAATTGTTTTACAGGACAAATAACATTGAACACTTATTTTTTGGGAAGAGGAGGGGGAAATTATTTAAGAGTAGTGTTATTTACAAAAAATTGTTTGAAATTGGATGAAAGGATCTTATTCAAAATTACCATCTGTGGGTTATTATTTACATGATAAATAAGAATAGGTTTTTGACTTTCTAAATATAATTAATTTGACTGATTTTATAACAAATGAAAGGTTTTAAAAATGGCGTCATCAACTGTGTTCAAAATCTAAGAAAAACTTATTTAAAGAGTAGTTTACTAAATAAAAAATTTTGAAAATTTTTATTTTATGAGAAAGTATGTACGATTTTGTCGTACCATTTATTATTTATAGATCACGCAGTGGTTATTAGAGACTTAAAATTGTCTGAAAACTTATGTTAGATAGTAGCGTGTATGTATTTGGAAATAAAGGTCTTATTATTAGCACCGCGTCTTACTACCCGCTCGGGTTATACGCACCTACGCTAATGTGTAATGGTAGGGTGATTGTGAGATGAAATGGAGGACCTACAGTTTAACGTGAAATCCGAACCACGGTGGAGGCCTGGCATTCCTCACATTCACAAGATGTATTGTCAGAAGTGAAGGAAGGGTTTGGTAATCAGATAAATCTTTGCCGGGACCGAGGATTGAACCCCGGCCGCCAGCATAGAAGTCTGACACCTTACCCCTAGACCACCAGGTGACCAATAAAGGTCTTGTGTTTATTTATTTAGCAGCAAGGAGACTGAATGTAGTCTAAGTTCTAGATTTGAGCTAGTTTGTTGGATAAGTGTTGATATAAGATCAGTAAATCGACGTCAAGTGTACTTAGTAAAAAAATACACTTTATTTTAATTATATAGTTAAGTGTTGTAGTTTTTTTTTCACAAGTTGATCATCTTCTCAAAACTTTCTCGATGCTATTGTTGGGGGATATTTGTTAACATTTGAGATGGGTAAAATGCAACATTTCTCGAATTCGAATATTTTTTTTTTTTATTTCGAGTACAAGCTTTAATCGTCGAATCTTTAAATACCTACAATTATCTTAATTACAGAGAAAATATTTAAAATCAAGTTATAATGAAAAAGTTTAATGGCTTGGTGCCGTTGTCGAATGGTATTTTATTTGTCATATTGATTACTTCATAAACAACATAGAATTACGTTTTAGTAAATTAATAATACAATTTTATTATTTTTTGTGATTTTGTTAATCTCCCAGCTAAACAAGTATATATAAATTCTTTTACCAATAATTACTTAAATTGTTATTTGAAGTCAAGGTCATAATAATTGTATTCGAGATACTTTTTGAGATCTTCATGAATCTCGAATCTTTCAAATACCATAGGATTCGAGGAATCGAGTATTCAAGCGTCCTTTCTCTAGTTATATGTTAATTAAATGTTACATAATGAGTATATCTATTTAATTACATAAATATAACATTGACAAATACAACATTAATCCAAGTGAAATACTATAATATGTTAATTCACTGCTTTTGGTCGAACCTAATTGTTCACGACATTGTGTAGCAGTCTTTAATCTAGCTAAACAAGCGCTATTCATTCGGGAATAGATGAAGAAGCCTCCCAGTCTCCAATCTTGACAGTGTTGCCAAAATTAAACTAGTGGCTCGCGCAAAGTGAGACTAATAAAGAGGGAACTACAACGTAGCTAAGTGCCATCAAACTGGCGTACTCAGCATCTCCTTTCTAGGATATCGTGATTAGGATTAAATCCCGGCCGATGCGCTTTAGGTGGTTTTTCTATAATTTTTTCGAGCCAATCCTAAGAGGCTTCGTCAGATATTAGTGTAAGCTCTAAGACCGAGCGGATAGTAAAATGCATACAACTAAAAATAATAAAAGGGATACACCATCATTTTCCTGGGTATAGAATTATAAAACAGATGATTGAAAAGAAAAAAGAAAAACCCACCCTAGTTCACACGGCTGGGAAACCTTCTCTAGCAACGGCCTCCCGAACAAGAAACAGGCACGTAAATCGAATATGCTAACATCGGCAGTTGTTTGTTCCTGTCCTACACTACAGTAGTCCCATGGATTCTTTGGTGCTGACTGACAGCTTTGAAAAGTTACCAGACCAGATTATATATCCCTACGCCGAACCATATTATCTGCAAAAACATTTGTTTAGCAGCTGTCACTTCTGACAGTCAACATTTAGGTATATACATAAATGTTGACTGTAAGAAGTCAGCTATGAGCTATCAGTCAGCACCAAAGAAGCCACGGGGCTACTGTAAGTACTTTTGTGAGTAGTGTAATGATATAGATCCTATCCAGAGTCACTAAGTAAAAGCCAATCAAAGATGGGGTATATTACAATAAGGATGGTAGCTTCAAGCTAGCGTGCTCGACTTAGACTCGGTGGACAGGGATTCGAATATAAGCCAAAAACAATTGACGTAGCTTGTTTCATTCCCAATATAAAAGTAATTCTGGTTGATTTCCTTAGTTTAATCTAACTTATCCTGTGTCCTTGGATTACCGGACAGTAATATGTGTATCGCACACACCAAAATAGTGTCAATTCAAAGTAAGAGCTTTTCTGAGCAAATCTTGCACACTATGTGAGAGAACCTGGTTTGAAAATTTTATAAATACTATTTTTAATAATAATAGATTAACATCCCTACAATATTGAAAACAAATAAATTAGCTATCAACAAAGATTAGAGTTAAATCTTTTAAGGCTTTCGCCACAAATAAAATCAAGTAATTTTAGTTTTACCAGCGCTCATCCAGGTTAACCTACGGTCTGGGGTGTGGTTGTTGTCTCTCTTAAAATTAAATAAGAATCATGCCACAGCACTATTAAGGTCTTTTTCGCCCAGCGCGTCTTAATACCCTTTAATCTATACCCATAAATTAATTACGCAAGTGAAAAAGGAATAAGCAAGGTAGGGTTTAAGATAAAATCGTACCCGTATTTCTATGTAGGAAGAATGGAAAACCATGAAGGAAAGAACACTCTCAGTACACCCGACTGGGATTCAAACTCCGATCTCCCCGTCAACGGCAATCCAGTATAACACGAGAGTGACGCGTTAGATCATGCGATCACCAATGCGGGTAGCAAGGGCTAAATGCGTGAATAATAATGGTATTTAAAAAGCCATGATTTGCTGAAAGCTATACTCTTGTTAAACTTAAACTGAAGTGGACCTACTTTTAGGTTAAAGCAATAATTACATTTTAACAATAATTCCTTGTGTCCGTAGAAAGAAGGAAATGAGCTAAATTGAGTTTTCCTAACACCAACAGTTTTATGACCTTGTAAAATGTAAAGTAGTTTATAGTAAGTTTAAAATTCCAATATTAATTTAAATGTTGTTTAAAACTTTCTATGAAGAATATTCAATTATATCAATCGTGGATAAGTGGCTGTTGTGGATGACCTGAAAGTTTTATATTAAGAGTTAAAATCTGAGAATGGATACTTGGTTTCATACAAGCGATATTATCTTTCATAGGCATGTATGTAGGCCTTGTGTGAGAAATATTTATCAACTTATTTCAATGTCTCTACAATAAATAACTAAGAAAAAATAGGAATGTTTAAAAAAACGCAAATAAAACAAAAACAATGTAAAATAAACAAACTAAAAAAACCACAAAATTGAAACAATCTTTCAAACTATAATTTAGCTCTATTTTTACATGTTTAAATATAAAAATACTTAATATAAACTTGCCGAAGTCATCTTATATACAATTTATAATAAGCCAAGCAAACAATTTTAAATTATAGAATTTCTTTGATTTTAATATTTTATGTTTTTGGATGAATTACAGATAATTTTTTATTGACTTTTTTAACCTTTACATTTTTTCTTAATTATTTCTTCCTAGTAAATGGAAATGGTTAAGGAAACATACTTAGATACACTACAAAATCTGTCAAAGGCTGTTTTAGTTATGTTCTTTCAAAATGTCAGTGAAATGTTGTAAATAAAAAGTTAATGCTCAATATAAGTATAATCTAAAAGTTCAACCTATGGGCTTGTATTGAACATGTTATGTTTACCGTGTAGAATATTTGACCAGTTGCTCTGTATTGTGTGAAAGCTCTAATTCAACTGCAGATGTTTCGAACCAAGATTATGCTGCCGGGAGCGATGAGTCACAGAAATCCTGGGGCCCTCCTCGTTTGACAGGGTTCATTTATTAACATGGTCATACTTGGATTCAAAGCGACCTTACGATAACTTGGTTAGGATCATACGTTAAAATAAATGGTTGCGGAGATAAGGAAACTTCCGCTTATGTAAAGTACCCTAAATATAATTTTCATGGGAAAATGAAAATAGTCATTATGTTCATAAACTTAATCAACGCCTGGATACGAATTTTAATCAAAGTCGTTAGAGCATATTTTGAGAAAAACGGTCTTCTCTCTTTTCGCCTTTTAGTAAAGAACTTTTAATATTAGACAGACAGCACTGTAAAAACTACATTTAAGGGTTCGAGGGGTCATGAAAAGATGACATCCATCAATTTTTTTTTTCTTTTGCGGTCGCAATACTTAATCTTAAGTGTTCGAAAAGTTTAAAAATATATATATTTGCGTATAGCTTGAAAACTATTGGTTTTATAAAAATATGTTTCAGTTAAAAGATGTTTATTATAATAATATTTAGCACCGCGTCTTACTACCCGTTCGGGTTATACGCTTTAAGTACTAATTAATCTAATGGATTAGGAATTGGGGAGCTTTGATTAGAGGAAGTGAACCCACATTTGCGTGGAGGGAGAGTGGAAAACCATTTAGGAAAAACCACCCCCAGTTCACCCGACCGAGATTCGAACCTCGATCTCCCCGTCCTCAGCAGTAGAACTCAACACGACAATTTTTATTATAAATATACCTACATATTTGCAATAATAAGTAATTTCATATCTCAAAGAGTTACGGAGATAATAGGCCAAAAAAATGAGAATTTACGCATTTACCGGAACCCTCACCTTGACGAGAAATTGAGTGGAACCATTTTGTTTGTAATATTGATGAATGTTTAGAAATAAAATTTAATCAAAATTGTTAGAGCCAATTTCGATAAAATCGATTTTTTTTTCTTTTCACCCTTCAGTAAACTACCCTTAATTTTTGGGTTAGATATCAATTTCTAAAAACTCCTCAGAGGAATCTTATGAAAACCCTCGATACTAAGTTTTAGACCGATCGGTAAAATGGTTTCTGGTTTGCTAGTCTGAGATACACACAGATGGGATCGCAAAAAACACTTTTTCACGTTCAGTGGGTCATGAAAAGGCAATAGCCATCATAATCACTCGATTTAATTTTTTTTTGACGATCACAATATTTTCTCTGACTGAGGGGTCACGAAAAAATGAAAACGGTTAATCAGATTATTATATTTTACAAGGGAACTCGTATTGGTGGCTTCATAATATAATGCACCAATCTAGCGTTACACTGAATTTTCAATATCGAGGTGATTCAGGTTCGAATCCTATCCAGTGGACGTAAATTAATTTCTCATTAATGGTTTTCCATATTTTCTACACACAATCTAAGGTACATTTAGTCTTAATATTTTCCCTTCCTCATTCCTATCAAACTAGAGTAATTACTGTATGTGTATAGTTCCAAAAGGGTAGTGAATACTAAAACATGATGAGGAAAAAACCGAAAGATGTATAATATACATTTAAGCCTAAATTTCTAATTAACACATAGCTTCGAGTAGGTGTATTTTCTTTCAAATATTTGATTAAATTTCTACAATTGAAATATTAATGACTATATAAATAAAGACTATAATGTAATTTGTAAAAAAAAAAAAGTTGACGATCAAAATTAAAGGAAAATAATTTGAAAAAAAGCATGCCCGGCAAGGAATTCGAACCCTGGAACTTGGGATAAACACGCCCATCTCCTAGCAACTGATCTATCCGTGGACTTGTCGGTCTATATATAAATCGTTTGACACAGCAGAAAAGACCATAGTAAAATATATCTCGTTCGAATTCCTGTCAAGGCAACACCAACAAAATATGTATTCCGTGTGCTATCAACTTTATTACACTACAGCAGTGTTCCCAAAGAATAGTACGCGAAGGATTTCAAGGGTTACAAAACGTTCCACTATTTTTTATAAAATATTTTTTTCACAACAGTATTATTATTATTATTAGCACCGCGTCTTACTACCCGTTCGGATTATACGCACTTACGCTAATGTGTAATGGTAGGGTGATTGTGAGATGAAATGAAGGACCTACAGTTTAACGTGGAATCCGAACCACGGTGGAGGCCTGGCATTCCCCACATTCACAAGATGTCTTGTCAGAGGTGAAGGAAGGGTTTGGTAATCAGATAAATCTGTGCCGGCACCGAAGATTGAACCCCGGTCGCTAGCACAGAAGTCTGACACCTTACCCCTAGACCGCCAGTTCGCCCTACACAACAGTATTAGGCCCAATGAAAAAAAAACAGTTTGGCCTTAGGTTTACCACATCTTTATTGAAATTTGGAACGAAAGTTTAAACTTTTCAATACAGCTGGTATTTGTGTATTTTTTTATTTAATGAAGGTATATAAGAATAAAGTGGATTGGGCCACGGTACAAAAAGGAGTACGTAAATGGGGAAAGTTTAGAAAATATCGCACTAAAATACCGTGTTACACTAGGTCTCTATCTTAAAACCGAGTGTTCCATTTTAAATAATATATTTAACGGTAGGTCTAAAACAATATTGATGATCATTGACGAATAATTTTAAGTCTTCAAGTGTTGCAAAAGTTGCAATTTAAAGTTCGCCTTAACAAAGTCGTCGGGAAATAATAATTCCAGTAGAAATAATAGTAATCAAAGTAAACTACACAGGAAATGATATGCCATGAAGAGGCCAATGTCAAGATATGATGAGTTTGTCAAGCTCATAACTTTAATCAACACGCCAGCAAATTGAACCAAGGAAAAAATAAACTTTTGACGAGAACGTTGTCACCAGTTGTGATTAGAGGACACCCCGCGGCCAAGCCGAAGTTGCTATAGCAACTGAACGACCTAAATCACGTTTTCTTTGGCAATGAGGGGTAACGGGGGCGGAGTATAACCAGAGTTACTGATGGGCTCTCCAATATTGGGTTCATACCCTCCCCCCCCCTTTTCCCCTAACTCACCTTCCTGAACCACCTCGGGGATATAAAGAACAAAGAATAAAGAAAGTTTCGTCAGGAGAGAAGTCAACTTCTTCAGGGTTGACTAACATTTTCCCCCTCACTTAAGATTTGTTCAGAATAACTCATCCCTCCGTGAAGGTTCCTGTACAACAGAACCCAGTATATTATTATTATTATTATGTGTACGTTCAAAATATGAGGTTAGTTTCGATCCCGCGTCTTACTACCCGTCTAGGGCATCCACATGTTCACACCAAAAGGGTGGAGATGAAGGTAGAATTTAAAGGATCTCTACTCTCAATAATTGCGTGAAGGTAGAGTAGGAAACAATTTAGGGGGGGGGGGGGGAACCCACCTAATTTCACCTAGCAGAGATTCGAACCAACTTCCCAGTCACCGATAAAACCACGCCAGACGAGGTTAACATCTTAGGCTGTGTTTCACCGGTGCGAGTAAAATATGTGGCATTGGTGAATAGTTCTAAGAGATGAAGATGGAGGGGAGATGTAAGTAAGAGAGAGTGAGAGAACTACTACCCTAGTGCATCCAACCGGGATTCAAACCTTGACCTAATCGTAAACGTCAGTGGAGTTCAATACGAACATAACGCTACCGGCGCGGGTGAAATTTACACTCTACGACAAGGTTCGACAACCCCCCCTCCACTGGCCCTTTTCCACGCGCCCACCAAGATATCCATAATGAAATTATTCGGTTCCCTTTGAAAATATGTAGATAATTGCAAGAAACGATTGTTTTGATAGCGGTGGACACAGAGAAAAGTTGGGCAATATATTCAATCAAAAATTTGCACGATTTCGTGAAATTGAGCTAATGATTTTTTTTTCTACGGCAATTTAAAATCGTGGATATCAGTGTGGTTGCCAAATAGATTAATAAAATGTATAAAACTAATGCTAAGGAATTTAAATCAGAGATTTCGGAACTATAAAACATATTTTCCTTCAAGTCTTTCCATACGGACACAAATTTCTGGAAACTAGTGGACCACACAAAATTTCCTTTGCTGGAGATCTTAGCGATGAGGATTAAATAATATTTTGGATCATATTTTCTGTGCTAGCATTCTTCATAGTGAAAATTGTGAAAACGAAATATATATCTCAGTTTCCAGATACTAATTCAAAGTATAATCAGTGAAATGCAGTTCCCAACACTACATTAAAAATGACATATTGACATCCATATTTTCAAAATGTTTATTTAAATAATATTCTATTTGTAAGATAATGTGGCTAAATGTGTTGCCGAAATAAATTATTTATATCAATCTACTTATATGTAAAAATAAAAATATATAGGCACCCGCAAAGACTTCATAAATACAAATGCGCCTTTGGCAACATTAAGGTTGAAGTCCACTGCTCTACGTCTGTTAGTGATCAAATTAAATTAGGTTTTATAACGCTTTAGAGCTAGTAGAGGGGAATTATCTCCCATAGCAGTGACCGAGCGGTCTAAGACATTAGACTCACATTGCACTTAGCCAATACCGACGAATAAGTTAGAGTTCTAATCCCGGCTGAGTGCTCTCGGTAGTGGTTTTGTTCAACGCAATTTTCTCATTCTTTCTTCCCGTCGATTAAAGCTCCTCTCCTTAAACTACCTTCATCATATTTGGCCTTCAGAAACTCTGGTGTGAATGGGGTAATCAAGCTTAAACAAGCTTAGCTATATCTAAAGTTCGATTGAAATCTACTCGAAACTAGAAAGTGTTAATATAGTTAGCAGTATAATAATAATAATAATAATAATAATAATAATAATAATAATAATAATAATAATAATAATAATAATAAATTCAATGTTTTACTCAATATTTAAAAAACCACTCTCAAATATATGTAGAAATAATACGGCATGGATCGCATTAGAATATAAAGAAGATTAATAGATTGCACTCATATATAAAATAGATCAACAGTTTGCAGTATAATATTAAAAAGCTCCATAAATTACAATTAAACAGCTCAACAGTTCGAACTTGAATGATCGTGTGTGAGGATAAGGGGCTAAAAATCAAGGACATATATTAAACTATGTTGCTCAAGCCATGCACACAAAAACTCTTAAATTAAGGTGCTTAGGGAAAAAACGGGGTAGGTGAAGTAGTGATATATTTGTCAGAACACAGTGTATTCGACTGACAAATAACTCTAGGATGTCACCATGTTTTTTTTTTAAGAAACAAGAGGGAGAGAGTAGGACAAAGAATAGCCCGTGACAAGGAAAAGGACGAACCATTGGAATGCGCCCGAAGCGTGAGACTGGAGGAAGAAATAAGAAATCAGAAGTAAAAGCTGTTGGTATTGTTATCAATAGGATCAATACAATCGCCATCAAGTCGAGCAAACAAACAAGCGAGGGTGGGCGATGATGGTTCGACCAGGGGGCAGCAGCACACGGCTATCGGATCAAGTTTCGATAATGGCTGTGGGTGGGTATGTATTGATCACTGCGTCGTTATTGCTGACCCTACTCCCCCCACCTCCCCCCCATCCTCCTCACTAACTCAACGGTCAATATCCTCTAGAACAATGGTTTGATATTATATAGGGCCGTAACTACAGAGCTATCAGTGGATAGAGGGTCTGATACTTATGCGCAGGATTAGATTACAAAAGAGAGCAGAGAATATTTCAATCTAAAATTGAGTTTATTTTATACAATAATTGGGCAATTCATTTAGTGTTGTCCTCAGTTATGCACATGGTCTTTTGGAGCAATTGCAATATCGAAGATGAACTACAATATTTAAAGATACTTTGATTTTAATCCAGGTTGAGGTACACATTTCAGTACTCCGTAGCTGTTTGAGGCAAGGAGGATGTAGATTATTCCAAATAAGCCATATAAATTACACCCCACGCTATACCAAGCCAAATGATTGGTTAAAAACGTAATTAAAAACTATACAAACGTTAATATTGCGTTAAACACATGTTACTAAACCCCCTACGCCCTCCAGCGTGTCCAAACGGGATTCGAACACCAACCTTTATATAGCTACTTCAGCCAAGAACAATACGAGTTTACTGCTGAGGACGGGGAGATTGAGGTTCGAATCTCGGTCTGGTGAACTGGGGGTGGTTTTTCCTAAACGGTTTTACACTCTCCCTCCACGCAAATGCAGGTTTACTTCCTCTAACTCACCCCTCCCAATTCCTATTCCATTAGCATAATTAGTACTTAAACCGTATAACCCGAACGGGTAGTAAGACGCGTTGCTAAATATTATTATATTACTATTAATACGAGTTTGAAATCTTCGAGACGTTGATGAAGCTGTAGGTTGATCACCGGTCCCGTAGCTTTCTGTTTTTTGTTAGGGCAGGTCAACCATTTCGATAGATAGGATGTCGGTGACCTGGCAGTCTAGAGGTAAGGTGTCAGACTTCTGTGCTGGCGGCCGGGGTTCAATCCTCGGTCCCGACACAGATTTATCTGATTACCAAACCCTTCCTTCACCTCTGACAAGACATCTTGTGAATGTGGGGAATGCCAGGCCTCCACCGTGGTTCGGATTCCACGTTAAACTGTAGGTCCTCCATTTCATCTCACAATCAACCTACCATTACACATTAGCGTAAGTGCGTATAACCCGAACGGGTAGTAAGACGCGGTGCTAATAATAATAATAATAATAATAATAATAATAATAATAAATAGATAGATAGATAGGAGTTCTATTCTGAGCACTCGAGCAGAGCAATGTTTCGTTGAGCTCGTGCCACCAGAAGTGACCGAGGCTCAAACTACATCTGGGTGCAGCCAGGGAGTTTTGTTTTATATCCTCTCTCTAGTTAACTGCTGGCGCATTTATTTAAAGCTCATACATCTGGACTAGATTGGATAGTGTATCTCGTGCGTAGTGAGGCACATGGCAAATAAAACAAAAAAGCGGGTGTTATTCCACATATAAAAGGTGATCAGGATGTGTAACTTTATAGATGGGGCTTAAATCCATTACACTTATTCTGCCACATTAGAATTTAATTTAATATAATAGGTAGTTCATTATAAAAATGTTCTATTGGCGGTAAATTATGAAATCATTCTATTGAGTTCGAAGTATGAGAGGTTTTAATAATTTGTCGATTAGTGCTTATTCTTTCTCAAAGAATAAAAATTAATAAAAGGTGCGCACAGCCACAAGGTGAATAACGACATTTTTAGTACCGCGTCTTACTATCCATTCAGGTGTGTACGCTTATGTTCATAATTAATTATAATAATGAGTTACGGAAGTGAAAGGTTAAATTTAAAGGAAGTGTATCCACATTTGCGTGTAAGGAGAGAGTGGGGAAACCATTTAGCAAAAACCACCCACAGTACACCCCACCGAGATTGAACCAAGATATCCTCATCATCGAAAGTCTAGTCTATTGCGAGAGTAACACCTTAGACCATGCGGCCACCGAAGAGATAATAATAATAATTTATTATAAGGGGTAGTTATTGTCGGGATAATTTAGAACAAATGTATCCACATTAGCATAAATAGACGGGAAAATCAAATTGATAAATCACGTGTGGAAAACCACTCCAAGTGGTCTCGTCACCAGCAATCCAGTCCATTGAGAGCGTGATACTTTAGACCAGGTGACCCCTGGTGTAGATAATAAGAAATATGGTTTGTATATAGCTCGGCCGAAGGAAATACACATAAGGTCTCTTTTTCCCGGTGGCGCGACTCACCGGGTTCAACACTGGGACATTAAACTTACCACTGGCTGCCGACTTGTCAACAAAACTGGATTGGGTCAAAGTTTTCAGATGAAAGAGAGATGAAGGGGGATGAGGGAACGAACAAAAAGGCAATTTCCTACTTGGTTACACACCGGGCGTTGGCCTGTATAGCTCCGTCAAGTTTAGATAGACTTGTTTCGAAAGCTTTCAAGGCATTAGGATAGCGTCAACGCTCTTCGATTAATATTTAACTAAATATTTATACCAAATGCCGATATAAAAGTCTAAATGTCAATATAGTAATAATAATAATATTTAGCACCGCGTCTTACTACCCGTTCGGGTTATACGCTTTAAGTACTAATTACTCTAATGGATTAGGACTTGGGAAGGTTTTAATTAGAGGAAGTGAACCCGCATTTGCGTGGAGGGAGAGTGGAAAGCAATTTAGGAAAAACCACCCCCAGTTCACCCAACCGAGATTCGAACCCCGATCTCCCCGTCCTCAGCAGTCGAGCTTCAACACGACAAGCGCGTTAGCCAACTACGCCGCCGAGGCGGGTGTCAATATAGTAAAACACCCCTTTTATCGTAAAAGTATATTTATAAAACAACATAAATATAACAAGGACACCAAAGAATCTAGGATGTAAATGTAGGCATGAAGAAGTGGTGATGTTTTTCACACAGCTACAACACACAATAAAAACGCTATGTAATAAAGTGCCAAAGCTACTGCTGAATATTTATTTTTCAATTCAGCAGACTCTAAATTATATCAAACTTTAACGATACAATGGCTCTATTTTCCATTTTGCGTTTCTAGTACTCGTTATATAATAATATATTATAATAAAATTATAATGAAGCCATAAAACTAAAAATATTCTGCAAGAACGAATACAACTTTTTTTCCTCCTTTCAATTTCACCAACAATGCGCTGAACTAAGTTAATTAATAAACACGGACAAAATGAAACGCTCGTGAACATGTTAGTTTCAGAAGTCAAGAGGACCCATCTGTTGAGAAGTTGGCAAGAATATGGAATAGTGAAACGTGGGATGTGAGAGTAATGTGTGACAAAGAGAATAATGAACTGTTAGAGGAAATGATTAGAAGAAGAATTTTTATTGTATGTGTTGTGAAACCAAGCGAAAGGGTAAATATGTATTTATTACGAGTGGTAGCCTTGCGCTGTCATCAGGTGTGGCTTAATTAGTGAGAGGAAATCATGAGGTAGGCTTAGTGCTAAGCCCAACTGTTAAGCCTTTTGGGAAAGGATATGAGCTGGTGTGATCTAGACTTCCTTCTATGGGTAGGTATGAAAATATGCATTGATGAAATTATGTTAGTTACTGGTGGCTCCGGTAGAGGAGGAAGACAAGAACGTGAGAGTTTAGTTTTGTAATGAGCTCAATGAAGTCTTAAATGTGTGTGAAATGGGTGTAAGAATTATTTGTTAAAAGATATGAATGGCCAAAGAGAGGATTCAGAAAGAGTGTTAGGAAAGTATTGTGATGACAGGGTGAACGAGGATCGTAATGAGTGAGTGAGTCAGTGTCTAGAAAAACACATGACTTAAGCACAAAACTATTCACTTGTTTACATCGCAAAGGGACAATTCAAGATCAATGATTGAATTTGTGGTGTGTGCCGAGAGACTTGGGCTGTGAGTGGAGCTTAATGTGTAACGGATCACTTCCTAGTGATCTAAATATTTGAATTAAGTAGGAATTTTTAAGGAATCAGAGAAAGAGTACTAATATAAGCAAGTAGTAGTGAAAGTGAAAAAATTGCAAGTGAAAGGTACGAGATTGTAAAATGGAAGATTTCTGGGCAAAAAAATCAACCATCCAAAAGTATGAATGGTATGTCAAAATGAATGCTAATGTAAGAAGCTATTTTGGAGGTGGGTAAAGCGGAATAAAGAACAAGGAATCATATATGGCATTCAGAATGAACGTAGTGAGATGATCTGGGATCAAATAAGTTTAAAATAGCGATGGAAGGAGTATTTTATGAAATGGTATGGAAATAACGTAGAGAAAGTATCATAAAATAGAGAAAGTGTTATGATGAATGAAAGAATTAACAAGAATGAGGTGTTTAAAGTTTTGAATGTGTTAAGAAATGGCCAAGCTGCGGCCGTAGATGGGATCAACAGGGAAATGCTTAAGTGTCGGGGTATGCTACTACTTGCCAGATTGTGTGAGTTGTTCAATATGTTTGGTGGGATTCCAAATGGTCCTAATGACTGGAAGAATGATTTAATTATTTCTTTGTACAAAGATAAAGTCAGTAAGAGTGAATATAAAAATTATAGGGCAATTAGTTTTTTTAAATATTGGGAAATTATTTATTGAAAGAGTGTATGAAAAAAACTGAGGACAGATTTGGGATGTGCAATGTGGTTTCATAACAGGTCGAGGTTGAATGGACCAGATACTTGTATCGGAGCAACTGATTGAGAACTTTATGGCGGTAAGGAAGAAAGTACCGTGATCTAGATACATCGTATGATCGTGTGATTACGAGTATGTTAAGGAATGTTTTGAGAGAGTATGGTGTGGATGCAGGGTTAGTAAATGCAACTATGGCGGCGTATGATGGAAGTAAAGCGTGCGGTAGGATGGATGGAACTTTGAGCAAATGGTTTGACAAGGTTGTATTGTGTCTCTATAGTTGTTTAATGTATTCACGGATAAGCGTATGAGGGATACTTGTGATGACGCCGTTGGTGTTCAAATGGACACTGTGAATGCCAGAGTGCTCCTATATGCAGATGGTGCCATATTAATCACTGAGAATGAAAGTGAATTGCAGAATGCATCAAATCGTTTGAATATGGCGACAGGCAGAATTGATCTTCGGAATAAATACCTCCAAAATTAAGGTGATAGTTTTTGAAAAGGACGGATCAGGAAATGATTGTTAGCTTAGTATAAATGAAAAACTGATAGAACAAGTGAATGATTTTATGTATATGGGCAGAATGTTCTGTAAAAATAGAAAGATAGATGGTGGAATCAACAGATGGTTGAATGTATCTCGACAAGTAGTTGGGTGTATGTGGACTATTGCAAAGAATGTAGTAGTATCGAAAGAGGAACATATGGCATTCTATTAAAGTGTGTTAACGCCAACATTAATATGTGGATGTGAAGCGTGGGTTTGTCAGGAGTAACACTTGAGCAAGGTGAATGCGGTTTAAATGAAATATATAATAAGTGTATGTGTAAAAACTTGTGTGAAAAGAGTCAGTAATTAATGGATGCTGAAGGAGTGTGGCTTGAAAGGGAATCCAATAGGTCAATATTCAAGAGGCATCTTACGTTGGTTTGAGCATGTTGCCAAAACTGATCACTAAATATCTTTTATATAATCTCAATATCAGTATTTGTAAAAAGATACATAATACATTTTTACAATTGGTTCAATTTTCCTAAAATATGAAATATGGTTATCGAATTGCTCGATCAAATCATTTAAAACTGTCACATGATACTCATGAGGATATGAGAATGAATCTCTATCAATTTTTAGTGATCTCGATCTACAGAGTTTCAACTTTCGCCAACAACTTTCCACAGCACTTATCGTGTGAATTTTGATTTTATCTTTGCTTTACAATTTTAAATTTAATTCATTTAACTTAGTTGTTATCCCTGAAAAAAAAAGCTAAGTCTCTAAGCCATTTATGTTGCTCCTGGAAAAAATAAACCGTCATTGGTGCCCATTAAAGCTGGTGCTCCATTGGTGATGATGATGACCAGTTTGTTAAATGAGATATTGTTTTAATTGATAAAGTTTTTAATGGAATTGTAAATGTCCGAACC
Organism: Timema shepardi; assembly: GCA_902151425.1. Taxonomy (NCBI): domain Eukaryota; kingdom Metazoa; phylum Arthropoda; class Insecta; order Phasmatodea; family Timematidae; genus Timema; species Timema shepardi. Next base: position 28,954 of record CABFVX010001067.1, on the reverse strand, counting down.
TTATGTGTTTCTTTCAAGTGTCAACAAGCTTAAAAATTATTATTTGAAATAAAGGTTTTGATTCATCCAGTTGGATTAAAAAATAGGTGCAAGACACGAGGTCAGTTTTTATCTGATCCCTAGCTATGCTGTAGGCTCGTCTCTTAACAGTTATAGCCGATAATTGCAGTGAACTCATTGCATTTATTATCCCTGATAAAATCGCCAAACAATGAATTGTCAGCCTCCAAGAATGCTTGTTTTATGTATTCCTTATCGGTGAATGGTTTTTATTTGATGGCAACTAGTTTGCTTACACGAAATGATGCAATGTTAGCCGTCCTATATGTATCTATTTGTTTTTTAAACATCGTCTGTTGACTTTTCATGCGGTATTTCAGCTCTTGTACTTTCCTTTTTTTTTTACTCGCTGTTTAAAGGAAACTCAGTGATAATGTTTTTTTTTATGTTTTGTGATAAATTGTCTTTCTAGGTTTTCCCTTTTGCATAGTGACACTATAGAATTACAAATGAGGAACACACTCTTTTCATTTACACTAGTAAAAATTATTTCTAATCCATTCTTAATGAAGATTGTATTTTTTAGATTTTTTTCTGGTACACTGCAACTAGAATGCACTTAAATGGTTATTATTTTATTAAATAAAACAAGTTCTTATGACAGCACGACTGATATTGAAAATAAAAATATATTCAAATATATTAAAACTTCAGGTTCTATACTTGGAATTTAAGCGCGTTGTTAAGCTTTAATTTAATTTTTAAGAGGTATACTATCCGTACCAGTGGCCACAAGGTCCAAGGCGTTTGACTCATTTAAGATATTTAAATACCTAGGACAAATTATCAAGGATAATGAAAATATCTATGAAATAAGTTAATTTAAAATTACTTAAATATGTTTGTTAATAAAACATACATTTGGCAATTTCTTCTTAAACATCTAAAGCATGTATAATAAGCAATAAAATTATTTTATCTAAAATATTCAACAAATAAAATTTGGCTAAGCAAAAGGAAATTCTTCCTTTCTCTTTTAGTTGTTGATGCAAGATAAACAATGTTTTAAATCAATATCATAATGATAGCTACTCTAATTTTAAGATGTAAAAAAAAATGTAAAAAATCCTTTTCTACATGTAGGAAGAATATAAATAAACTAAAACCCCTTAACCCATTCTGGAGCTCGAATGGTTTAAGGCATCAGTGTCACTATCGAAATAAACTGGCCTGCCAATGACGGAGAGATCAGGGTTCGAATGCAGACTGGGTGTACTGAAGGTGAGTTTTCGAATCCCAGTTGGGTAAACTGAAGGAGATTTTCCCTAAATGATTTTCCAGCCTTTCTCCACGTAAATTTAGATACATTTCCTCTCACTCAACCTATCTCATCCCTAACACGTTAGCGTATTTAGAGCATGTGATTATATCCCAAACGGGCTGGGCTGTAAGACAGGCTAATAAAAATAAGAGCCCATAGTATTCATCTCTGTACAGTTTAAAATTAAACAAATATGTTTATAGAGAGAACATTATTTGAATGACGCCGATGAAACTATTTCAAACTCTCCAACATGTTTTAACGTGTGGGAATTTAACTAAAATAAAAACGTAAAATCAGAAACACACAAAAGCTCTATAAACGTTTCTTCGCCTCCTACTTTAAATTCAAAACAGAATATAAGAGTACAGCCAAAATCCTCGCGAACAAAAGTACAGTATAAAAAAAAAATCCCTTGAGCAACATTCTAAGAAACAAAATCTCTATTTTTATTTTTATTTTAACACTTACCAGCACAAAATGCATATTTTTCTTTTCCTTTTTTTAATAATCTGTTAGCTATTCTGGTAAAATATTGTGATAAATTATTATTATTAGCACCGCGTCTTACTACCCGTTCGGGTTATACGCACTCGAGCTAATGTGTAATTGGTAGGGTGATTGTGAGATGAAATGGAGGACCTACAGTTTAACGTGGAATCCGAACCACAGTGGAGGCCTGGCATTACCCACATTCGCAAGATGTCTTGTCAGAGGGGAAGGAAGGGTTTGGTAATCAGATAAATCTGTGTCAGGACCGAGGATTGAACCCCGGCCGCCAGCATATAAGTCTGACACCTTACCCCTAGACCACCAGGTCATCATTGTGTTAAAGATTTATTTGTAGGTATTATATAATTTTTTCTGTTGGTAGGATCCTATAGACGATTCACGTTAATGTCAGTCTTTACTAAAGTTAGGCAAGTTCTGTATTTATCTACATTGACGATATGATGAGTAGGGTTGATTTGCATCATTTGTCGAAGTGACAACATATAATTAATAGGTGGATGAATAAAAAAATGTTTTTCAATGTCAAAAAAGTTCAAAGTTTAATGTGCTGTACTAAAAATTATCATGAACGTTGTATAATCCGCTTCGGTGGCCGCATGGTTTAACGCCCTACCCTAGAAGTAGACTAGACTGCCGATGACGGGGAGATCAAGTTCCGAATCTAGGTCGGCTGTATCTGTTCAAAAGTGGGTATCGACTTTCCCTATACGCAAATGCGGGTACATTTATTCTAAGTATAACGTTATTAATCCATAAAACCACTAGCGCAGTTAGTATATAAGCGTGTAACCCGAAAGGGTAGTAAGATGTGGTGTTAAAAAAACTCTGTATACGGCGGTCGAACATAAAACCTCGAGAGTACTATTAAAAATATTTACATGCACACGTAGAATTCGACTGAGTTTTTATCAGGCATGGTAAAAAATGAAAACCGCCTGGCGCGAGCCCTTCTCTTTGCATAGGAATGTTTAATTGGTGTTTACAGCTTACTCACACGCACGCACGCACGCACACACACACACACACACACACACACACACACACACACACACACACACACACACACACACGAGGAGCACCATTTTAGAAGTGTCATAGCTACGTCATCAGAAGTAACGTCTGAAACCGTGCAACTAAATGATAGAGCGTGGAAAGAATGTGTTTATTAAACTTGATACCTTTAGTCCTCCCCAAAAATCCAGAGGATAAAGCAAACATTTAAGCAAACAAAGCAAACAGTCCTTTTCAACTCAGTTCATGGAAGTTATTAACGTAATTCGGAAAACGTTTGTGTTTTTATTAGAGTTACTATTTGAACCAACTTACTATAACAGAAAATGAATTTTAAACCAAAATAGTTCTAAAACAGACGAAACACCCAGTACCCTGGCCGTCAATTAATAAGTGTGAAAGGAGAAACTACCATTTCACCAATAATTGATTTTCCAAACATGTTGGGGATCGTCTACGGAACCTTTTGGTCAGTAAAGAGCACCAGTTTTAGATGAAGACCAAACAAAATAGTTAATAGGAAATACATCTCACAAACTTCATGATCTTGTAGTTGCTAACCAGTGCACACACCATTAAAATACTATGTGGAGATCCCCTTGAACCTAGCCGGGATTCTTACACTGGCCTGTCAGGTGCAATCCACGAGTAACGTTTTATACTACTTAGCTGATTTTGTGAGGCTGAGTTATTTTCTAAGAACATTAAGACAGTGACCTGGCGGTCTAGGGGTAAGGTGTCAGACTTCTGTGCCGGCGGACGGGGTTCAATTCTCGGTCCCGGCACAGATTTATCTGATTACCAAACCCTTCCTTCACCTCTGACAAGATATCTTGTGAATGTGGGTAGGCCTCCACCGTGGTTCGGATTCCACGTTAAACTGTAGGTCCTCCATTTTATTTCACAATCACCCTACCATTACACGTTAGCGTAGGGGCGTATAACCCGAACGGGTAGTAAGACGCGGTGCTAATAATAATAATAATAATAACAGCAACAACATTAAGACCTGTGTTATCTTGTTAGAGTGGTATTCTGAAGACGAGGAGATCATAGTTCGAATTCCAGTCGAGTCTAGTGGAGACAGTTTTCCCTGAATGGTATCCCACTCTCCCTATAGGCCAATACGGTAGATTATCTCTAAAATGCTTCCCTCTTCATCCCTAATCCGCTAGAGTAATTATCATACATACTTATAGCCAGGTTAAAAAATATACAATACTCGTTATATGGGCCTATGTACACACCGTTTGTCCTGAAAGGTATCAGTTTCACCTTAACTGACTATACTATGACCTTCTCATATAAGCAACACAGTTGAATCAAGCAATGCAAGCTTGCTACCTTCCAGGGTAAACGGGTTGTACAAATATAGTAGGTAATAAGTCAATTTTAAATAAAAAAATAATCGTAGTAACACAGACAAGAATGATAAATTGTATTTATAAATATTAGCGGTGCATTTTTCCAAGCATAAAGTAAATACGGGTGGATAGCAATACATTTTAATTTAACTCTTATCAACAATATTTGTCTAAACCAAAAGAGGTTAGAAAGCGCGAGCTAAGAAAAAATCAAATTCTTTGACGACCTGAGATTGTTATAAAAAGCTACAACATACATTTAGACTACGCAGTACTATTTTGAATGTCTTTCTAGATATTTTAGTAAGGTACATTTATTTAAAACCTGTAAAACAATTATCATTCAATAAATCTTGTTATGTTAGAAACATAAAGTAAATTGACTTTCAGGTTTGTGTGTGTGTTTATAAAGCCTCTATTAAAAATATATAAATACCACTGGATGTAAAATTAATGCCCAGTTGTCTAGAAAAAAAAAGCCATAAGTCAATCCCCAATAGTGCATGACTGGATATTATTACTCGAGATCTTAATCTGTAAAAATACTTTCAAGCAAATTCCTTAGATCCTAGTTCGAGAAAATTCCAATTTGTGTTTGAATCTCTATAAAGTTCCCTTAACTTCTATGTTTGTGAGTTCATATACAGAATGATTCAAATTATCTGTTCAGACTTTAATGGGAAATAGGGAACCCTAAAACATACTTTTTTCATTAGTTAATATATGTCCGCATACGTCACCTTTAAGTGCTAGCCTAGATGATGATGTTGGTACATAAATGAAAGACTAAAAGTTTAACAATTTTTTTATTTACAGCAGTATCATGCATATTTACAGCAGTATCATGCATATTTACAGCAGTATCATGCATATTTACAGCAGTATCATACATATTTACAGCAGTATCATGCATATTTACAGCAGTATCATACATATTTACAGCAGTATCATGCATATTTACAGCAGTATCATGCATATTTACATGGAATGTTTCAGTTTCACAGAGTGGGCGGTTCAAACGCGCAAATGTTTGGTAGTTCGGCACAAATATGTTAAATTTGTATACCATTCACGGTACAATATTATTCATTTGGTAGCCCCATATGCTCGATGCATGTCAGCCATCACAGAGTTTGTGGAATGCTCCATGTTACACGTACCAAGTCCGAGCTACGAATTACGACGGCGAAGAATAGCCGTTTGAAGCGCTGCCCAGCAGTTGGTTTTAGTGTCCCCTTTCTCCCATTAAGGTTTATATATAGAGTTGATAATAATCCTGTATAATCATAGAACTCCTATATAGGTTAAAAAATATACATAAATAGAAAGGTTGAAGATATTACTCTTTGGAATAAAGGAACATACACCCTAATATTCCGAGAAATCTTAATAATCATTTTTCCAATCCCAAGGTCATATCACTTTGTTGGTTATAGTTTTTAATTTGGGCATTGCGCCTAACTAACCATACAGGCTAACCACAATTTTATAATCACAGGGTGGGGATGAGGAAGGTTAAATTTATATTAAGTGTGCGTGTATTGGCGTGGAGGTAGATTGAAAAACCACCTAGTAAAATAACACTAGAAGCTTGAAGCCCGGACTTTCCCTTTACAATAAAACCAGACCAGACGAGGTTGACGCACAAGCTCACTGATGCATGATAGTTATTTCCATTCTGTTAGAGTTTAATAAATAAACTCGAGTTTATCTTAAAAGTAATATCCTATTTCCTATGTCTAGATGTCTAGCGAATGTTGTTATATATTATGAATACAATTTATTATATTAATATATTAATACATAAGACACATTTATGCATGAAATATTAAAAAATAAAAATATACACAATGCACCACAAACACAAAAGAAATGTATTATTATCAAGCTTCATAGAAAACCATTCTCACAAGTTCTATAAATTGAAAAAAAAATTCAAAAAGCTGATGGTAAAAAGTGAATTAACTATTTAAACAGTAAGCTCATGGTGATACGGTAAGATTCTTACAGAAGAAAAATAATTCTATTTTGAGATTTATACTTCCACCATTGTTAATACCGTAACGCTGTACGGTTAGCACACAACAATGAAACCTGTTCCAGTTTATTCTCCGAGATAACAAAACATATTTTAATATGTCAGAAGCATTCACCTCAAAGTACACACGCTCCAAATAATATTTCAAGTTATTTAAATTATACTTAAAATAACACAATGGAAAACCAGCTTAGCAATATTTTTAAAACTTATGTAAATATATTTCCGTAGTCTCACGCAAAATAATAATAATAAAAAAGTGAAAGATAAATACAAACAAAATGTAGAGTGAATAAAGCTTGAAAATAACTTTAGCTGAATCTCAAACATGTTCGAATAGCTTTGTCAACTAGCGGGAGTCCCTAGCAACGTTAAAAGAGGTAAATTCCTCTACCCGGTAATTCCATACACGCGGGAGCCCAAACACATGTCGGTAGAACGCCGAGTAAATAGTTTGCTTAATTCAGGAGTGGAGTTAAGTGAACTCTCCCAAGAGAGATGCGTGGTAGGATCGCTTAGCGGGCATCTACACTCCTGAATCACCACCCTCCCCCCCGTTTATACCCCGTCCAGACCACCTCCAAGGGAATAACTAAACCGAATTTGACATTAGAGCTCTGAGGTGTTTTTGCTAAGAAACTAATATTAGGTTAGAAAACTTTGCTCAGTCAATTTAGTGTCTGTCTACTAGGCTAAGGGTTCCAGGTTTGATTACTGACATGAGCGAAAAATGTAACATTAGTAAATTGTGGGTTTCCCTTTTCACAGTGATGAACGTTCGGGGTATAGGTGTTGTGTCCGTTCCAGATTTAAAATAGTGTATTTGGTATGTGCTGATATACTCAATCGGTTCAGAAGCTTAACATTAAATAACTAATATTTAAAAAAAATTCTTGAGACCTATTTTGCTTTCTCCAGCTAAAGCATAATATCAAAGGGTGATCGGCCTAGAGGCTTAGTATACCTATTTGATTTTGTTAATTTTGGTCTTTGTTTATTTACCAGGTGAATAAATATATTTATTATAATTGTTCTCAAAATGCCGGGATGTTTAATTTTTAAAAAGGAGCCTACACTTCTAAGAGTAAGGAAGAGTTGATATTTTTAAATTTAAAATTTGGATATGGTTTTGATCCTATATATTTAATTAACTTTAAGATCCAATTAAAATAGTTTTATATTCTTTTTTTTGTATATATATATATATTTTGTAATATTGAACTAAGGTATTTTTAAATGTATTCCTAGCAAAAGAATTAAATATCAAATTTTTTGATAGGCTCGAAAATAATTATTAAAAATGTTTTTTTTTTAAATTTAATAGATAATTTTAAATTAAATATATAGCTTATTTTTGGACATAAAAAAGGGTGTAGATTTAAAATGCTCAAATTAACTGTTCCTTCAGCCCTCAACATTTCGCTCGATATCGACTCAGTTCCATCATAAAGGTAGTTATCTTGATTTCCCTTAAAATAGAGAAAAACTAAATCATAAAACGCTTTTACGTTAGGAATTTCCAGCAGCGTTACTAACTCCCTCTTGATCAGAACGATCAAACCCAGAGATAATAGCGGTTTATTCCAAGGGGTGTATAAACAAGTATGTGCACCCCCAAAGCACCAGGCCATGATTATTACCCCAACCTCCTCATTAACTACAAACCTGGCACTTTGAACTATGTGGCCACCTGACCTAATAGCGAGCAGAAGGATGGTAGTTTTAAGGAGCTGGACTAGCATTCACTTTTAGAAAATATGGAATTCAATTTTTATTTAACTCCCCATTTTCTTATTATAACCTTCGATGCAGCCGTTATATTGCGCATCGGTCCGTTACACTATCCTTGCAACTGAATTCGCGCGTAATAGAAGTTTTGGAGAAGCTGGTTTACTAATATTGTTTATTACCCATGACCTCATATGGATAGCCCTAAGCTGCAGAGTTGTATATGTATTAAAATAAAAATGTAAAAATAAGGGGTAGTTAGTTAATGTGTGTCACCCTGGCCACCCGACTTTACTAAAGAATAGTATCCTATAACATAATAATTCAATATAAACGTAGACAAGAATGGTTACATATGATTTAGAAATACTTCTATTAAACATAATGATACGAAAGAAATAATAATGTTAAATAAATATAATAATAAGTTAATTTATAAAATAAGGAAAAGTTATTATGTACTGTAACTGTATATAACTGATGAAAATCGAGCACTACCCAGCACTAACGTAGCACAAACGATGGGTGTTTTCAAAAAAGTGTTATCTCTTTTATTTTTTATACTGGGTGGCCAGGGAGATACCTCCCTAGCCACCCATAAACAATCGTTAATAAGTGCCGTAAATTTACAGCACTAACGATGAAAATCGATCACTAGCCAGCACTAACGCAGCACAAACGATGGGTGTTTTCAAAAAACCGTTCTCTCTATTATTTCTAATACTGGGTGGGCAGGGAGATATCTCCCTAGCCACCCATAAACAATCGTTAATAAGTGCCGTAAATTTACAGCACTAACGATGAAAATCAATCACTAGCCAGCACTAACGTAGCACAAACGATGGGCGTTTTCAAAAACCGGGTGGCTAAAAGTCGAGTGGCCAGGGTGACACACACAGTTAGTTATCATTCAACGGATGACCGGGTAGAAACCATCCACATAATATTGTATAAGTGGAAGCGCCGTGAAAGTGAGGCAATAAGCTACACAACCCAGTCATGCAAGAAAGCTTAACTATAATTTACAGGGGCCCAATCAACTTGAATATTCTTTCTTTCATGCCATACGAGTATTACCAGGATTATATTGTTTGTTTCAGTGCTTTCTATAAACTAAAAGTTGTCATCATGCCTGTGATTGGGTTTGTAATGAACACCGACCTACCCTTCTTTCCCCGCACATAAGACTAAGAAAGATACTTCAACTATACCGTAATTCTTCTTTAGAAAAATACCATCCCACTTCGGTATTTCTTATGGAATGGTAATTCAGAAGCTTCAAAATGTTTTAAAATTGAATGCAGCAAGAATATAGTTTGAGAGGTTTTCGTTTGGAAAAACAATAACACGAGATTTGTAGACATTTATAATCCCCGTCAAGGTACAGTAGCCCCATGGCTTCTTTGGTGCTGACTGACAGCTTTGAAAAATTACCAGACCAAATTATGTATCCCTACGCTGAACCATATGATCTGCAAAAACATGTGTTTAGCAGCTGTCACTTCTGACAGTCAAAATGTAGGTATATACCTAAATGTTGAGTGTCAGAAGTCAGCTGTGAGCTGTCAGTCAGCACCAAAGAAGTCATGGGGATACTGTAAACATGGTTACGACAAGATTGAGGTATTTCTTCACGTTTCCGCAGAGCCAAACAAAAGTATAGGGGTATATTAATATAATAATATAAAATTGCATGACCAAACCATCATAAATAGTTCCAGGAAATTGTATAATTTCCTTTCCTTATCTAGAAAAAGAAAATTATGCATAAAAGCATAATTTATGGAGGTAATCATGCTCACAAACATTTCGAGTTAGTAAAGTGCGTTATCTGTTTTTGATCGAGTAGAGAATAGATATAATTTTGAACTATGCGACACATATTCGCAGCATAAGTTGAAGCATAAAACATAGCGTGTTATTTAAGTTATTTATCAGTTATAAGCTGCACAGAGGACAGTACAATGTTAGTGTTTATGTTCGTGATTAGTTAGGAGTAATAAATAACCTAAAACTTGAAAGGAAAGATAGGGTAATGTATTGTGCTTACACAGTGAAAGTTACACGCCATATACGTTGTGTATGTATAATAATGAATGCCTTGAGAGAATAACTCATTTAATATAACAAGAGCTTAAAGCTATATAACACGTTTCTAGAACACTCACTCGTATAGCAGCGAATGCTAATTTACCGGAGACACTAAAATCGTTGGGAAATATTTACTGTAAAGTTTGGGCGATTTTATAAGTCCTTCTTGTGCTGGTTTGAGATGTATAAAGCGCATAAATCTCGCAGACTTGGCCTCAACTTTGACCTTAAATACAATGAGCGGCGAGGTGATCTATAAATGTAGACAAGAACGGTCTCGCTGTTCATTTTTGTGGATTGTGGTAATTTTGCTCGTCGTGAGCTTTCTAATTACTTTGATTATATACGTCTTAAATTCTAACCCTAAATATGACGGTAGGTTTATTGATGTATACTTAGCACTAGGCGCTTTGGTATTTAATATTTAATTAGCAGGACGAACCGATATATAAATAGCTAATCTCTTATTGAGCACAATCCTGAGTCGAACAAAGGTCCTTTGATAATATTTTAACCTTTCCCTGTATTCTCATTGGAAATCAACTTTGTTACCGCGAGTTAATAGTAGTTGTACAGTTTATATGTGAGGTTGGCAAGGAGACTGACATATTTAACCATCCATGTTCGTTGACTTCATTCTACCAAATATGCGGTCCATTGTTGGTATGCATTTTGTCGGTTGTTATTGTGGTACTTGACCATGGAAAGTTCAGGTCCTATATTGTTGCCTCGCCAAGAATCCCAACACTTTCCTTAATGTTCTCGAGACTTTAGTTTCTTCGTGCCTTCTAACGTAATTTTAGCCTAACTAGCCCACTCGCCCAACACCGAGAGTAGCTACAGTCCCCTAAGATTATGTACGAACACTGCGTCACAGGGAAGGAAAACAGTCTTATCCAAGTTCGAAGATAGTCAAATAGCGGTTACATTGATTTTATATATATTATTTTTATAAAATCAATGGCAGTACCTTTAGATGCGTTTTTTCCTCAACCAAATACCACCAGTCAAATATATTTACTAATTTTATTTAGGCTAATAGGGCAGTGATGAGGACGGTATAATTTAAAGAAAATGTACCCTTATTTTCGTGGCGAGAGAGGGGGAGATAATTTAGTAAATAGCCACCATCGGTACAACCTGGCGGAATTATAACCCAGGCCTCCCATCACCGTGGGTATAATGATAATAAAATTAAAAGCACGAATCCGGTTTTAAGAAAGGTTTTAAAAAACCCTTTATTCCAACAGTGATAACATTTTACTATATTATTAGTATTATTTGTAGGTATTGATAATGATCCATCAAAATTGACAGTTAAAGATCAAAGTACTTTATGTATAAATGCATGAAAATTGTTTTGTTGTATAATTTCTACCTATTCCCGACCCCATTAGTGTAATTAAATATGGATAGCGCGGACGGGTAGTAAAATTCTGTGTAAAAATACGTAATGTTTCTTAGATACTAGAATTTTAAAGCTTGGAGAATATCAATATTGTCCAAACTTGCAAATAATTGGAAACCCGCTGCCTCAGCCTATTAGCTATTTGTGCTCAGGATTAAGACGTGAAGATATCCGACTAAGCCGATTCGAAGCAAGCTACATTTTCTGTCTAAAAAAGTAGAGGGAGAAGCATTAAGAAGGAAATATTCTTATTTTCAACAGATACGTGTACTTTCTAAAAAGTAAAGTGAAATATTAAATAACACGATTAAGTTCTTTAGAAATTTTAGTATAGGACTCGATAACTTAGCATCAATTACGCGCCTTAGTTACTTAAAATTTAATTGGATCATTTTAATGTAGTTTTATAAAATTATATAATTATATCATAGTTTGGTTCTGTTTAAACAATTAAATTCATGGTGTTAGTTCTAACCAGTAATCCCCGAGAGGAAAGGAAAACATTTCATATACCCTCTGCGCATGTGTGTATGTGTCTATGCGGATGGGAGAGTTTAATTTTAGGGCGGAAAGGTAAAATAGGAGGATATTTCCAATTCATTTAATTTTTAATTATTCAGCAACGCGTCTTACTAACTGTTCGGGTTACGCGCTACCAATAAAATGAATATTGTTTTGTTTTCATATTATCTAACTGTAATGTTTTCTTCAAGTAAATTTGTATAAATATTTTCCTGGGTGGTAATATATCAACGAAACGTTATAAGAAAGTTCTAAATTGTAGTACTTGTTAGGGTCAGTTAGGTTGACTTTAGTCTTACAGGACTAGGAAATTAGGGTTTCATTCTTATGAATTAACTTTGATAAATCTAGATAATTGTTTATTTTATAAAGGTAAGTAGTTAAGAAATTAGTACTTCAGAAAATATAGATAGAAAATTATATCATTATAACTCTCATAAAATGTTTAAGCCATAAAAATGGTATTATAGAACAGCTTAGTCGAATAAATTATTTCCAAAAAGTGTGTTCCCCCCATCAACTATTTTGATAAGAGTTGTGAATGGAGGTGAAACTGAGCAAAACAAGAAAAGTAATGAAAAAAGAGGGCTAAGCCCAGGATAAGTTACCAATAATGAAAATAAAAATGAATCGTTGGCTAACATGAGGCTTACGATGAGTTATCAGTCGGTAGGCCTCGTCTATATTATTATTATTATTATTAGCACCACGTCTTACTACGCGTTCGGGTTATACGCACTTACGCTAATGTGTAGTGGTAGGGTGATTGTGAGATGAAATGGAGGACCTACAGTTTAACGTGGAATCCGAACCACGGTGGAGACCTGGCATTCCCCACATTCACAAGATGTCTTGTCAGAGGTGAAGGAAGGGTTTGGTAATCAGATAAATCTGTGCCGGGACCGAGGATTGAACCCCGGCCGCCAGCATAGAAGTCTGACACCATACCCCTAGACCGCCAGGTCACCGGCCTCGTCTATAAAGACAGAGCAGCTTGGAGGACTAGCGGGACATGGCCCGCAGTGCAATAACAATGCTATCACTCCA
>CABFVX010001066.1:0-192115 GCA_902151425.1 Timema shepardi | reverse complement strand
GGGGGGGGGGGGGGGGCTGGGAAAATGTTACCGAGTTATGGATCATTTGCATGATACTTCATTTTAATCCTGTTAAGCTAACGGTTGGCCAATTAGATCCCGACGTGATAGAATGGGTTCCAAAATATCGTAGATCCTTTACATCTCTATGATGAGAGCGGAGATTTAGCTTTGTTTGTTTTTTCAAGCCGTTAGCACATAAAAGTATTGTATTACTCGAATAACTTTTTATATTTATATTAGATTTTTAAAAATTTAACTAAATAAGTTAATTATTTTATTTTTAACGAAAATTGTAAATTTAATTCAATCAACAACATTAGATAGAGTAGACGTGGACTAAATATCAAACGTATATAGTCTGGTTTGATTGTGAAGGTTAGGGTTGAAATATCAGCAATGTGTAATTAGGTATTTTTCCCTCTGAAATTTTCAGCCATGCTTCCTCGTGTGTACATTTGATCTAAATTCTACCTTCCCAATTACTACTCTATTAGCATATAGTAGGACGGGCAGTAAGACGGGGAGTAAGATAAAATCTTAGTTAGTAAATAGTTTGTACACTTATCTAAATATCCAGAAATATCAGAAAGTTCATCCACCTGAAATCGGATTTTTGTCTTTCGTTGCTTGATAAATAATATAAAATGGTTTGGTTATTGTTTGATTTACTAATATTCATATGAATAATCGTTAGAAATATTCACCTCAAATCTATGAGAGACTATTTATATTGTGGCTGCTAACGATAAATATATTTTCTCATTATAAAAATTAGTTTATCTTTCTAATTAGTTAAAAAATATAGGGACTACAGCTGGATGATTATTAATATGCCTACATTTCTACACCAAGTCATTTTATGAACTGTGTCCTGAATGGTGATGTTTTACTATTTGGTATACATTATGTACACCTACTGAATTTAGTGCACAAGAATTACACACAAACTCAATTCTGTAACAAGCACAGCACCCATTTCCCGACCATTACTTCATCATTTCGGAAGCGGATGTCACAAAATCTTCCCAATTATATATTTTTTAATCGTGTTATACGTGCTAAGATGTCAGGCGTGTGATGATATATCCAATGTGGATAGAAAGTTGTTAGGTACCATAAAATATATGATAAAGTAACAAATTTTATTAATATGATAATTAAGTTTATAAATACTAATAAATAGCCTCTACATACATTAAATGGATATATATATATATATATATAAAATTTAAAAGAATGGCAAAAAGATCTGGGGGAATTTGTTTTTTTCTTGTGTTTCCCTTATTAATATATCCAAATTTATCTGACCAAACCTATACTTGAACTCATAAGGATGTTTGATAGAACACCCATGTCTTTTTTTTTTGTAAAAACTTATTTTTAGAATATACTAAAAGTAAATAACATTAACTTAATTAAAACAATGTTTTAATAAGATTCAATAAACACATTTATCTTCCACAGACAACCAAATCTCGTAATGATTATTTCAAAGCCTATTTGTACTTTAAACATGTAGTGCGCATAACCCGAACGGGTGGTAAGACGTGGTGCTAATAATAATAATAATAATAATAATAATAATAGTAATAATAATAATATAACCAAATCAGATTATAGTAAACAAATCAGATTATTTCCCCTACATTTGAATGAGTCGGTTGGCTCAACATTTAATTTTGTTTTAAATTAAAAAAAACTCTTTTTAGGAGTATATATATGTAAATATAATTCAGTAGTCACTATTATTATTTAATTCATAAATAATGAAGGCCTAAAGGAAATATTTATCTTGTTTACGCAACTCATTCTTTTCAAACTGCACTACGCTTTGTTGTTTGTTGGTTGCACCCTGCACGCACCCCTTTTTAGACAAGCTGTCGACTGCAACCCACACCACAGGTGGTGTTGCTGCAACACGTGCTATCTCACAGGACGGTCATGCTAGAAACTAGATTGAGTAAGCAGCGAAACTAGATTATATCAGCAGAGGCAATGACGTCATCAACCAGCGACTATTTCATTTGAAAGCAAAATATATCAATGTTTTTATTTATTTCTGATTTGTATGTCAATTATGGTTTCACATTGTTTAAAAAAAACTATTTATTTAATTTAATATAATTGATTTTTCTGCTCGATACGGTAAGTAGTAAGAGAGGAACTGGTAAACCACAAATACGTTGGCTGGATGCCATCAAGAAGGACACTGGCATGAAAATGATTGAGGTAAAAGATATTACGAGGGACATAATTGAATGGAGGGAAATGATCCTTAGAAGGATAGAGAATTGAATTTTACTGAATGAATGAAGAAGTATTATAGCCGTAATGATAAACCACAATAGCCATCTTCTTGTCATACCAAACGCTTACCTACCCTATTCAATATATATATGTTAACGACAATGTGTGTAAACCTGTCATTCTACAAACTGCCTATGCTTTATATTTAATTCCTAAGTGGTTTTAGCAAAGTATGAAATAAATTAGCTTTGCTGTTATATTTAATCTTTTTCGTAGGAAATGTATAGAATAACCAGTCATTATATACTACAGAGAACAAGAGCTAGCATAACCTAACCTAGTTATCCTATTATAAAATTACCAAACATGACCAACTTAAATCCTAGGAATTAGGTGAACCTGCAAGAAAACGTTGCAGGTTTTACATATAACTGGATAAAATAATTGATAACATATTCTGGGACTTCAAAAAGATAAATAGCTTGAAAATAAGTATAAAATACAAGAGAAAAACTCGTTTATTTTATACTTTGCCAAAATAACTCTGGCATCATATAGAAAGTATAGCCATTTCTTATAACGCCTGGATTTCACACATTGCTGGTGACATATATAAGATAGTCAGTCTGTTTATCAACATATCTTGAATAAAAAACATTCCAAATAGAACTTCTGCAACATTCCATTTATATAATATAACATCTACAATCAAAATTCCATAAAGACAATTAAAACAAGATAATAAGTACTAATCTATTCCAATAAGATGTGGCAGGTGGTGACTCACTTTGAATTGATATTGCCGGAAAACGCCCAAACGTCGAGGAATATTGCCCCAGCGGACCATTTCGGCATCGCGAGCATTTTCACGTCTTGATCGCAGGACACGCGTCGAAGAAAAGAGAGATCATTATCTCTGATTGCCATTCCTGTTGACAGCGCTAGTGAGGAAGGGGATTTATTTCGCATCTCTCCCCCTCCCCCCTTTCCCCTTATATCTCCGGTTGTACTCCGGGCCAGTTCTGTTGCTATATAACAGATTCCCCACGGATCACATTTTTTTTTATTCCATTGTATTTATTCACCGAAGAAGGAACTACTACATACAACGTTACGTATTGGGTGTCATGTCAGAATGTCTGACGTTGCTATCTATGTCCCTCAGACCTAGTTTCATGTATTAGAATGTCTTTATTTATTTTATATGTCCATTAGGCATAATGTATTGTGTTAGTGTGTTTGAGTTATTTTCAATGTCCATCAGACACAAGGTTTAATGTCAGAAGGTCTAACAATATTTTCTATGTCCATCAGACATGATTTATTTAGTCAGGATGTCTAACAATATATTCTATGTCCATCAGACATGATTTATTTAGTCAGGATGTCCAACATTATTTTCTATGTTCATCAGACATAGTTTCTTTAGTCAGAATGTCTGACGATTATTTCCCTATGCCCAATAAGGTATAGTTTGAATACGAGGGCTTTATGCTCTAACTATGTATAGGGACAGGTGAGAGTATACTGGGTCCGTGAATTTGATTTCCTTTTCTAAGTCCTTAAGACATTGTTATATTTTTATGACACTCCAAACGTTATGATCTCGTTTAGAATCTTTTTATGTCAACAATCAGATCATCTAACATTTTCTTCTTGGAACTAGTTAGGTCAGTGACTAGTTGCAGTCACGACTACACCATTTTTTGTGTAGCTATGTACGGTGCGAAGCCTGTGGGAGCACTACTAGATTGAAGTAGTCTCCCGCGAGGATAATGCTTTCTTTCGGCCCCTTCAGGTGCCATATTTATCCTAGTGTTCAAAGATCGTTTGTATTAGCTATTGGGTGCCCTAGTAATGGGTAAATGTGTAAATTTACTATTGATTGTTCTGGCAGTACTCATTAGGAAAATACCGGCTATAGTAAATTATGTAGCGTGTCAATAATGTAAAGTTGACACCTAAACAATTAGGCTACGTAAAAGTACGGAGCTATAATAATTATATTGGCAAAATCCAAAGAAGAGGATTATATTTGAAATATTTAGTAATAATATCCTTCAAAACCTACTGTTAACGACTGAATGGACTCTGATATGATCCACGTGCTCTCTATATAAAATACTACAAAGGGTTTTAATAGTACAAATCTGCATAAAAAATACTAAATTTTACAATAGTGGAATCCAAAGAAGATAATTAAAGCTAATACATTCAGGAATAATATGCTTCAAGACTTACTCACCGTGGCTGGATGAGATCGGATAACGCCAACATGCCTTCTAGCAAAATATTCAACACGAATGGTGACAGGGTGCGTCCTAACACATCCACTTACTACATATCCACTCGGAGAAAAGAACTAAAACTAAGTTAGGCTCGCTCCCACAATCCTCGAGCGCCACTGTCATGGTGGCGTGTCTTCGAACCTCCCCTTTTCCACACCCCTCAAGCTCCTATCATCACTTTGTTATCACGTATTTTTCTATTTCTTTTTTTGTTCCGTTCTAGTCAGAGAAAGGGTATAAAATAAGTACTCTCAGGTTTACTTTATAATATTCTATCACATCACGTCGTTGAAGAAAGAACTTTTCTCCCCGAAGCGACCTGTGGCCATAGAGTATTGGTAGTGGTTCTCACCACCACGCCATTAGAATAAAAAAAATCTTTTCACGAAAGAACAGGTGGCCATGCAGTATTGGGCGTGGTACACACCGCAGCGCGCCTCTGAGGAAAACCTCTCTTCACGAAGGAACCGGTGGTCATGGAGTGTTGGACGTGGTTCTCACCACCGCGCCAACAATGAATATCCTCTCCGATTTCTTAAGTATAGAGGCGACGTCCATCTAGTGTTGGTCAAGTCCCTCAGGTTTGTTATATTGGTCCAAGAGGCCGTGTTTTTCCTATATTCATATGATATAGCTTCGATATAGGAGCTTTGTGCTCCAGATGTAATAAGGACTTAGTCCAAATGGTTGCTATTCTCAACGAGCACTATATTTCTCATTTGAGTCCTTAAGATTACATACTTGTTTTTATGGCTACATCCAAGTTGTATTTCTTTTTTATAGGACCTAGTTGGGTCCCTGTGTTCAATGTATTGAATCATTCTTGTCGCCACGCTTCGCGTGTGGTATTAGCTTAGGTCTGTAAAGCGCGGAACTCGCTTGTTTTTATATGGGGTCCGCGCGGATAGTATCTTTTTTATCTTTGCCCGTTTTTGTCACCTATTGGCTGAGTATTAGCCTTGTATGAATTATATTAATATTGTACCCCAGGGAATGAGTCATTAAATACATGTACTATTGAATGCTCTGGCAGTACCAATAGGGAAAGGACCAGCCATAGTACTATTTTGTATAGACACCTGTATGTTAGTCATCTACCAATGTAATCAAATAACCTTTCTATTGCAATTCATTATACTATGTCTCTTAAAGAATTTTCTTTAGTCCCAATCAAGCAAGCTAGTTTAAATTATAATTGCGTTAACAATACTATATGTATATATTTTCCAGTTAACGTTTGTTTATAACTATCACACTGTTTTTCTTTTAGAATCAACTGACCGTAGCCTGGCGTCAGTCCAGCTGTTCTGTAATTGAACATTGCTCTTCAAGCCTTCTGCATTTCATCTTGCCTGTGTCGCAACAAGACAGTATTAATCTGTAACTTCTATATTATGTTTTTGTATATCTATTGTAATCAAACATATATTTTATTTGTCTGTTATAATAAATCTATTTTTGTTATTCTAATCATTTTATCAGTCTGGTTAAAATAATTCCTTTGTATACCCGGTAAGAAAAGTGTGGTGCAAGCTGCGCCACCCGGTAAGGCTTGGTGCGACAATTACTGTGTAGATGCCTGAGTGTTAGCCATCTACTATTTGTAAAATGGAAGCTCCTCTTATAGGATATTTTTCTTAGTTTTTTTCGTAACTCTCCATGAGAGTTAATACACGCTAACTAGCTTAAATTTTATTATTTTTGGTAACTCTAAAAATATAAGATTTGATGCAATGTTTCTATTTTCAATTATTTCACTATCACTCATGATTATACCTCTCAGGTATTAGTCTGGTATTAGACTGGCTAGATTGGCTTTTTTATATTGCCTAAGAATTAATCTCCCTTTTTTTACTGTTGCTTAGTTGTGGTAGATGATTCAAACTAATATTCCTATTTCTAGAGTTATTTAACTAAACAAAGTGGTCTATCTAAATAATGTCGGTTCCTTGTGGACAAATTAATAATAAGTGTTTGTCTAACCTAATCTATTCTACCTCAATAACGGAATACGGCTATCATCAATTAATTCAATTTAAACCTTGTCACTCACATGTAATTATTTTGTTTACCTTTTAATAAACTTATTTATTAAACTTATATATTTCTGCAATGCCTTTTCCTTCCCTTTCCCCAATCAGATATAGCTTATTTAATTATGTAAAAGCAATCCTTTCTTTTTCTACGTGATAGGAGAAGCAGCGATGCACTTCTCTCATTAAATAAATTTGATTGTTGTATATTTTTTTCTTTGGGCTGCTAAATATATTCTATTTTTATTGATTTTAACCTTTTTAAATAAATCATATTATTATATAAACTAATTTATCTATGTACACAATTTATATTTGTATTTTAAAAAGTGCACTATAGGAAGAGATTTTGGTTTATATTATTAGTTTATTAAATAATAACAACTTAATGGTTATTTTATGTGTATAAATTTAATTTATATCACGTACTTAATTTTTTTTACAGGGGGATGGGTCATATCGGAAAGTGTGTTTTTTCTCATATATTTATTTGCTGTGGAATTCGTAAAAATACGATTAAGAGTGATGACAAAGGGATACTGGTTTGAGTTCAGACGGAAATTGACATGTAAGCCACAGAGAAAAAGTCAATAATACAAGTTTGTTATTTATCTGTATTATATTATTATTATTGTTAGCACCGCGTCTTACTACCCGTTTGGGTTATACGCACTTACGCTAATGTGTAATGGTAGGGTGATTGTGAGATTAAATGAAGGACCTACAGTTTAACGTGGAATCCGATCCACGGTGGAGACCTGGCATTCCCCACATTCACAAGATGTCTTGTCAGAGGTGAAGGAAGGGTTTGGTAATCAGATAAATCTTTGCCGGGACCGAGGATTGAACCCCGGCCGCCAGCATAGAAGTCTGACACCTTACCCCTAGACAACCAGGTCACCATCTTTATTATACCTGGTGCGATTACGCTTGTGGAACTCGTAATCCATCACATTTATTATCTTCTTTAATTGATAGTTATGGATACCCACAAACTATATTTTTATACTTTTCACAATATACTATTTTATCTTACAAATAGGCTTAATTTTCTGGATTTCAAGAGATCTATAAACACCATAACATTTCACAGTTCTCGATATTTTCCCTGTTTGTGGCCACGCAGCTTAAATACGTTTTGAAAATGGCATACTCTTATCGTACATCTCTCCTTAAAACCAGTATTCCACCCTCCTTCACCCACATCAAGATCCCCTCCGAGTAACCATATTAGAATGTACACACATGCCAAAAGGGATGGACAGACAGTGCGTGGAGTATATTTAACCGCATCACTCGACCGAGCCTAATAGCTAGGCTGGCCCGCAGACTTAATTAGTGGGGGTAGCTGGGTGCGGTTTCCTGTCGCGTGACGTCACGTCCTGTGACGCGGCGTCACGTTTCTTCCTGCAGTCTCTTCACACACACACACACACACACACACACACACACACACACACACACACACTCCCTTTTCATCCTTGGTATTAGTACCCTTTCGAGGGGAGACTAGTAATTAATTAATACTTGTATCAGCATTTCAAAATATAGCTATATTAGGTATTTTTGTTATCTTGAAAGTTTATGTCTTACAATTTATAGCTTTGCATGACTTACAATTATGTTTTAAACTTACTATAGTCTTGGTTCTTGTGTAAATTACCCTTTATTTATTTAATAAATATTTTTTATTTATATATTTTTATTGTTGTGGCTTTTCCCTTGTACTTCGTATCTTAGTACCTATCCAGGAAATCCACATGTATTTTATTAATGGGCTAAGGACAAGGAAGGTAGAGCCTTAGAGGAAAAGTACCCTCAATTATGTAGAGTAAAAGAGAGGGCACATTTGAGAAAAGCCCGAGTACAATCAGCTAGGATTGAACCCTGGCCTTCTCGTCACTGGTATGACAGGTCAGAACCTAATTACACCTTTCTACATGTGGTAGTCTATGAGATTAAATTCCTATAAGAATACTATGTGACAATAACTTCTGTTTACAAGTACGTTATTTTAGTATTTAAAAAAAAATCACATTCTACCAAGAATTTCAATCATAGGTATGGTTTGATACAATATGACCGACTTTAATGGTTGAATAATCCAAGGCGTAGCTCTCGTACTAGACTGACCCGCTAAAGACGTGGAAATATAGGTTAGAGTCTGGGTCAAATCTATTAAGGAGGATAATTTCTAAATGGTTTACCACTTTCTTTCCACGCAAATGCGAGTATATTACCTATAAAACGCTTCCTTCCTTATCCATAGCTCCTTAGAGTAATAATCATAATATGCGTAACCTGAACAGGTAGCAAGACGTGGTGTTAAAAATGTATTTGGCTTATAGATGACATTCATTCATGACGGAGAACACTGGTGAGCTCTTACAATGAGTTAAATTATTTATTTTGTTTTCGTGGCTTTAATGAAGCGATTTTTTCTTAATATAATATTAAAACAAATCTGTGGTTTCATTAGTTTAAAAAATATATATATATATAGCCTATTCTTTAGCTGAAACGATCAAGGAAATATTGACAATGTCCTAAGACCTCACCGTTTGCATGAGTTCAGTTCAGTTATGAGCGCATTAATTGTGTGAGAGAGTAGAAATTTGCTTAGTACGTGCAGTATACTGCACCAAGGATAGGTTTAGTGTACAATGGCGTGAGACGATTGCAAGTAAGAGAGTTACTGTGCCAGTTGGGCTACAATTGTGTGGAATGCGATGGGTTTACTGTATCGGGGATTGGTACAGACCTGCGCCAGTAGTATACAACAGAGAACGGTATCTATCAAACGCGTGTTCTGTGTCTTATACTTGGGTGATCACAGATATTGGAACGTAAAGAAATTACAATTTGGTTTGTTACATCTCTCAAGACTTTACACGACTGTAATATGACCGGATGTAGGCCTGTAGAAAATATTTGAGACAAACATTTCGAGACAGTAGCTTGATAAAATATTAGCAATAAACCGCCATTTTAGTTCTCAAATACTTTCATGCGATTGTCAATTACTATCACGTTGTCTTTATTTCACAAGTTTGTGGTACAATAAGTTTGACTACCGGTACGGAATATCTACGTATTAATCCATCTTGAATTTTATTCCAAATACCACCTCTCTGTAAGCGGTAATCCAATTTACTTAGAGTGTGGTGCTTTATCTCACGTGCCCATTAATGTGGACTATTTGACAATTGTTTTATATTCATATGTCTTGTTCCATTGACAAGTGAAGGTGAATTAAATTCTCCTCTTGTTAAGGGCGCCATCTACTTGGAGGTCAAGTTCATCATACTGCTATACTTATTATGGGAATGTAATCCCCAACAATTTAAAATTAGAAAAATAACCCTAAAATAAATGATAGTTTTATATTGCTACCATAAAAACGAATGGTTGCATTTTTTAGGGGTGGCTGTGTATAGTTTCCTAAATCCTCCACCGTAATCACTGAACTGCGACAGTTTTCCTGAAACGTGGTAGAGTTAGGTCTATTTTTTAATTATTCAATTAAATATGTAAGTTTGTGGGTGGCTTAAGAGAATTCTTCACCTAATTTCACACAGCAGGAAGATTTAAATCCACCCCGACTTGGGTTAGATTTTTACTGTCAATAGGGGGGAGGGGTATGGAAACTGGTTAGAGTTATATAGGAATAATTTATAACAAAGTAGTGACAAGATGAAACGTTAAGACAAACACCCGTAGTTTTATATTTAAAATTCATTTTGGCGTGAGCCATATTATAAAATAACAAATTTTTCTTTAAATATTGAAAGACACTTGAATGCCTGCAATACTTTAAATATTACAAAATATAACATTTCTCGAGGTTGATGAACACGGATTTGTTTATTGTAAATTTATACTGTCTTAAAAATTCAGAACTACCGTGAATTATATTTAACGAACTATATGTTTTTTAACATTATTTAAAACTGATGACAAGTCCATGAAAATATTATTCCATTGTACAATGTTTGGGTGGATGAGTTGGTGGAGGGGGAGGGGAATCTTTAAGATACATATTCCCTTTTTGCATGGATAAAATTGAAGAAATAACTTTGAGTAACTAATATCGTGGCGAAGTTAAGCCTCAAGGTGCTTCGATATTGGAAAACACCAATAGCAACTGCAACTCCAAGGGTATAAGTCTTCACGAACTTTTAATTAAACTGCCACTTCAAGATAACTCTTAAAAAGGTTCTTCAACAGTAAGCCTTTATTTATTTTCCTATCGGAGATGCACCAACATGTTGGAAAAATAGAGAGTAGATATTAAGTTTCTTAAAATGATTTAAAAAAAATCTCTTCAAGGAATATCATATCAAAAGTATTCACATTTTAAATTACAAAGCCACATCTGTGTATAATTTACGTTAGTCAGTGAATGTTTGGACGCTATCAAGGTAGGGTTCCCGAAGTGTTTAGCAATAAAGTTGCACTAAAGTCACAATACATCTGAACTTAACCTTGTGACTTGAACAAGCAAACAATTTGTCTCCAACAAGTTTCCACAAGAGTTACTTTTAGAAGTGAGAAAAATAATTGTATTAACTATTAGCGTCGAGTGTCAAGATTTTAGAGAAATCCGGGTAACCCATTCCTCAGCTACTTTCATACAGCAGAAAGATTTAAATCTACCCCGACTTGAGCTAGGTTTTGACTATCAAATCGGGGAGGGTTATGGAAATTGGCTACAGCTACATTGTAATAATTTATAATAAAGTGGTGACAAGACGAAACGTTAAGACTAAAATTTGTCAATTATTATACATATAATAATGAGGACTTGAGGGTGCCACCTACCTGGAACAATTTATCTTTACATTGAATTATTTATTATAATAACATGAAATTTCTAGAAGTCTGCAACGTGTCATAGCGCTACGATAAGTGGCACTATTAATGTGTTTTTTTTTAAATTACTGCTCTTCTACTTCTCCTCTATACTTATGTTTTGTCACTCCAGCCTCCTCCTTTTTATTATTTCATTTTTATCAGGCCACCAATATTTTGCAATATTACTTTCCTCCCTTTTGCATCAGTCATCTAGGATGTTATCATCAGCATGCCTAGCCATGTCTTGGGAAGTTGTCAAATTTAATCAAGGCTAGAATCATTGTTCTGTTGGCTGTATTTTATAAATAGAAATAAACCGTTCCATAATTACAAACACGCATCAACATGCCAGGTAGGTTCATTAAAAAATTCGTGTTTATTATGAGGGAGGAAGAGAATGTCCTAAACATGTGGAGAAGAGCGTGTTGGTAATGTGACAAAGAGAGAATGTTTATCTCAAGAAAGGGAGAGCGTGTTTGTAATGTGACGAAGAGATAATGTTTATCTCAAGGAAGGGAGGGCGTGTTTGTAATGTGACGAAGAGAGCATGTTTATCTCAAGGAAGGGAGAGCGTGTTTGTAATGTGACGAAGATATCATGTTTATCTCAAGAAAGGGAGAACGTGTTTGTAATGTGATGAAGAGAGCATGTTTATCTCGAGGAAGGGAGAGCGTATTTGTAATGTGACGAAGAGATAATGTTTATCTCAAGGAAGGGAGAGCGTGTTTGTAATGTGACGAAGAGATCATGTTTATCTCAAGGAAGGGAGAGCGTGTTTGTAACGTGGGGAGGAGAACATTTTTATATCAAGGGAGAGAGTATTTGTAACGTGGAGAGGAGAGCATTTTTATATCAAGGGAGAAAGTATTTGTAACGTGGGGAGGAGAGCATTTTTATCTCGAGGGAGAGAGTATTAGTAACGTGGGTAGGAGAGCATTTTTATCTCGAGGGAGAGAGTATTTGTAACGTGGGTAGGAGAGCATTTTTATCTCGAGGGAGAGAGTATTTGTAACGTGGGGAGGAGAGCATTTTTATCACGAGGGAAAGAGTATTTATAACGTGGGTAGGAGAGCATTTTTATCTCGAGGGAGAGAGTATTTGTAACGTGGGGAGGAGAGCATTTTTATCTCGAGGGAGAGAGTATTTGTAACGTGGGTAGGAAAGTGTACTTGTCATGAGGATGGAAGAATGAGTGAAACCTCAACAGAAGATCAACTACTCAACCTTAATCGGTAGGCAGGTGAACCAAGATGTAAGCACGTCTAGTCTAACTTACAGTTCGCGGTTAGGTAATGGGTTGAGTTCAGGTCAGGTGCGCGGATGATGGTCTCCCCCTAATTACACACGATAATGAGGGTACATTTACTCAAAAATCTAGGTCCCTCATCAGTTCTTCATTATATTACCCCCTCTCACCTACCTATCCACCAATCTGGACTACCCGTATACTTGCACTTATGATATAAGGACGGAGGATAAGTAATATACAATTCAGAGAAAAAATATACATATATTTTCTTGGAGAAACATAAAGAAAAAAACATCTAGCTAGCACTATTAAGTTAACTTGGCTGAAATTTGAGCCTTAACTTACCTATCACCTAAAAATCACACCATACGAGGTAAATAGCTTGGTTCTAATGCCCATCGATGAAGTATTGCTCAAGTTTATCTTTATAATACACCCTATCAAGTGTGAAATATATTTGTAGACTTACATTATTCATATGTGTAATGTATTGCATTTATCATCTTCAGCTGCGCAAATTTATTAGCCCAAAACATTCATAGCTCAATATTAGCGCATACAAATCTGTGAATTTTTTTTAAGACAACATGTATAAAAAAATTGTTTTCCTCAAATTTGTGTACACTTATTAGATGGGAATTTTGAAGGAAATGTCAAACGCTTCCGATTGGTTAGTTGGTATTTTTCACAAAAGACACAATAATATTGATTCCGATGAACAAATACAATTTATTAAGATTTTACTTTAGATGTTTATTCTTAAAGCGTTAGCACTTTAAATATTATGTTAATTTAATAGTGTAATTAGCAGATGAATATTGTATTAACCTACTAAAAATAATTACAGCTTTATTAAAAAATAATTACTACTATACATATCTATACGAGTCTTACAAGTGAAAATAAAAATAACTTTTAAGGTAATCGTTATAATTAATCAAATATAAATCTAGGGTGTAGGAATGAAGATTAGATTATATATACCCGCAATAGTGTGAAGAATGACAGGAAAAACCAGACTCTATAACATGTACCTCCCCGTAATAGGCAAACTAAACTAGATGAGAGTGTCCACCAATATGGATTAGTATTTATGTTGCATATGTATTTAATAATGTGTGTTAAAGTAGGCCAATTTAGATGGTTCAACTAACCAGGCAGTTTTATAATTTAGCCTGAAAGTCTTGTTGAATTGTCCGCTGATCCCTGCGAAACATCGCTTACCTAAGTTAGAGCTTTCTCGACGTCGTAATTTAGTAGTTTAATACCGCAGTCTTAGGACACCAAGTGTATGCGGGGTAAACATAAGGCGTTGAGCGCAGCTGAGCACACAAAACATTTCATCTAGGGCATGTTACGAAGGCAACTGTGGTTTAGTTCCTACATTAGATGTGCACATGCACATGCATAACACTTAAGGCCCATTTCCACGAGTGGTTATAGTAGCTCCGCTTCAACGTTGCCTCTGCTCTACCTTTGTTTTTACTAAGGATCCCTCGAGTTCTCAAGGATTTTTAGAGGATTCCATTAAATATCAGATTTAAATTTTAAAATAAATTCAAATTTTGAATTGAAATTTGGCTTGGGAGCAAACTTAACAACCAGACCATTAATTTAATACGTTAACTGAATGTATGAATGCTATAATGAGTGTATTATAACACCTTTTTTAAACATTTCATAGGTGATTAAAATTTTTGTTATTTATTTTATTTCCCTCACATGTTCATAACTTTTCCAAGATTTGAATTTCAGACTCGTAGGTAATAAAAGGAAGATTCCATTCGTCTTCTTTATCAATTCACGAGTTATGTTATCTGCCTGTTCCGTCTTTAAAAAAATGTACAGCCATCTCTTTCTGGATCTGGATTGTAATAGTTGGCACTCTTGCATCCTTTGCATATGGCTGGTCCAACTTTCTTGATATTCTCTCACTCTATCATTAATATTGTATATATTAAGTTTTTTCTTATATCTTCATTTCTGATTATACCTGACCTCGGAAACCATTTTACTTGTCTCTAGAATTTCATCCCAGATGCATATATCTGACTTTTTCCTCTCTTTGTCATTGTACACGTTTCACTTCCAAAGAGTTGTACCAAAGCTGCCATTACGTTGTAGAATTTTAGTTTCATATCTTTTTTTGTTTTATTATTTATAGTATTATAAATCGTGCCTAATATAATCTGGTATTTGTGCAGTTTGTTATCAATAACAGGACTTTAAAACCTCTATCTACTACTACTTTCCATCTCTTAATTATGTCGCTATACCGGATGTTTATTTGAAAACTTTACACCAAAATATATCGAAAACAACGCATTGCAGAAAAAAAAATTCCAAACAAAAGTGGTTTGATTTTGAGGGGGATGTAAGGTGGCAAGGCTGGTATGACCTAGGGTGGCGTTGCTGAGGTAACGTTAAGGTCACTTTGATTACATAATAATGTAGATAAAGTTGTGCCATTTTCAAAATGACTAATTTATGAATTTTAAAGTAAAATGTATCAAGAGAAATGATCCTCTCAAGTTTCTGAGTCACCGGCACCGGACGCGGCAATAGAATTTGATCTATTTAAACATAGTTCGGGAAGGTACAAGTGTTTGTGTGCTGTGTGCTCGTTTACGCATAAATGTTAATATTTATGTGTATTTGTAAAATAATTATTGAGAAAAATACTTTTTTAATATAAAGTTTAACGAAAGTTTCGAAATGCTCTTCATTTTGAGCTAAACAATTATATAGTCTATTATAGAATTCACTTCTGACGTTTGCTTTTTTAATACTTATACATTCAATTGATAAATTTTTTTTAAACTATTTATATTTGCTGGTTTAGTCTTATAAATAGTGGACTTTAAATGTTCCTAATAAAAAATCTAGGGGCGATAAATCAGACGACTCACTGGCCACTCAATTGGTCCATTTCACCAATAAATTTTTCATTAAATCTGTTGTCTAACCATTGACGAATGAATAGTTTATGGTGAAGAAGGCTCCATCTGGCTGAAAATGTAAAATATCTTCATCAAGCTCTATGTTTCCATGATTGTCTAGTTGATTTTCTAGGGCGTGCACTATGAGAGGATGAATAACTTTTTCAAGCATTTCCAAGTATTTTCCTCTGTCAAATTTCCGTCAGTAAATATCGGACCAATAATCGTATCACCTAATATACCTTGCCAAACTTTTATATTTTCTAGTCATTGTGTGTGTTCATAAGTAAAAACATGAGAATTTTGATCATTCTAATAACGATAGCTGTGTTTATTTACAAAACCACCTAAGAAAAAGTACACTCGTCAGAAAAGCAGATAAATTCTAATAACAATGGATTCGTATTCAATAATTAGATCATTTCTTCGCAAAACTGTACTTGCCTATCAGGATCGCGTAGCGTTTGATGTACTGTACCTGCATTTTATACAGATGAAACACATTTAAATTTTATGTCTTATTAACCGAACCAATTGACACACCAGTAGCTTTAGACACTTCCCGTACTGAACATTTGGGATTTTCCACATAAGTTCCCAAAATTTCCACTTGAGTTAATTCACTTAATACTGTACGCACAGTTCTTTTTTGTTTGCGACAGATCCAGTTTATTACATTTTGAAACACGATCCAAAACATAACTATGTGATACGTTTTTAACCCGTGCTGTCGTTCTTAGAGTACATTGAGCCTTGGCTCCATACAAAAAAGAAATTCTGTTTTCTCTTCCAGACCATTTTTCAAGATTGGATGTTTACAGTAGAAAGCAAACGATACAACCAATGGATTTGTGATTGGCATTGATAATAAAAGCAATATTTTGTTTACAATCTTACACACAAACACTTGTAACTTCCCGAACTATGTTTGAATAGATCAAATTCTAATGCCACGCCCGGTGCCGGCGACTCAGAAACTTGTGAAGATGATTCCTCGTGATATATTTTACTTTAGAAAGCTTAAAACCAAGTTTTTGAAAATGGTACAAGTTGACCTACCTATGTAATAGAGAAAATAGAGAGTTTCATTTAAAAAAATCAAAATGACCTTAACGTCACCTTAGCAACGCCACCCAAGGTCATACCAGCCTTGCAATCTTACTTCCCTCTCAAAACCTAACATCTTTTGTTTAAAACATTTTTTTCTGCAATGCGTTGTTTTCGAGATACTTTGGTGGAAAGTTTTCAAATGAACACCCGGTATATAATATATATTAAAAAGTGTGGGTGATAGGTAACATCCTGTTATGATTCCTTTGTTTATAGTCATTTTTACCGGTACTGTAAAATTGTTTCTCCACTTTATTTACATGTTGTCATAAATACTTTGAATTGTTCTTATAAGCACCACGGATATCTTCCTCTCCGAAGTATCTGCCGTGGCAGTTTTCAGTTGACTCAATCGAACGATTTATTTAGTCAATAAAAGCTGTATTTTATTAAGTTAAATTCGGTGTTTTTCTAGCATTTGTTTATTTAGAGATGTATTATATGTGCAGGATCTTCCTTTTAGTAATCCATTTTTCTCTTCAATAAGTAAGTAGTCAAATATGGTTTTCAGGTGCTAGCTTATGATCCTGAATATATCCTATAAGATGTATCAATCAGACATATGGCTCTATATTTATTACAATCATTACACTTTACTTTATTTAAATATAGATACAAATTGTAGGCTACAGTTCTCCAGGCTTCTGAGACTTAGTGAAATTTCCAGCACATATTATAAAGATGCAAGAATTTCATTAACTATTCTACATATTTTAGCAGTTCTCCATTCAGCCCATCTGGTACAGTTGATTATCGATTTTTCAATCGATTCATGCTATTGAATCCAGATAAAATCCCTTTCATATCTTGGTATATCTGATTCTTCTGTCTCACTATTTGTTTGTTGTTATTCACAGAGCCACAGTCTTTTATGATTATCTTCCCACTTTGGTTCGGGAATTGGGTTAAGCTGTGCTGTGTCTTTTTCAGACTTGTTCCAATTCGAATTAGTGATTACTAGTTTTTACTTTTCTTAGTTCAGTATTACCATTAACTTTAAAGATGAAATAACTGCAATAGTTGTAAGTATTTCATTACAACATAGGACAAATATTTACATAAATAGAATACATCCTTGGTACTGGATTCACAATCTTCTTTTCGCAAAAATTGTAAGAAAGATGTTTTTAGACGTTATTCAATGAGCTTGGTCTATAACAAGGAAATATATTACCAATAAAAATTTAACACCAAATCTATAAGACATTATAAATGTTATTTTAAATAATGCAAAGATTAACTTAATATAGGATCATATTGCTCTCTTTCGAAATATTCGAGCTTATTTTATCCGACCGTAGAAATACGACTACTGAACCATTTCCCATTTTAGCCACCCACGTAAAAGCGATCATTGGAACATTGGCTATTTCATCCGCCCATAAAAAGACGACCATTGTCTATTACAGCCACCCATATAAACACGACCATTGGCTATTTCAGACGCCTATAGAAACACGATCATTGACTATCTCAACCACCCATAGAAATAGTAAACATCCATGGAAACATGAACATTTTCATTTTTAATCGTTCATAGAAATACGACCATTGGAATATTGTTTATTTCAGTAGCTGCGTCCATGAAAACATGATCATTAGACTATTGTCTATTTTATGAGCGAAGGTCAATGAAAATACCATCAGTGACAAGTTTAAAATTTAAGATTCTTGGAACAAAATTGGTAAATACCTTCACCAGAGAGTACAAAAATTAAGGCGTTAGTTAGGTCAAGTTATAATCCCTGCTGGGCATAGTAAACGGTTTTTATTAATAATTTATCACTATTCCTACATGAAAACGACGGTAAATTTGGTCGTAACGCTAATTTCCACATCTCTAACACATCACTGTAAATATGAGGGCAACTTAAATTGGTAGTAAAACTTGGAAGATAAACAATATATATCTTTTATCGAGTCTGGTATAAATTTATTCCCTTTAGTTTTTCATTACCTTTTTATTTATAGGGAGAACCTTTATACATGAGATTAGGTCATTTATTCAAGTCCAGACAACCTAATGAGTAAATGGGCTGATAATAATATTGATTAAGCAGTGGTGAGTGCAAGTCGAAGAGGAACTCTCAATACATTAATTCAAGTTGATACGAGTTCATTAGTTTCAAACAAAAAAAAATCTCATTAAATTTACTCGTTCAAAAAAACGGATAAAAAAATAGAGTAAATATTCGTTCCCAGCTTATATTGCTTCATTAACAACCAAGTTCTGCTTTCACTGGAGCAAACGTGTTCAGCAGAGCCGGGTACAAACGTAAACACCGAAGCAATTTTGAGGGTGTTGGTTCTTTGTGGTGGCTGGGATATTGGACTCTCCATACCCCAAACATGGCTCTTTACCCTTTCTCACTAAAAAACAACAACAGGGTATTGGCTTCTTGGGGGAATGTTTCTCAGGAAAAAAATAAAATAAAGAGATGCTGTTAGGTGGATATTCTGGATTATGAGCCAGGTGTGTGAGGACCAATCTCAATCAGACATAATCATGCAATTTTAAAATTAGAATTGCACCAAAACATTACATATGAAATATTATAGAAGCCAAATTGAAGCTAAGATGATTTAGTTAATTGTTTTAGGCTTGAAAAAATATTATAGTATGCTCATTTATACAAATGCATGCGTTTAACTCACTTAGAAAATGTTTTATTTAATAAGCTAAGAAATATAATAAGGGGGTCAAAATTTGTTGTTGTTGAGTAGATTAGGCACTCAAACAGATTATACATTTATTTTTACCAGATTTGATATGTGATGGAATATTTTATAGATAAAATATTTCAAAAATCTGTACATTTAGTTTAGTGTTAATTAAGACCTTTACCTTAATAATGAGAGTATGTTCCCTACCCCCCCACCACCTGTATGTCACGTTATAAAGAATTTACAGGATTAAAATATGTCTCATTCAATCACTTAGATAAAATATAAATAAAGTTATTACCGTTCATGGTTTGGATGTTTTGTTTAAGAATACTCTAAAGGAAGTGAAATCCTCAACAGTGAGATTATTTTGTATTATTATTCTTTTGTCACGTGTCTTAGTATTTGTCTGGGACATACGCGTTTAATTGCACTAGCTGGTTAGGGATGGGAAGAGCAACGAACAGAGGAAATGTTATTACATTTTCGTGAAGGAAGGAGGGGGATCTATTATAAATACTCTCCTTAGTAGAAATGGCCTAGATTAAAACCCTGAGCTCTCCATAATATGATATATGAGTTTGATAAATTGGTTTACGGTCTTGCCGGTGCAGGTTTTTTTTGGAATAAAGGAGTGTTCTACTCCTACACTAATCAGGTAAAATATTAATATAGTTACGCCACAAAATCAGAGATTTTCCTTCTTGGGAGAAAAAAATTCCATACTATACACCATTATTTTACAACTTAGTTGATGAGAACGAGTTATATATTACAGATAAATAAATTGTATTTCTTCACAGGGGATCAAACCTATGATTCTTAAACAAGAAACATATGACGTTTAACTTTTAGTTACTAGTGTAACCTGTCAGACTTAACATTTGGCTCACGAGCGAGGGGAAAGATTCAACCACCATTGACCTTTACCATATATAAAAAGGGGAATAGGATATTTCGAAATCTTTGCCACATTCCAATTAAGTTGGGACGTTTAATTGTGTGTCAGCGACTAGCCTACTCTAGTGGAGACAGTTGTGACGCAGGGGATATGGTTGAAATGTAGAGTGCAGAGTTGTGTTCTGGCTGGACATCGTAATTATTAGGAGTGGAGGAAGAGCGGGAGAAAGTAGATCACTTGCGGAGCTGCGCAAACATTCTCATGTCGCTTCTGGTTGAGGACAAGACGCGGGTTGCTGGCTCACTTGGTATGGAGCCTAGTTTAGTAAGAGCCGTATCGGTGGGCACGAGAGCTAAATGCCAGGCTCATCTAGTTTGTCTTTCCGTTGACAGAGTGGTCAAGGTTCAAACCCTGGCAGAATGTAATGGTGTTTTTTTCATAGATAGTAACTCACTCTTCTTACATAAAAAATATGAATAGGCCTATTTCCTCTAAACTTCTACAATCCTTATCCCTAACCTAATAATATAATTACCCAATTCGGGGGCTGAGGGGTCTAGGGTGTCACTCTTTAAACAGACCAAATTATGATGGGGAAATCGGGGTTTGAATCCCAGTTGGTTGAACTAAGTGTGGCTTTCCCAAATGATTTCTCCCTCTCTATTTCTCCACGCAAATGCAGGTACACACTCTCTAATTTTCACCATCCACATCTCTAGCAATTAGAGTAATTTATATATAAGAGTATAGTCCAAATGTTTAATCAGACGTGATATTAAAGAAATTAAATGCTTAATGCCCGGACCAGAAATAATAAATAAAGTATTAAAAAATTGTTTAAATTATACCTTTTTATTTTTTAAACTTACCTAAAATACATTTATTGTGTCTAAAATATAGCTATAAAATTATATTGAAACTGAACAAACGCTTACTTTTGAAAATATTTTAAAAGTCTATTTAAAGAACAGTTTTTTATTCATTTTAAATCACTTTCGCCTAGAGAGGCCATGATGATAGAATGTGCCTAGCTTGGTTGCCTAACAAGACGGATCAATACATTCTTCTCAACAACTCAACTCAACTCCGTAACACGAGCGTACACGTAAACTATTTGTAGAATGAGAAAGCTACATAATATTGCGTTTCAAAACTCTTTTACAATTCACACACTTTAGAGTGACACATGTCTCTCACGACATTTCCTTCATATATTATAATAATCAGGAATTTAGCCCCAGCATTTCTTGCACTACATTTTGTAATGTGTAACAGCACTTCTCTTTACAACAAGTGGCTCCACTAACAGAATTATGATAATAATAATAATTATTACTATAACACCTGAATACAGGAGATGTGAGTTTAGAAGCTAACTAGGTATTTGGAATCAGAATATGAACCATGCAATACTTATTGTATACTATGTCTAAATGTGACTAAAATTATTTTAAAATAAAGATTGTGATATATATAAGGACCTATATATGTATGAATCCTTATTAGGCCCTATGTACAACAACTATATTGTTCATAACAACTGAATGACTTTCTCAAATACAAATACAAAAAATATAGGATACATATATAATTATATACATATATATATATATACATGTATATATATATATGTATATATATATATACATGTATATATATATATGTATATATATATATACATGTATATATATATATACATATATATATATACANTATATATATATATATATATATATATATATATATGTTTATATAGGATAACGTCAATTATTGGACTTTACGCTACCAAGAACTTTTGATATCACTGGGTGAATAAAATTAAACGGAATGTTTGTAATGGAACAATTTTGATTTAGTCTGGCCAAAAAGTTTTTGGTATAAAAACTGCCAAAACACTGCCCTTAACTTTCTCTACACTCCCACCTTAACTTTGAATTAGAGATAGCTTACAATTCTTAATTAAAATAACAAGAAGAATTATTTTTAGCACGGCGTCTTACTACCCGTTCGGTTCATACGCTAGGAGGAAATATTAATACTGTAAGATTAAAAAAAAATTCGTAGTCTAAACAAAAGGGTCACTAACATCTTAATTATATGGCTTAAGGGTGAGAAGGGTAAATCATTAAAAATACCCACATATTAGCGGGGAGAGACTATGGAAAGATAGCAGTGAAAATTAAATCTGTAAAGTTTTCAGTGCATACTACTGGTTTTAGAGCTCCACTCTGTCTAAGAATGAAGACCAAATGAACGGCTATTCTAATGATTTAGACTCTTTGGGTATTATATTTTGGTGAATCCTACATACAAGGACATTCATTGTATCCTAATTATCATTGTTGGACCTTGTCTGGTATAGTTTGTTGGTTACGGAAGGCTGCGGCTCGAATTCCAGAAGGTTATACTGAGGATATTCTTCCACTTTTCCTCCAAGAGAATACTGGTACATTTTCTTTGATTTAAACTTTATTTATGCTTACCCCATGAGTGTAAATAAATGAATATTCACTAATATTAATGATCACAGGGATTTTACTGGTTTTCTAATGAGTAGGAGGTTGGTCTTTGAATTCCAGGCTTATGTACAAAGGCTAGTTTTTTCCTAAGAGTTTCCCACTCTTTTTCCTCACATTTACTCGTATTTATACTTTATTCATCCCTAAAATATCAGCATAATATATTTATGTATATATATATACATAATATATTTATATATATATATATATATATACATAATATATTTTTATATATATATATATACATATAGCCTGAACGAGTGCTAAGACGCTGGGGTAGATTAGTTAATATTCTGGACGGTTAGTAAAATTCAGTGCACCAAAATAAAAATAAAGGTCCTTAACGCTTCAATTTCCTCACACAATTTTATGAACTGGAAGAACTGAATGAAGATTAAACTTGTAATGAAACGGCCATTCGTAGGGCGTCATCAACAAAGTTATATTATTTTTAGTGTGATTGTCCGTTCACGGGAACTCTGGTTTTTTTTTTTTTTAGAATTTCTGCTTACACCATATCTTACTATCCGTCCGAGCTATCCACGTTTAATTGTGCTAATAGAGTAAGGATATAGAAGGTAGAATGTATAAGGAATATACTCTTATTAGTGTGTGAAATGAGTGAGGGAGGGGGAGGATTTAAGACTCAACAACCTTAGGATACCTGGCTGAGATTCTAAGCTCAATATGCCTGTCAACAGTTAACTAGACTAAACAAGTTTGACGCCTTTGCCGGCCTGCCCACCGATGTATGATCAAATTTAGTAGTCATTTATGTTGTCCTCCAGATCAGATAGTTGTGGGTTCAAATTCACCTGGGATCAACGGATGTTTCTTGAGTTATAAACATACGTAGCACAACTTTCTTCGGTAGGGAAGTAAAGCTGTCAGTCTCATGTCGATTGTGGCAATTAAAATAACTCTGGAAAGTTTGTGAAAGTACCTTTCCTGGAAAAATTGGTCATAAAAATTCTCGTGTGCTAATAAAATCAGTCGTTTCAGAAAGTGCACGTTAAATACTTCAAACAAATAAACACTTATGTTGGCTTTGTTAAATGTATGATAAAATTATAAGTATTTTTAGTATGTCAATTTTGAAATCAGTATTTCTCTAATTCGCTTTAAGCTAGCCCTACCATAAAAAAACTGTTTGAATTTAATTTTAATCCATGCAACACTAGAATAATTTGACGTATACAAAACTAAATTGTTGGGCATGCGGAGTTATTTCCACTTTCATTTAGTCTGGTTGTCCAGCGATGGGGATGTTGGAGCTTGAACCCAGTTAAAGTGGGTTTTACGGATTGGTTTCTCACCCTCCCTTAGTTCAAATGCGGACACCTTTTACCTAAACTCTACCATCATCAATCCTACTCCCTAGGAAAAATTAAAATCCGTGTAGATTGAAAAGACTATTCAGTAAATAGATAAAATCTTTTCAAACCAGCAATAGAGCTATTTCGTCCGAGTGTCCGCCGTCTGATGGCGGAGATAGAGCCAGCTTTGTGGATGGGGTTGTCATGTGGTCAGAACAACGGATACTCCAGACATTAATCCAAGTTTTCTATACCAGAGCCACTACATTTTCATTCGAGTAGCTCCTCATTTGTCCTCACCAGTCCAAGTCTGACCCCGTCACAGACCCACTGCTTCACAGAAGAATTTGTGGTCTGGTAAATAAATAAATACATATAGGTATATTGTATAGCATATTAGTTCTTACAAATTGTCTCACTACACTAACGGGTGGAAACTTTCCATCGTGTAGACCCGCACTCCCGCTTCTCTCCAATAACTTCATACCCTGACCACAGGACCTCTTTGCCTCTTGGAGCATGCAGGTAGGTCCTTTGTCCGCTTGTCCAAAAAAAGGGAGTGAGGCAATAGGGTGTTTTCTACGGACTTATCTCCTCCCCAACATTCTACGCCCCCAATAGGGGATCTCTCTGTCCTAGCCTCGACATCAAACATCACACCCTCACTCCATCCTTCCTTTTTGAGCATCTTTGACCCTGTGCGGACACTGAACACCCCTTTGCTCTCAGCCTCAGAAGAGGCCGTGTTGCAAGAAATTAATTAGTGGAAAGTTTCAGTCTACTGGCGGTAGTTAGTGACTGATTTGTTTCAAAGTATGTGGAATATTGATGAGAAGTAAGGGAGACTCCATATTTTCGAGATAAAGAGAAAAGTAAATGATCTCCGCAGTTTCGGGGTGGTTAGAAAGGCCGAATAAAATTATTCTTTGGAACCTTGGTTCAATCCTAGCTGATATAACATTTAAAATAATTATATTTTGTTGATGGTGTTTTACTACCAAACACATTTTTGTGGAAAGAGAGCGGGAAGCTATTTAGGATAAAAACTCCCATCACACTCCCCGAATGGGATATTAACCCAGAGCTTTCTTGTAACTTGCAAGTTAGAACAGATGAGGTTTAAGCCTTAGCCTGCGTGTACACTGATTCGGGTTCACCTGATACAAAATATTAAAAGAGCATGTGTACATTCTATTACCCAGACATTACCATTCTTGTCGCTTAAGGCTGTTTGTTACCTGTCACGCATTTTTTTTAAATTAGAGATTTTTAACGTACACAATTTGACCAGCACAAGACTTACAAACAAACTCATCTTCAGAACAGACACTAAAACTAATTTATAAAAGTAGGTGGGGTAGCAGACAAATTACTTAGTAACATCAAGTCTAGTCTGGATTTCCCGGAGTTTGGAGTTTGAGATCCAACCAGGTGTTCTAAGAGTGAGTTTCCACAATTTTTCCAACCTTCCTGCACGAAAATGTGGGTACATTTATTCTTAAACCTTTTTTATACCTTCAACTTAAAAATCCCCACGACATAATTGTGAATTTGCTAATAGCTAGGATAGTTAGTAGCAAGTGGTGCAAAATAGTAATAATGCGGAACTAGTTTTGAATTAACCTTCTGACTACAATAAAATTATGGTGCTGTACTTTATCAGTTTTTTTTAATCAGCTTCAAATCATTATTTAATTAAATCCAAAAATAAAGCACTTTTTTTTAAGTGCATGCAATTAAGTGTGATATTATAATTTTAAATTAGTTTTTAAATCATGTACTTACGCAAACCTGTGTTGAGAAAATGAACCTTAAACAGCCTAACAAAAAAAAAATCATATTTGAAACATTGAAATTTGGACAGAACTTTTCCAATGAGAGAGAGTCAAGCTGTTGGTTGTAGTGATCGTTGTAATTTTGTAGGCTTGTTATTGGCAAGAGTAGCTTCGCCTCCCGCCTCCCTTCCTAATTCTTTCCCTCTCCAACAAGCCCTTGCTAATGATTATTACCAGAGCTTTGACTTCTCAAAACTTCCTACTTCTCGAACAAACCTTGACAAACTACACGATGATTTTGGCAAGGTATAGAGAGATTCAGCAAGGTTGCATATACAACTACCCTGGTGGCCACGTGGACAAAGGATAGCTAGCGAACAAGTCGATCGAAACATTCTAGAGCCAAAACGTTTTTATTTGTTTGTGATTCAACCAGATATTTCCATTGTATCATTGACGGACCGACACATATTGGTCAAAGCAAACATATAAAAGAGCTTTCAAGAGTAATAATACGTATTTAGTCAAGCTGAAAAAGTCCCATTGTTTTATGTGAAAACAGTTGTGTTTGTGAATGCACCAGCCTTCTCTACAGTCTACCATGTGTGCCCCACTGGTCTCTTAGTTTCGAATAGCAGTTTCGAGTACTTTTAATTCTTACTGATAGGAGTTTTTGGCACAAGAAAAAAATGGTATGCCTAAAAACTAAATGTATTAATTAAAGCTAAGCCATGGTCATATATAGAGGGGGGAAAGGGTTTTTTAAGGTTTCAAAACCCTTATAAAATTATCACTGCGTAGGCTAACAGTTTAGTGAAATTCTCACAACCTTAACAACATCTACAAACCCAACTATGTTTTTTAAGTCTTTAAATTGCTTCAATATTCAATATTAACCAAATTTTATTCTCCTCTCCCGTTAAACACTTACACACGTGCCATCGCAAATATAACGTAACCCCAACCCGCTGTGGCCGAACGGTCTAAGGAGTCACTCTCACAATAGGCTGCAATGCTAATTACAGGGTAGTCAGTGTTAGAATCCCGGTAGGATGTACGGAGGGTGGATTTTTCCTATATTGTTTTCCACTATTTCTCCACGCAAATGTGGATACACTTCTTCTAAATTCAACCTTCCTTAACCCTAACACACTTATTCAATTAGTAAATGTGCTTACAACCTAAACCGGTGAAAAGACGTGGTACTAAAAAAACTGAAATTAAATGGCTGGTTGCTGGCTTTCACTAAACCATCTGTTCACAGAATCACCACAAGAGGGAAATAATGGTTAAATTTAAGGTTGAAGAAGAGAAAAATAGAGAGGCAATAAAGAAAGACATGAAAAACCTTTTACCAAGCCAGGCACCTAATTTGAGATGAACACAAACTGATATGATAGCAATAGAGTATCATGTCATAACGTGTTTAGTTCTTACCAAACAGTTAAAAAACAGTCTATTTAAAAACGAAACTTTTTACTTCATAATATTTTGGCTAACTGACGTAAATCAACCAAAAGATCTTTATAATCTCACTGTAGGTTTTTTTCACTGGAAAAAATTTCAATGAGGATTATAAACGTCTTAATTTAAGGGCAAAGACGAGGAGGGTGGATTAAATAAAATTCTCTAAGATTATCATAGAGAGGAAGCGAGCGGGAACATCACAGTGATAAATAGAGCCCATGTGGAAAAGGACCCTTATGGCACCCGGCCGAAACTTTAACCTCAATCTCCCGTCACAAGAACTCCAGTCTAATACCATAAACAGGCTTACAACTTGTACAACATGTGCCCTTTTGTAAGTAGAGTACATTGCTCTTGTTTGCTGTTGAGAGGGAGGACAGTGCTTAAATTCTAGATTTAATACACTCATTGTAGTTTGCCAAATTGTTAATTGATAAAATAGGTTAATATTGTTTTCCCAATATCTATTTTTTTTATTTTTTTCTACGCTAATGCTGCTGAACTTCCTCTAGATACTCTTTCTCATCCTATCTCCTAAATTAAGCCATTAGTAGCTCATGTGTTAAACGTAGGCATACAATCATAGACTATACCACATGAGCATAGGGGAAAAGGATGAATGCATGACAGGATGATGTAGTCTGGTTTTCTGATCAAGAGGAGATTGGAGTTATAATCCCAGCTGGGTGTAATTTTTACTTTCTCGCTATCTTACGGGTAGAGCAAGTAATGTTATCGTTAAAAAAAATATAACTCGAGATTTTGATGAATCTCCCCAATCCAAAAAAGTTGTTTTTAAATTTCTGTCCGTCCATCTTTCTGTCTGTACCTCCAACTTGAGCATAAACCATTTTACCTAATGGGCTAAAACTTGGTATCTATGATTTTCATAGAGTTGCCCCGAGCGGTTTTTAGAATTGGATATATAACCTTAAAATTAAAGGTAGTTTAATGAAGGGCAAAAAGAGAAAAAGCCGATTTCCTCAAATTCGGCTTTAACAATTTTTATTAAATTTAATTTATGAACATGTATAAATATTCAAAACAAAATTGACATCCTCCATATTTCAGCAAAATGACTTTAAGGGCTCCGCTCAAATGCGTAGATTCTTATTATTTATCCTATCTCCTTAACTCTTTTGAGATATGAAATTACTTATCATTGCAAATATGTAGTTCTATTTATAATACAAATCTTTTATTTGAAACATATTTTTATAAAACCAATAACTTTCAAGCTATACGGCATTATATATATATATATTTTTAAAAAACTTTTCGAAATTTATAGGCCTAATATTGCGACTGTAAAAAAAATCTAACCCGAAATGTTGATGGATGTTGAAGTCTCATTACCCCCCGAACCCTAAAAAGGTTTTTTTTGCAATGCCGTATGTTTGTGTCTGCTTAAACCTAAAATTAAGAGTAGATTAATAAAAAGCGAAACAGAGAAAAAACAAAAAAGGTTTTCTTAAAATTGGCTCTAACGATTTTGATTTAAATTCGTATCCAAACGTTAATTAAGATTATAAATAAAATGGATATTTTCATATAAAAAAGAATTTTGGGGTACTTAACAGAAGATAAAATTTCCGTATATCCACAAATATTTAAGATATTAAATAACTTATATTTGCAATAGTGTAGTACTATTAAAAATAAAAAACTTTTATTTGATAAATTTTATAAAACCAACAGTTTCTGAGATATTGGAAGATATATTAATATAATTTTGTGAGCTTTAGTTATAAAGATATACTACATAAGTATTAACGCGTTAATTCTGTAATGCCACCGAGTAATTAAATATAATTAAGTCTCTCAAAAAGTTTGTGATTCTTCCTTTAACCAAATAGGAGAAATGTTTTTACAATAATGATTTATCTGCTTCATTTTAGACTTAATAGTCAATATTTAAATTTTTATTGGCCAACATTTATGAATGAGGAATTGAATAGCAATGCGATGACATGAAGATGTGAAAAACCTAATAAAATATTAAAATTTTAACCGTTAGTAGAAATTTTAATATGAAGTTTTGACCCTTGTGGAAAAATCAATTTTTTTTTTTTGGTTCAAACATACATTCCTTAAAAATAAAATTATAAAATTTAAAATTGGGACCCAAAAAATATTTTACGTAAGTATAGTGCAATTTATATTTGGGTTTGCTAGTGTATATTATTTCGTTTTACATATATTACTAGTTTTGAGTAAATATCTCCATTTTAAAACAATAGAGCGAGAAAGTCCGTGCGGAGTTCCGTACCATTTATTTTTATTATACTTGATGGTTTCCCAGTAAATGTCAGTGTGGGTACATTTCCTTTAAATTATACTTTACCACGTGAACAAAAAATTAAAATACGCATGGCTCGTACGGGTGGTGAGATTCAGTTGGGGAAAAATAAGTTAAGATCGAAGCTACCTCAACCTTAATTCACTACACCTTGGAAGACGTCGTCGTGGCAGAATGAGCCAGCGAGCAGTGAATTCCTGAGCGTTCATCGATTTTCTCTTCGCATGACTCACTAATGGAAATATCAATAACCGAGGGCACAAGCTTTCAAGAGAAAGGAGAGAGCTTTCGTACAGAAACAAAAGAAGCCGGTATCGCTGGCTCTTTCAATAGGTTCGCAAGGCCGTGAGCAACCCTTTTCCGTTTTTATTTTATTTTACCTGATGCTTGGTTGCCATGGGAACCACAAAAGACTCGCTTGTTACAAGTACACGTATGAAGGTCAAGTAATTATGGGGGAAAAGGGGAAGGATTGCAGGGCAAATTTTAATGCCTTATTCATTCATAAAGTCGATGTTTTCATACTTTCAGAAGATAAATTTGTACTTAAATAATGATGTTAAATTTATATTTTGAAACAATTTGCCATGTTTTTTCAATTAAGAAATTTTTATTTTAAAATAGATTTAATTAAGAGCATTTCCATTAAGCTTCTTTTCAAAACAAATATATTTTATTTTAATTTTGTATGAAAGAGAAGGAAATCGTTGTTAAATCTGCTAAAGTAGATCTTTCCCGTATGCTTGTATATTTAAAATTTGCTGAAAAATATGACCTGCGCTTTTACAATATTACGCAAAAGTTTTAATAATAATAATTGTTTTTAATTGTCACGATGGTGACCTGGCGGTCTAGGGGTAAGGTGTCAGACTTCTGTGCTGGCGGCCGGGGTTCAATCCTCGGTCGCAGCAAAGATTTATCTGATTACCAAACCCTTCCTTCACCTCTGACAAGACATCTTGTGAATGTGGGGAATGCCAGGCCTCCACCGTGGTTCGGATTCCACGTTAAACTGTAGTTCCTTCATTTCATCTCACAATCACCCTACCATTACACATTAGCGTAAGTGCGTATAGCCCGAACGGGTAGTAAGACGCGGTGCTAATAATAATAATAATAATAATAATAATTGTCACCATGACAGCCGTTCACACGATAATAGCTTACCTCTAATGAATTTAATACTGAGTTAAATACAGAAACATCACCCGTGTACTGGGATCAAGGAGTCTTCTACGCGAAATTTTCTATTTGATCATCATGTTTGACGAGTAAGTAGATCATTTCTGAGAAAATTACTTGGCTAGTTCACATAACTAAGTGGTAAAAGAGGTTGACTGCAATTCAAAAAGACCCTGGTTTGACTAGGAGTGTGTATAACTTCGTCCTCCCATCCAATTAGTAAATATCTAGCAACTGGGTCTGGTATCACGTCCTAGGTTAACTTAGTTTGTAGGTCATGTTCTGACATGGTTTGTGTGTTTATAAATTGCGTTTTAAATTCCCTATTTAAAAGCAACACATTAAGCTGTAGAGATTATCGTTTTACACTTGTGCTACCCCCATCTGTCGACACATGGACTGCCGGTCTAATCTGGTTTACTGGCTAAGGCTCAAATCCTATCCGGATCAATGAGATTTTTACCTAGATGATTTACAAATCTTCCTAAGAAAATTTGGGTACATTTCTTACTAATACTACCTTCCTAATACTTATTCCACAAGTGTAAAATTAAACGGCTTACCAGGACGAGTATAAGGACGCACAAACAACAGTGAAAAATATATTAAATGGTTCGAAAAAATGTGATACATGAGTTATTTGTATCTTGAAGTTATTTAAAAAATACATTAATATTTCTTAAAACTATTAACAAATCATTCTATTTGAGTACCCAATGAAAATGGCCTGTTGAAGTATTCCTGGAAACATGAAAACACAAAAATTCGAACACCTTAGCTCAGTCAGTAGCGTGTCTGTTTACTGAGCTAAGGGTCCCGTGTTCAATTATCAACATGGCTGCAAAATGTATCATTGGTGAAATGTGGGTTAACCCTTTCACAGTGATAAATTAACGGCCGGGGGCTGGA
Source organism: Timema shepardi (assembly GCA_902151425.1). Taxonomy (NCBI): domain Eukaryota; kingdom Metazoa; phylum Arthropoda; class Insecta; order Phasmatodea; family Timematidae; genus Timema; species Timema shepardi. The sequence continues at coordinate 160,360 of CABFVX010001066.1, read as the reverse complement.
TGTTGTGCTTGTTCTAGTCTTGAGTTATATTATAGGTAATTTGAAGCTACGACAGGCCTAGCAAGCTGGTAGTGGAGAATATATGACTTGAATAAAAAACTGACCCAGACCACAGGCTGGATACAATAATGGATGTAAAATGAATACACAAAGAAGTTGATAAGAGTTATGTGTCAATTCAAAATGGTAAATAAAGACTATGCTTTAAAGTAAAGTCAATATTGTACTGGGGTGAATAGTGGAAGAGGATAGTAAATGTTTCGAGGGTGGAAATAAGCCTAGTAGGGTGAACTACTCATTGCTGATCTGAGCTGAGTAAGGGGCAGGAGCACTCAGGTTTTACGAGTTATTATTATTATTATTATTATTATTATTAGCACCGCGTCTTACTACCCGTTCGGGTTATACGCACTTACGCTAATGTGCAATGGTAGGGTGATTGTGAGATGAAAATGAAGGACCTACAGTTTAACGTGGAATCCGAACCACGGTGGAGGCCTGGCATTCCCCACATTTACAAGATGTCTTGTCAGAGGTGAAGGAAGGGTTTGGTAACCAGATAAATCTGTGCCGGGACCTGGGATTGAACTTTTACGAGTTGAAGGAGAGAAAGTGTCAAGAGGGAAACATGTGGTATAGCAGGTTTAACTAATTACCAAAGCGTTATATTTCGGGGGAAAACAAATAACAATCGTGGCAGCCTGAAGATGATGTATAGTAAGAACCCAGTAGGAAGGGCAGTATCTGACAGTTACAAAGTTACTATAAAACTGTTGTACCTTCATATATTCATGGATCAAGTAATGTGAAACGCAGCTGTCACTTTTAATAGATTGTATTAATATATAATTTTTTTCTTCTAACCGTTCGGGTTGTATGCGTATGTACTGATTACGCTGATGGTTCTAGGGATTAGGAAGGTTATATTTCAAGGAATTGTAGCTGAATTTGCGTGGAGGGAGAGTGGAAAACCATCTTGGAAAAAAACAATCAGTACATCCTACCGATCCTCTATTTCCCCGTCATCGGTAGTCAAGTCTACTGCAAGAGAAGCGCGTTAGACCAAGTCGCCCCCCGAAGTGGGTTAATATATCTTTTCAAAGTAGTATCTTATCAATGTTGACCGAATAAAAAACTGTCTGTATTTTCAAAATTACCTTTATTACTGTCGATCTGTTAGAGTGAGGGAAAGAAGCACTCAGGACCCAAGATTTGGTGAAAATAAATGTAAATCAGAAATGCAGCACCCACTCTACCCCTGTCTAAATCCACTTAGTAAGTAGCACCGTTGATCTGACAGTTTAGAATTGGTCATGCCCCACATTGACACTGATTTATGTTAATATAAACAAAACACACTGATGTTTAGGCATTTAGCTATAAGCGTTTATTACTTGTCTCATTCTTGCACACACATGTCCTCTTGCCCCATTAAACTATTCCTCTCACGCCACCAACCCCCGCCAGAAGAGTCCAACATTATCAAGTTATTTCACTCAGTAAAGGCCTCCACTCTTTTGCCATTCCTGATAGAGGCTCAGCGAAGAAGACTACGCAACACTATATCTTTTGTCTGACCCCCCACCCCTGCCCCCTTCCCAACCACCCTCGCACCGTTAAAATCACATTTTCGCTGCGAGTCAAATAAAATTGGGGAGGAGGAGAGGGGCGCCGCAAAGCATGGAGTATAAGATAAAGCTTGCCTTGCCTCAATAGCGGCAACTTGTGCAAGTCAGCAGTGCCCCCCCACCTCCTCTACACCCCATTTCCCGATCCCACCTCAAAAGTGGCCTAACTAAAAGTTTTGCTACTCCCCTCCTTTAAAAACTTTCTTCTATGTAGGCCCACCTTTTTTTTGCGGGCTACTCTTTCAACTTTCTTCTAACTACTGCTTTACTCTCTTTTGGCCCGCAGAATCTTATACGAGATCATTCTTCATTGTTTTAATAGAGTTTTTTTTTTAAATATAAGAGCTATGAAGAAATAAGAATCAATTTGAGCGTTCAAAAAGAATTGTTTCTAGTTATTTAAGTTTTTTTTTTCACGTTTGATACAGAATGTCCCAAATAAAATCGATCACAAGCGCACACAATTTTAAAGTCTTGTGTTCGAAATTTTCGCCCCACTAGCCGCTATGAATTGTTTCGTTCTCCGACTAGTAAAAGTTTATTTATTGAAATTATGCATAGTGGCTGCTGGTGCACATTTAGGACACAGACTTTTAAATATTGTGCGTTTGGGTAGTAATATGTTTTGGAATTTTCTTTAAGCTTTAGATATTTGTTTTAAGTTTGATATATATTTGTTACTTAAGGTATGATAGAAGGGGACGCGAGAAAAAGACAGTATTTTTGCAATTTTATGGTAAAACATTTTTATGGACAAAATAAATAGAATACTGCTCCTGTACAAACATACAATATAATTTTCTTTATATGATGACCTCAACAGTCATTGAATATCTGTCAAGGGTGTTCTGGAATTTAATGACAACTTTTTCTCTTCATTTAAAGAGTTTGTTAGATAACGCCACAATTCTTTTGAAAGATATTCAGGAACTGTTGATATTAACATGTGAAAAATAATCAACTATATGTTTTTACTGGAGAAATGTTTTATTTATTTTGGCCAAAGAAAGTTTTGCCATGAAAACTTTAAAAACACTGACCTTTTCTTGCGGCCCCTTCCATCCCACCTTAAGTATACCTAATTAGTAGAACCAGGTAAGGCCAAAGTTTGTTAGCATAATGCGCACGCCATTGAACGTCAAAAGAATACAAATATAGTATTTCATAATAGAGGGGTTAATTATGATAAATATTATTCAAGTTTTCTCAAATCCATCATTATCATTGCACAATCAAATTAAAATCTTGATTTATTAATTCAAGTCAATTTAAAATAAAATATATACAGCAATATTAGGATGAATTTTAAATGGAATCTTATTTGTATTTTTAACAGTGAAAAATATGTTATTTTAATACACATATAATTATCTTGTTTTTATATTTATATGTGGAATAAAAATAACGTTTATGTAACCCACTTCGGTAGTCGAATGGTCTAACGCGTCACTTTCACGTTATACAAGACTGTCATTGTTGGGGAGGTTGGGGTTAAAATCCAAGCTGGGTGTACTGAGATTGGATTTTACTAAATATTATCTCCCTATCCCTTTACGAGAATATGTATACACTTCCTCTAAATGCAAACTTCCTCATTCCTAACTCATTAGTGTAGTTAGATGGTACATTACATATGCGTATAACCCAAATGGACAGTAAGACGAGAAGATACCAAAAAGTATTAACAAAACATTAATGTAAGAAAATATTGAGTATTTAAAAAAAAATTCCTTAATTAGCACATGGCTTAAACGTCATTATTATATAATTTTGTTTGCTATCCATGGTAAGGTTGGGATTCGAATATGCAACTGACTATATTGCAGGCGTTTCTTCCGAAATGGTTTACCCCTTTCCATTCATGCAAATGCTTGCATTCTTCCTCTTAATTATACTTCCTTCATAATTACATGACCAGTGTGAATTCGCATACAGCCTGGACCGGTAGTAGGACGTGGTGGACAAGAAGAAAAAAACTTTTGATAAATCAATTATTTTATTCTCACTAGGCCAAAAAAAAAATCCAACTAAAGGAAAGAGTAGTATGCATATTTATCTCCACTATTTTATAGCACTGGGCGTAATTTTTCTATCAAATAGTTATAATGTCAGACTGGATGGGCATTTTGATGTCTTATTATCTTATTTTAAAATTGCCTATTTGAATGGAATAATTAATAAAATTAAAATTAAGAAAATACACAATTTGGATTGAAGTTAGATGGAGGGATGTTAGTGCATCATTAAACGGTTCCTTTCAAGAAGAACCAGATTACATCGCTAGATATATTTTCCCTAATATCGACCTGGAATGGTAGGACCTCTTTTTAAAGTTTCTTGTGATCATTACTGGTACTTTCAGTATTGTGGTTACACGGTCTAAACGCTATAGCTGGGTTCACATTTTTATCACGTATCTTACTCCGTAGCTTCCTTTGATGCGATGGCGAAATACAGACTAAACTTGATATAATCGATAAGGGAACTACTATTTGGAAACAGCCTTGTAATGCTTTCGTTTTAATGTGGTCAATCTTCATTTAAATAAAAGAAAAGTTTCGCAACGCTGGTTAGTCGAAATTACCAGTAGCTCCTTCTTAACCTAGCACACCACCTTCCGACATAGCTGAAAGCGAGGAGATTCGACATCAATTAAATGAGAGAGTGCAAAGTTAAAGCTTTTCTCCATAAGACCTGCAGTCCCCTCAGAAATTATATCAAGGGTACTAGAGGTTTGCAGTGATCTGATACGCGTATCACTCTCATTATGATCTCAACGAGAATTCGCGGGGTCTCGTCCAAATAGCCATGTTGAAGAAACGCGTCAGGGATACGATATGGCGATTTGATACAAGTTTGGATCCGGCATGAGGCATCACTCTCCTCAACGAATGCCTTGCTGTTGATGGAAATGTCGTGATTCGAGTATTGGCATTAGAATCTCTTACTTTGAGAATAGTTTCCAAAAAATTGATTTATAATTTTATATTTCCCGATCCTATCTCCACTTTAGTATGATAACATTTTCCCTGAACTGTCTTAATCATAGCTACTCCTTACATTTAGCCTCTAAGAAGGCTGCCTTCGGAAAACCGAGACGCGCTGCAGACGTTCAAAAAGATCCCACGTAATTTTAAGAAATGGTTTGCTATTTTAGAATATGGCTTCATCCAAATTGGACGTAAATTTATCAACATGTTTAAATAGGATTACAACCCTTCAATGTTAAATATTATAGTGAAACAAAGTCATAAAAATGGTAAGATTGGCATATTCTGAAGGCTATTTCATATGCAGAAGTATCACCGTAATGAGATCAAAGAAAATGGTTTGAAACATATAGCTAATAACAAGTAAGACCATTTTGAACAGGGTCAGAATCAGAACAGAATAGTCTAAAATAATTGAGGATTGTTTTAGGGGTTTGTAAGCTTCAGAACTGTTATTCACATAAGAAATACAATAGTGGGAGATTATGTTGCTTCAAGTCATTAGTACTTTTACTAGTTTTGGTCATAGGCAAGGTATACACCAAACCCTCTACAGGTTAAAATGGCTGCACTCCATAGGAGAGCTTGAGTCCTTCAACCCGGGTATTGCTAGGTGTTTTAAAGAAGGACACTTAAAAAATAGCTCATGTTAAACATGGTTCCACTAGAGAGAGGACACAAATATCCATCTTTAATCAATATATCGTCTTCCACGAAGCTAGGTTCAAGTAGTGACCCAACCCCCTTTTCATATAATCTTACTTCACAAAGAGCTTACGCAGACTGCCCATTACGGTGATAATGGTATTTTTTTTATGATAGACACGTTAAAAGTTAGTCGTTTAACAACTGCACGTTTGGAAGTGCTTTTATCACTGAGCATTGACACCAGCGAACTCCAGTATTAATGGACTCAACATGGCCCAAGGAGCGCAGCGAAACTTCCGTAAGGCTGAAGATCTGAAGTATCCGTGTCTGTGGCCTTGATGTTAAATATAAGTATTCACTGGTATTACAGAGTATGAATAACTTCTCTAAAAAAAATTCTTCCAAGTAATATTTTTATAACGATTTGTACGAAGTAACGATGAGGTTGACAATTTGATCGAATCCCTTCATTCGGAAACTTTCCAGATGATCCAATAATAGGCTTCCTTATTCCTCTTATCCTCCCCTCTATCAACCGAGAGCCCCATTAGACGACCAACGCAGCCATCCGATGGAATTAACACAGTTCGATAATGACGCCATAACATCCCACGACAATACGTGCTCCGGGATTGAAGCTCGTTAGTTCATCCAGTCGACCTCTCCTAGCTCCGATCACTAGGGTTTTTCTCTACACCATTATGTTAGTAATGTTTGGACCCTTGAATTACTCATAATATATTCTTCAAAATATTCAGTAGAGGAGAACGATTTCTTAGAATTGCAATAGGGTCTTGTTAAGTTTAACTAGGTATATATCAAATATACGCATTGTAAGCGTGGTGGCCATTGAAATTTAATAAATGGAACGAAAAATACCTACTTAGTTGGCCGCATGGCTTAAGGCGTCACTCTCGTGTTAGACTAGACTAACAACGATAGGGAGATCAGGGTTCAAATCCCGGTCAGGGGCCCAGGTCATACCATAAAGGTTTCCCCCCCTCTTTCTCCACAAATGAGCCTACACTTTATACGAATTCAACCTTCTTAATCAATAAATAATCAGCATAGCCTTAACAGGTAGTAAGGTGTGGTGTTAAGGAAAATAACTAGAAATATACATCAATTTAACTAACTAAACTATGCTGGCGGCCGGGGTTCAATCCTCCGTCCCGGCATAGATTTATCTGATTACCAAACCCTTCCTTCACCTCTGACAAGACATCTTGTGAATGTGAGGAATGCCAGGCCTCCACCGTGGTTCGGATTCCACGTTAAACTGTAGGTCCTTCATTTCCTCTCACAATCACCCTACCATTACACATTAGCGTAAGTGCGTATAACCCGAACGGGTAGTAAGACGCGGTAATAATAATAATAATAATAACTAACTAAAAGTCCTTTAGATTCAATATTATATTTTCTATAATAGTGTTTACTAAAAAGTATATAGTATAATTTTTTGTTTACTATTGCGCCGAGCTTCCTTAGGCTATTAAAGGTTTAACATAAGGAGTATTGGATATAAAGGTCAGTTTAGGAATGGTATCAACATTAAGAGTTAATAAGCGATGAATAAACACCACCAATGGATTCGTCTGATGTCCGAATTTCAGCCCAGCTACACCTGCAATCCATTATATTTCAAGTCTGATGCCTTGTATCACGTGACCACCAGTGGTGGATAGATACATATATAGTAAACATTACACGTTTTTACAGATAATTTTACCTTTATTAGAAGCGATTTATTTCCAAAGGCAAATACTTAAAATAAACTGTAGGCCAGACCTATATAATTGATAATACATATTAGTTTGGATTAAAATCCTTCTTATGTTAGTGTCTATAATGTAATTTAGTGTTTTTAAATATGTCTATTCTTGAAAAATTAAATATTTTCAAAATATTCTGTAAATAGGTGTTCTACTTGTTTTATCTATGCTCAAAAATTAACCAAAGGCAAAACATCAAATATTACATAATCAGCTCTAGTACATAAAGATTTACTATTTGGAGGTCAGGAAAAATCAGTAGGCAAATATAAATTATCTTATTCAATACCAACTAAAATCGAAACGTTGTCCTCAAGACTTTTGGTGGACTAATACAAATAAGTGGAAAAAACCCAGAATTAAACGAATAGATACAACAAATTATGCCTACATGGTAATAGTTTAACACACTTTTAGAATGATTTATATGTTGTTATACCACTTTCAACCCTATACGTGTGTATATTAATCAAGATAATGTGTTAGGGATGTAAATAGTATAATTTAGATGGAGTGTACCAGCAGCCGCGTGTAGGGATAGAGCAAATTTCACTCTCAGTACACCCGACTGGGACTCTAGCCTTTACCTCCTCATCACAAGGAACCAGACTAAATGATCCTGACATTTATAACGTATTACGCACAGGTACACATATAATAGATGCATAGTATAACCATATATTATATATTATATAATACATATACCCTATATTAAATATAGTACAAAATATGTTAAATTACATAGGGCCTATATTAAATAGATGGATATGATATATATTAAATATGTATTATATAATCTAGTATATATAGTTATATCTATATTATATAATCTTTTATATGTACCAGAGCCGTGCGCAGGATTTGTATAAGAAGGGGGTCAATATGATTTTTTTTATGATTAGATAGTCTATAATTAATTGGTTAGTAATACAATTACCTAATATGTGATATAGTTATGATGACACAAAATATTATTGATATGTTTCCTTTCGTAATAAAAATAATTTAAGTATTTGTTTTTTATTGGAACGATAAAAAATGCAAGCACAAATTATCACACAATCATTGTCAACATTCAACCATTCATGACTCATCGATACCTACAGCTTGTCCAAAGTATTCAATTTGGGAAAGAAATTATTAAGTAGGAGGAATCTTACAAATATCGTTTCTCGCTGGAATCTACTAAGTTAATGGAACCGTAATGGGAGGGGTTTAACCCCACCTCCCCCCGTACACGCAGCTCTGATACCCACGTATATATATCAAAATCAATTCCGGAACACTTAAATAGTAGAGTATATGCCTTAACGACTGAATTAAGTTGTAAAGAATATCTATATTATTCAAAAACTGTAGTTATACCTCCTTAGATCTCATTTAAAATGTCACGACTGCCTCTTTGGGCACGTTAACAACTATTTTGTAGAGCGGGGGAAGTATTTGAATTCAGTCTCTCCATGTTCTTACGAGCACATTTCTTTTAAATTTTACCTTTTTGATCCTTAGCTCTTATAGTCCTGACATATAGTATGACACAGTGGAAATAACTTAAAACAAAAATGTCATGTTTGTGGGAATATTATAAGTGAAAAAATACACTGAAATATTAAACCTCTAATATGTCCAGAAAATCAAAATAAAACACATGCCCAAAGCTACCCATCTCACAAATACGACCATCATATTACTAACTTTTAACTTTATGATTTCAAAACCCGGTGAAACTTGTTTTAGTCCTGAAATCTGTCATCTCTCATTTCCCCGACATGCCCATGTCCATGTAAACGGACACTATATGGGGTTTGTGCCGCTAGGGGCGCTGCCGCGTTAAAGCACAACCTGCCAGCCAAGCATGATGGATTGATAGGAACTGACTAACTCACTACTCAACAAAGCCTCTACGTGTCTAGTTAACAGTTTAGTTTCCTAGGCTCACCGCAACTGTGACCATCATTAGTAATTCACCGGCTAGCAATGCGGAGTAAGGCAGCTGAGTCTGCCATATCTGTTTAAACTTTCCGCCATACACATGGCCAGCATAAATTGATCCCTAGCTCAGGTAGGCTAGACAATTTCAGCCAAAATGTCCATTTAAACTCTCCAATGTATACGTGGTCAGCATTAGCTTTTTACGAACTCATGTGGGCCAGGCAGCTATGTCCGCCTGGCTCGTTGATAATATCAGATAAAACCAACCTCAGTGGCGTAGTTGGCTAACGCGCCAGACGTGTTGAGCTCGGCTGACAAGGACGGAGAGATCAAGGTTCGAATCTCGGTCGGGTGAACTGAGTTTTTTCCTAAATGGTTTTCCACTCTCCCTCCACGAAAATGCGGGTTCACTTCCTCTAAATTCAACCTTACCACTTCCTAATCCATTAGCGCAATTAGTTACTTAAGCGTATAACCCGAACGGGTAGTAAGATGCGATGCTAAATAAAATAATAGAAATATCAGATAAACACGTGGCCAGCATGAATTGACTATAAGTTCAGATAATCCAGGAAGTTGTGTCCGCTATGTCCTTTTAAACTCTCTAAGCATAAATTGATTATAATTTCAGTTAAGCTAATATTAATATCTGTGACAACCATGTTCATTTAAAAACAAATCCCTTATTACCTTCAATTGTTACTAGTGGTAGTGATAAGTATTAGTACGCCTCAATACTGGCCCATGGTGTATCATCCCACACACTACAAATTAACTTAACCTAAAACAATAGCAAAACTGAACGATCGTTCCTAGTGTCAAGGTTTTTACTATATTGATGAGAAGGCACACATACTGTGGGGTTTTTACCATCTACCAAGCTTTTAAAAAGTGTAAGGTAACCTTTATAGTAAATACTAGGTGACTAAACTATGTAATGACACATTTTTATGTAACTCTTGTTTGAAACATAGATTTAACATTGCAATGATATTAGTTTGAATTACTCTAAATTATATAAAAAAGTCATGGATGAAGGTAATTTTTCTTTAAAGTAATATATGTAGAGTATCATTTTAAGATGCGTCCATGAAGAAACACGCGCTTCTCAGAAATAATGGGAAGAGGATTACACCTTTAAAATATATTTTTTATACCATATTTCCTGTTAAAAGAACAACTGCACTATTTCCTGTCAAAAGGAACAACTCCGGAGTATTTGGCAAAAGACGCCAATTCCCTATACCAATAAGAAGCTAGCCTTCACAACACCTGTCGCCAGGACTCTTTCTATTAGTTGGTTTTTACACTGTTGACGAGGGGAGAAAGATGCAAAGGGTATGTCATATATAGACCGTTTGTGCGTATCAGCCAGGCAGCCAAGCGATAGACAGGCATCCATCCACAGGCACAACGCAGTCACAGTCTAACACAGTATAAAAAACTTACATTAATATCACAAGTGTTCTTGTATAAGTGATTAACAGATGTCATTTAAATAAACTGTGTGTGAATAAACAGCCATCAACAGTTCTCTTTCTTAAATTTATTAATTATACCGTTCTAATTAGTGCTTGACCACGGAGCTATAGACAGCTGGTTAAACGGTATCTTTTCCGTACAATGATGATAGGCGCTCGACCATGGATCTATAGACAACCTAAACATCATCACAGCATTATTTTATCTGGAAAAAATCAGTAGTGTTTCAATTGGCGCCCAAGGTGGGGCGATTAATTCCATAGTGGATACAACTTAGGCTTTGTGATAGGGAGCTGAAAAAAATGTCTATTTTTTTATAAGATTGGTTTGTTTACAGGTAATGATTAAAAATGGTACTAGCTTATTTCTCCAAGCCCATTTATTAAAACTCTATATGGTAAATTTAATATTAGGTGATTGGCTGTTCTGTTTTAGATGTTGAGGTCAAAGGTTAATTGAGTTTTAATTTGTGTGAAGATACATCCTATAAAAATGATTTTTCAAGGAAAAGTGTGGGAATGTAGTTGTAGCAGTTGAGTGTGGTTAAAAAGGGCAAGAGATCAAAAAAATTATGAGTGATGGGGATTTGTATTGTTATAATTATTATTTATAGAGTAAAGTTTGTGTGTTTTTGTATAGGTACATTTAAAATAATCGATTAAATATATTTTTTTTACTTTTATTTAACAACGTCTTACAAACCGTTAAGGCTAACCACATGTAGTTATAATAATTGAGAAGAAACGACCAAAATTTAAAAGATAGAAAGTGTACCCTCATTTGAGTGCAGGGATCATAGGAAATCATTTAAGAAAAATAATCTCCAGTAAACCCAGCTGAGAGTCGAGCCCCGACATTTCCATCACCAGAGAACCTGATTAAATGAGCCTTACATCTAGTCCACGTTCTGAATGATGTGACCTAGTGTTAAAAGTTTCAGACACTATTGCAAGCTACTAATAAAAATTGCAAAATATGAATTTAACAGAATAATTTAGATCTGCGTATAATTTTATTTGATAGAATGCAGTCTTCCCATCCGACTAGAAAGACTTAAAGTTTTTTTAGTAAAATGCAACTCAATAGTTTCTTTCTATAATTTCTCAATTATCATCACATTGCACTCACCTATTAATTTAATTTTATTCGAACTTATTAGTCATATCTATGAATAATTTTCCCTTAGTTTAGTTTTTGTGTAGGAAGATACCAACATCCACCATATTAATAGTATCGTTGTTTCTTCCGTCAAATTGTCTTTCTTTCTCACACTAAATATAAGTGCAGTCACCAGTCACGTTATATCATTGTGTGATAAAACGTCGTGGAGTTTCCACATGAACAAGTGTAGACTTTTATACCCGTACCCCCCCCCCACTCCTCTTTTTTATCATTTCTCGCTCTTCCACCCTCTCTCCCAGACCCATTCAACCGTTACTCCCCTTTCCTTGCACTCCTACGCTTGCAAAACTCATCTTCAACGCGCACCCCATCACTTAACTTGTCCCTGTCAGTTAATCTTCTTTTGTTGCCCATCCTCCTCCTTTCCTCATCCCCACCCTCCTCCAGTCATCGGCTGCGCCAGAGATTAAGGCAGTTTCACAAGTACCATTAATCAGACAGACCTTCCCACCGCCGCCGAGTAGATGTCACTACAATCTCCTCAGATTACAGCCTCGGGACACGCCACTGCTTGCCTGCTTTATGGAAGAAGGAAAAAAATATATAAAAGAAGTGGTAGATTGCTTCTCGAGCCACGAATTTCAGCACATCTTCCAATTATCTTGGATCTTTTTACATCATCTTTATTTCTGATCAGGACTTGCTGAATTGGTAAGAGATGTTAGAAATAAAAAAAGTATTGGCATTTGGAGAAGAAAGGGCATCTTGCTTTTTTTCTTTCAAGACTTTTCAATCAACTAAAGAGTTATTGCATCGTTTGTGGTTTGGGTGTTAATAAGATGAAACTACGTGAGATAAAAGTGTCACCTATTTTTACCCTTTATTCTATTATAACCCATGTCAATGGGCCCACATTCTAAATGTCAAACTTTTTCAGTCTGGCTTACCGGCAATGAGAAGGCCTGGTTTAGAATTCCGCTACAATATTGTTATAAGGAAGTGTTCCTTTTCCCTATATAGTTTCTCAGTCTCCCTCCACGCAAATACATGTATATTCACTATACATTATACCCACATCATACCAGTCTACAGACAAAGATGTATCAGATCCTCAGCCTTACGGATGTTTAAATGCACTGCTTGAGCCATGTTGTGTCCATCAACACTGGGGCTCGCTACTGTCAATGCTCAGTGATAAAGCACTTCCAAACGTGCAGTTGTTAAACGACTCACTTTTGACATGTTCGTCATAAAGAGACCATTGTAATCATAATGGGTTTTCTGCTTAAGCTTATTGTGAGGTAGGATTATGTGAAGAGTGGGTTGGGTCTCTACCTGAACTTAACATTGTGGAAGCCGGCCTATTGACTAGAGATGGATATTTGCGTCATCTCTCTAGTGAAATCATGTTTAAAATTAGATTTTTTTTAATGCCCCTTGATGGAACGTAGCGATATCCGGTTTTCAGGACTCAAGCTCTCCTACGGAGCACAACCATTTTAACCTAGAGGATGTGGGTTTGGTGTAGGGCTTATACCTTGTCTGTGTCCCATCCCCATTAGTGTAAATACGCTTATAGCCCGGGTAGTATATATATATATATATATATATATATATATATGTTTTCACTACCCTTTCCATTACCCATAATTATAGGCCCAAAATTTTTTTAAATGTAAAAACGACAATGTACTAAGGGTATATGACCTGCGTTTATTTAAAAGCCAAAAACTTCAATTATTATTCAAATGTACTACTATATTAATATTAAAATTGTGTGTCATACACGGTAGTGTTATCTCATTAGTGATAAGTGTAGTGTAATTTTGAATATCAAACATGAACCAAATAAATATTGAAAACATTTTGAATCTCAATAATAATATACATCGAATGTGTGATAATAAATTATATTCAGATTATATGATTAGCATATTTTGTTGTATTGCAACGTGTTTTGAGCCGTGTCAAGCAGTAGTGTTAACAATATTAAATTAAGGGCTTATACTCTTCGTAAGTTCTGGAATGTCCTGTCTTCCCCAGGTTTTTCATATAAAAAATACGCACTCTCTTAGTATTTTTTACATGCATGACTAAATATAAATAAAATATAGTAATGTCTACTGTTTATATTAAATTCTTTATTTAAGGAAGACCATTATGTCAGTGTTCTTTGAGATAAAATACTTTACACTTTATTTCTATTCAAGGACTTCCAAATATACTAAATTATCAAAATAGGGGAAAAAAGAACAATAAAAAGACCAAATATAGATTTATGTTCGTAAAAAAGGAGTAAATATATAGCTCTACACCTTACCCCCACACTACCCCCATCCACTAACACCCATCCCCACACAGACAGACACACACACACACACACACTCACAAAATCACACAATAAAACACAGTTTTCAAAATGTAAAGAGATAGTAATAAAATTACGAATAAATACTTTTTACAATAAAAAAATTTTGGTCTATTGGTTTCGGCTAAAGATAGGGATTGGTTCTTTGCAATTCGAATCTTTAAGGACATTAAAGATTCTAGGATTCAAAAGAATTCCAGATTCCAGTTAGGAAAATAATAAAACACTTTTTAATTCAAGTTTTGAATTTGAATATTTTTTGAGCTATGATTATGCTTATTTATAGCTTAGCCCAACATAACATAATTTTCAATTAAGCCATGGATGTGGCGAGTGAGACATGAAATTTGCCACACCAAGTAAAGATTGAGAAATTAGGTAGTTCATTCTAAAAAATAGCACACACCATTTGAACAAGTTTATTCAAAACATGTCCTGTAAACTATGACTACTAATTTACATCTGCTTCAGACGTAAATGATGACATTGTTTAAATAATTTAAAATATAAGACAATTTAATGCGAGATTTTACAATTCTTTCATTTCTAATTATCAGTAGGGAACATCAAGTTACAGAGAGGAAACACAGCCAGGAATAAGTTTATTTTACTGTGAGGACTAGAAAACTCAATATTGCAACAATTTATAAGCCAATTCGCCATTATAACAATATTATCATTTTGTTGAAATTAATATTTTATCTAGCAACTAAAGAATTAATATGGACAAGATCAAAGTTGAAGGATGTCTTTGATGATTTTTTTAGGTTTGGAAGTTGTTGTTTTACGTTTATCATGCTTTCTTGAATTTAGATTTGTATTGGAGATTCGTAGGTAAAACGATTATTCGGATTAGAGAAAAAGTGGATTCAACTCATCTCAAGCTCCAACTTTCAGGCTTAAGGACCTTTATATATTATGACCACAAGAACCTAGGCTTACAATTTAACCCCATTATGAGACATCTCCATCCAATCCCTACCTTGATAACAATCTTCCTTCAAATCCACTTTTATACTTTCGTCACATCAATGTCTCGGCTTACCAAAGCTCAAAATGTTGTGTACACTCCTATCATCGTCCAAAAGAACCACATGACTACCTCACCCTAGTCTACACACCATGATTATCTTTAATATGTTTTGTGATACATACAAACCATGACGGTTTAGTGCTGCATTTTACTACCCATTGGGTGACCTGGCGGTCTAGGGGTAAGGTGTCGAACATCTGTGCTGCGGTCCGGGGTTCAATCCTCGGTCCCGGCACAGATTTATCAAATTGCCAAACCCTTCCTTCACCTCTAACAAAACATCTTGTGAATCTGGGGAATGCCAGGCCTCCACCGTGGTTCGGATTCCACATTAAACTGCAGGTCCTTCATTTCATCTCACAATCACCCTACCATTACACATTAGCGTAAGCGCATATAACCCGAACGGGTAGTAAGATGCGGTGCTAAAAAAATAAAAAAATAATACTACCCGTTCAGGTCATACGATTAGAAACAATGAAGTTATTCATTATGTAACTTTCTCTATTCTCCTGTTTGCTAATACATGTTAGGTTGAAATATCTTTCTCGGTGCTTTATTCTCAAAAACAATCAATTTATTCTCTTGGCACAAAACAAGAGACCACACTTCACATCTGTAAAAAGCAATTGGAAGAATTATAGTTTTTTTTATTCTTAATAGAATATTTCGAATCAGAAGGCGAGAGTACAAACTGAATATCAGTAAGCGTTGCTTGCAATAATTATTTGTTGTTATTTTGCCTCAGGTTTTAATTTCCATCTATTAGCACAGTTCCCAAGTATTTGAATTTGTCAACATCTTCAAAAATCATGCTATCGATATCAATGAATCCATTAATTTTGAATACAGAATTTTGACATAAAATAATTGGTGTACTTAGTCTTATCCATATTTACTATTAAAACTATTAATACTTATTGTCCAAACAAAAGTTTTGCGTTCATTTAAATAATTAATTGCTTTGTTGTCACTCAGAAAATCTACGTCATCTGCATAAGTAAACAATTGATACACACCATTTAATATCAGGGCCCCTCGTGCTCTCTTTCAAGGCTCAGCTGCATATTTAAATAGTAGATGAGATACGGCATCTCCGTGTTTGAGACAATTGTGAAGTTAATATGTGTCAGTTACTTTTTTCCCCCCACGGCCGATAGCCCAACATTCCTTCAAGCACATTTTAATATACCTACCCAATTTATTTGATATTACAAAATCTAAAATACTTATCAGCTTTTACCTTTTGATGGAATCTTTGCCTTTTTGAATTCTATAAATAATTTATGAACAAAAGCATCACTATTTTTCTCAAGGATCAGTCTTATAACGAAAATCTGAACTATTACTTTTAAATCTGCACTGGTGATCGTCAAATATTTCATTTACATGAAGTCAATTTAGAAATAATTATATTTAAAATAACTTTGTAAGCAGTTTTAAACATTTAAATACCTATCTAATTATTGCAATAGACATATTTAATAATTAAAAAATAGGTTTGTACAAGTAGCATAATCTTTCAAATATATCTTAACTTCCTTAATGGGACATTAAAGCCATGTCAAAAAATAATAGATAAGCTATAAATCATTTCTTTAAAATTATTGACAAACCAAACAAGTGTGTACGGACTTATCTCTGATAAAGGGATAAAAATAACTTAGTAAATAAGTAATTATGACTAGGAAAAATAATTGACATTTAGGAAATCTGCCCGAATTTGAATTTAAAAATATTTTACAAAACTATCTTTAAAGTCATATATAATTAAAAAAAATAATACAACCTTTCCCTATCACACTGAATTGCATGACTAACAGGTTTTACCTGTGTTCTAGGTAAGTATATAAGAAAATATGTGAATACAATAGATTTGCAAAATAAGTTTGTATGGCTAATTTTTTCAATGAGCAATCCTTAGAGAAATAAAATAAGAGCTACAAAGTTTGATCAAACAGTTTAAAATTTAAAATAAAATGCTTTAAACAATAAAATTTCTTCTTTGTTATTATTCTTTAAAGTTTTATTATAAATTAAGTTATGAATTGTGATTTGATAAGGATACGTTGAATAAAAGTAATTACATGAACACCCGCTTTGATGGTCGAATGGTGCAATACATTACTCAAGCAATATACTGGATTGTTAAAGATGGGGAGACCGAAGTCCAGATCCCAGTTGTGTGTACTGAGGTTGGTTTTCACTAATGGTTTTACACTTTATCTTAACGAAAAATCAGGTATATTAAAAAAAGTGCTGTCTACCTCATTCCCAAAACATTATTGTAATTAATATATATGTGGGTGACCTTGTGGTCTAGGGGTAAGGTGTCGGACTTATGTGCTAGGGTTCGGGGTTCAATCCTTGGTCCCGGCACAGATTTATCTTATTACCAAACCTTTCCTTCAGCTTTGACAAGACGTGCATTAATCACAATTTGTGAGTGTGGGGAATGCCAGGCCTCATTCGTGGTTCGGATTCCACGTTAAACTGTATATCCTCCATTTCATCTCACAATCACCCTGCTATTACACATTAACGTAAGTGCGTTTAACCCGCATGGTTAGTAAGACGCGATGCTAATAATAATAATAATTATTATTATTATTATTATTATATATGTATATAACCCTTGAGGGTATTGAGATGCGGTGAAAAATAAACTACGAGTGAAATAGCTATATGACCAAGTTGAACCACACCTAATATTGAATTTATGGCCGCAGGGATATTGAAAATATAAGCTAAAGATGTTGCTCTGCGGGGGAGGGGGGCGGGGAAGGGCTTACGATATAGTCAAATAGAGAAATAAAACTATATATGGTAGTTCGATAAGTTGTATTTATGGTATGATCTTATGATGATAGATACAGGATATTAAATAAACGGTTGTTTCCAAACGTTTCTACTAAGCTCTGTTTTTTAGTACTGCGTCTTAAAACCCGTCCGTGCTATACGCTTATGTACCAATAATTATATTACTGTGTTAAGGGTTATGAAGAATTAATTCAGAGGACGTGTACCCGAATTTTATTGGAGGTATAGTGGAAAACCATAAAGAAAGAACAACTTCTTTACACCCTAACAGTTTTGAACCATGCTTTCACGGTCTTTGGCAGTCTAGTCTATTGCGAGGATACAAATCTCTGGTTTTTAGATCATAAAATAAATACTTTACCTTTATTTTTATTGGTAAAGGGAAAGATCAGGCTCGTAATTGTTTGGATTGTCTGGGATGGTGATGTCAAAGTTCAAATCTTGGCCGGGTGCATTGAGGGATGGTTTTAAACATGTGATTTATCATTGTAATTTTTTCATCCTCCCTCTACGAAGATGCATATATGATTAATATAAAATAACTTACTTCGCAACCTCCACATAGATTAATGCGTTAAAACATACATGAAAATAAAATAAAATAAATGGTACGGTGCACCGCACTTACTTTCTTTCTCTCTTTATTCTCAAAATAGGGATATTTACTAAAAACGGAAGATTTTTGAAATGAAATAATATACATTGTTTCAGAAACACTTCACCAAAGAGCATAAATTAAGAAATATTCAACGTTACAGGAACATTAAAAAAGAGAAACATCTTTGTCCACCAAAGATCATAAGTTTGAATTTCATATTTCAAAATGATGTTTGCTTATATCTCTGAAACCATTGATTTTATAAAAGTAAATTTAAGTTTAAAATATTTTTATTTTTAAAATTATTACAAATTTACAATGTTATATTATTTCGTATCTCAAATAATTGGGAAAATATGAAAAATTTGGAAATTTCTTATTCTCTAAGCGGCCCTTAAAGTCATTTTAATGGGAAAACAGTAATTACTTTTTTTTTGTAATGCTAAACAATGCCTAGATACATAATTTAATAAACATCGTTAAAATCGATTTTCTCAAAATCCATTCTATCTCTTTTTTGTTGCTCTTAAGTAAACTATCCTTTATTATAGGGTGGATGTTTAAGTGTGAAAACTCCTTGGGGGAACCTCATGAAAGCTCTAAATACCTAATTTTAGCCCAATCGGTAAAATAGTTTAGGCTCTAGTCCGAGATACAACTCTTATTATTTCTTGTCCTGGCGTCATAATACTCTTATAAGCAATCTACATTTAACCACATGAATGGGTAGTGATGATGAAGGTATGATTTAGAAGAAATGTACTATGTTTGTGTGGAAGGAAGTGGGGACACTATTTAAGGAAAAATCACTCTCTCTGATCACCCTATCAGGATTATAATATTGACTTTCAAACAATGTGAGGCTGACATCTTCATCCGCGTGATCACTGGTGCGGGTGAAAAAAATACAAAACATTTGAAGTGAAGACAACCCTTTTCCTCTTTCTTGACTTCTTGGAGAGATAAGTATTGTGATAGTAAAAAAAAATCATACGAGATATTTTGATAAATGTCAGCATTTAATGACCCACTGAAACAGAAAATGTGTTTTTTTGCGTTTCCGTCTGTTTGTTTTTATCTCGAACTAGATCCAAAACCATTTTACTGATCGGGCTTAAACTTGGTATATTGAACTTGCATAAGGCTCCCCCAAGGGGTTTTTAGAATTAGATGTCTAACCCTAAATTTAATGGTAGTTTACATAAGGGTAACAAGGGAAATAATGGATTTTCTCAAAATAAATTATGATTTTAATTACATTATGTATCTAGACACTGTTTAACATACTAAACTAAATGGAAACGCTTGTTTTTCGATGAAAATTACTTTGAGGGTACTATGTATAAGCAGAAATTTCCAACTTTGACCATATCTCCACAACGATTCAAGATACGAAATAATTTATTGATGTAAAGATGTACTAGTACTATTAAATATACAATTCCTTTGTTTGATTTTTTCTATAAAACTAATAATTTCTTAGTTATAATCCAATTTAATATATACATATAAGTGTGTGTGTTTGTATTCAATCTGTTAATGCAATTGATTTTTATTCTCTTTGGTGGACACAAATGTTTAACTTTTATTAATGGTTGTGTAACATTGTACATTATTAAATTTATGCTCTTTGGTGAAGTGATTCCTCATTTATATGTATTACTTAATTTCACAAATTTTACAAGTTTATAGTAAATGTTTCTATTTTAAGATTCAAAGATAGAAAGTCCATACGGTTCACAGTACCATTTATTTTTATACCGGATGATACCTAAACAAATTTAAGTCATGAACGTGTTCAGATCATTGTCCAAAAAAATTCCCTTAGATGTTTCATGATAAAATAGTTACATTTGTAAAGAGGGTTAATCAATAATTTAAATGAGCCTAGTAGAATATTTAGCCTCATCAGTCTGGCTTCAATCCGGCGAGACTAGATACAATCCTCGATTATGGTTTCTCATATTCTATTTAAGAGACCGCTGGTACATTTCCATACATTTGTCATTCTTCCACCTATGAAACTAGGCTGGGTGAATTAAATCTTTGTTGGTCAGTACTAAGACTGGAACGTACTACAAGGTTTGAAATAATGTGTGTGTATACCCGTACGTGGACATAACTTGAAGCTTACCCGCCTCGGTGGCGTAGTTGGCTAACGCGCTAGTCGTGTTGAGCTCGACTGCTGAGGACGGGGAGATTGAGGTTAGAATCTCGGTCGAGTAAACTAGGGGTGGTTTTTCCTAAAATGGTTTTCCACTCTCCATCCACGCAAATGTGGGTTCACTTCCTCTAATTCAACCTTCCCAATTCCTAATCAATTAGCGTGATTAGTACTTAAAGCGTATAACCCGAACGGGTAGTAAGACGTGGTGCTAAATAAAAAAATTAAAAAAACTTGAAGCTTGTACAGACTAGTTTGCCAGTGATCGGTCAGCAGAAGCTAAGGTTTCGAATTTCTGCTGGGTGTACTAAGGGGGGGGGGAGGGAGGGTTAGGGGGTTAATAAAACTTCCCCACTCTCCTTCCACGCTAAATAATTATACCTGATTCTTTTCTACCCTATTAATGCATCAGCTTTCAACCGTTTGAAGGTCTTTATGCTAATTTTGGTTTCTGAGATTATCACAATGCTTTAGTTTCCTCCAGGAGTTTAACTGATTGCTTACTCTTTTTTTTTGTACCACACCGTCTCCTCATTTGAGATACCCGTGTTTAATTACTCTATTGGAGTAGACAGGAGGAAGGTATAATTTAGAGGAAATGTAGCTTAATTTATAGGGTAGTTGGAGGGAAGGTGAGAACAATTTAGGGAAAATCACCTTTGGTAAACCCATTCAGAATTAGAATATAAACCTCCCAGTCGGTGACAAATCAATTTAGATGATCACGAAGTTATTAGAAGATATTAAAAATTAGTGTATTATATTATGATTATATAATGCGACTGGAATGTGTTACAGATGGGAGTCAAACGAACTCTGAGGGTATTTTTAATTTGAGCAAAACGAGATTTTGTAACGCCATAATTCACCCAAACACGAGACTGCAACAGTAAACTAAATTAGCAATAGTTTTTTCATAGTGGGATTGACAAAAGGCGATTTAACTGTAACTTGAACGGTTTTTACAATTCTGTAAACTTCCGTTTCTATTTGAATTGTGCATCTTCCTATATTCATTGTAATCACTTAAAAGAACAGTTCTAGAGCTTGGGCCTCTATAAGAATTAGGACACCAACCGAAATAGGTCACGAGTGTTGGGTCGAATATAACATCTCCCTTGTTTGCCTGTCTACCAGCTCTGAGTGTCAGAAGCGACCCTCAGAGAAGGTAGTTGGCTTGTTAATACCTAAGAGTACCGGTCTGTTGTCACAGACCATGACCTCTTTATGTGGAAGTGTGGTTGAATATAAATCACCACGTTAGTGTAAATATACAGCCATCCAGGCTTGGTGCTAACATGTCGCGCACATACACGGACATGTCTTTGGTACCCAGTTCTTGCAATAAAATAAAACTAAACAAATCATAATGACTTATTATCATTATTATGTATTCGCCACCATCTTTAGTACATTTCTGCATGATCCTCTGTGTTTTTTCAACTAGTGATGAAGAGGATGATGCACTCAGAAACTGGTGTGGCACTCCATAAACTGCTAAGGGACCCTTCACCGGCGGGAATTAAGACGTGACTAAGGGCCCTTGAGGCCATCAAGTAAACACAAGAGGAGGCTCACCTTTGGAGAAAGGCAGAACTGATAAAAGGGTCGCAAGGGCAACTGATATATATGGTAAAGAAAGAAAGAGGTTCCACAAGCAATTCAACAAGATGTTACCACATGACTTTACAAGGTGCATGCACGATTGGAAAACAAGACACACTACGCCGTGTTGACACTGTTGCCAATTATACTTTTTTTTAAAGTTGAACCCAGATTTTTACAGAGTAGTTTTTGTGGTCAAAATAATCAAAGGCTAGTGGATTTTTAATTTTTTAATCATACTTTAGTATCTTATTGTTTATAAACAAACATTTTATACAGGTAGCTATTTATAGATATTAATTTAATAGTGACAAGTGTGAGGTGGCTGAATGGTTTTAGGTTATATATATTTAAATCATGAAGCTTTTACTTCTAACGATGATTCTTGGAGCTCCAACCAACCTATTTTCATCTTCATAAAAAAAATCAAATGTTATTCACCGAGGATGTTCCCAAATATTTATTTCTAAAATATCAACGCGGTGACCATCATTTCAGAAAAGGATTATTTCTTTGGATACACCCTGTGACTTGGATAGATAAGAAAGCGAATTTTGTTTATTTTTCTTCTTGGTGCAACTCATCTCTTTATAAAGCGAAGTTTTTAGGTCACACCATTATATTTAACATTTAACTCAAAGTAGTGACTTTAGGAGTGACGACGATTTGTTGAGCACTATCTATATTAATATTAATAAAATGAAGAGTTTGTGTATCTGTCCGTCATGAATGTTGCGCGATATCTAACTCTAGCAGAGGCCTGAAATTTAAAACATTGTAGTTCCTGTGCGCAAACATTTGCACCTCAAGGCCGGAATCTAAAAAGCTAATTTTATTTTAAGTTAATTAAAAACAGAAAATTGTAGATAGCCTATAACTCAATAAGATAAATTTAGCTCGACTTTTCATATAGTTGTGCCATGCGGGTTGTGATACCCCATGCACACAAATATGTACATGACATCATTTTAAAACCTTTTACTTGATTTACTTTTACCCTTTTTGCCATTAATCCTCTTTTCTTATTTTTTACTTATTTCCCTTTTCCCTTCTTTCAATCTTTTGGACTATCTTCAACCTTTTTGCTTACCCTTTTTACGCCTTTAAAAAACTGTTTCGATTAACTCTTTAAAATTTTTTCCTTTTTGCACTGTTGACACTTTTTTACACGTTATATCAAACCTCATTATACTAAAATATATATCTTAGGCTAAGCCGGGAACTTGATGTAAAAGGGTTTTGTTTAGAAATTGCAAAAAGGGCAATATGGTAAAAATAGCTTGGACCAAAAATGTCAAAATAGGCAAAAAGGGTGAAATTAACGAAAAAATTGTAAAAGTACCAAAAGAGTAAAAGGGGCAAAAAAATTAATCTAAAAAAATAAGATGTTGATTTTAAAGGTGTAAAAGAGATTTAAAAATGTAAAAATTGCTAAAAGGGTGAAAACATCAAAAAGGAAAAAGAGGGTAATGGGGTAGAAAGGGTAAAATATAAAAAGGGTAACGAAATAAAAAGGTTGAATGGGGTGAAAAGGGTAAAAAGTTAAATCGAGTAGAAAGAGTAAGCCAGGTAAATGCGGTAAAAAAATAATTAGTAAAACTCAATCACACAAACACTAATATTGTATATTATGGCTTTGCAGAAAATTTGTATGTTTTATTGATAAAACAAACACATCAACTTTTTAATCACAGTAATCACTCTTTATTTATAAATTTTAAACAAAATTGTTCAAATATTTTTAACAAAAATAAAATTCCCAAAAATAAATTATTTGTAAGCTATTTAAAAATTATTTGTTATTTGTAAAAATTAAACCTTTTTTAATTCAGCCCTAAAACCTATTCCCATTTTGAATTCAATTATGAGGTCAATTTCCAAAAAATCTAATTTTATATCGTAACTAGTCAAAAATTAATATATTTTATATTAATAAATATATATTACCACTAATATGTAAAATAGTTCCTGATACAATTTTATCAAAATATTTAGTGCTGCTATTTAAAAAAAATCAAATTTAAGAAATATCATGTCATGTTATTGTTAAACACTTTCCAGATTTACATTATAAGCAAAATTGCTATAGCCATTTTCAAAATAATTTGAACTTTCCAAAATCAGTCATCAGTAAACGACTCTTTATCAAATATTTACCCAAAACAAAGTGTAAAAGTGTACATGGCTAATTTTCATGTAAAACATTCTCAAGATACCCATTTGGAACCGAATCAATATAGTATTTTTTTAAATATTTCAAGTTTTTGAAAAATCAGTCATAAGTCTTAAACGAATTTTTGCCCGAAAATTAACTATGTAGTGCTATTTGTCATATAAAACAAGTCCTAAATATGTATTTTAAACAAAATTGTTAAGAGCTATTTTCGAAAAATTTGGAATTAAAAAAAAATTACTCAGTGGTAAACTACCCTTTATTAAAGGGCTAAAATAAAAAAGATAACGATTTTGTGATATTGCCCTATAACATAGACATATAAAGTTTGAACAAAATCTATCCAACCGATCCGTGGCCAGGGACAGACAGATATGGGGAAAGACAGAATGGTAAAATCCACATTTTTGAGTTCGTTTTCACATAAAACGTAAAAATTCGTCATAATCTAGAGATTGATTTTTTCACGATCAAAATACTTTATTTTTATATGAGGAAGTAAAAAAGAGTAAAATAGTTTTTATTGGATTAAATTTCAACCAACCCTTTTGATCGTTCTTGCCCATTTTGAACATTTTACATTTTTTATACAACTTCTCAGCCTTTTTATCCTAAAATAATACCACAGGCGTGAAATTGCGCACGCGCACACACACACACACATACACACACACACACACACACAAGTTAATAATATATATATATATATAATATATTTAAAATAAGTCTCTACTTTATATGCATATATGTATATATATGTAATAAGTTCCTACTTTTGAATAAAAAGATAATTTTGATTTTGGGAAGAAAGATTCAAATTGTGACCAAGAAAGAGGAAAAGCCCATTTCGGGAAATTGAACCATCCTTTTTTTACTCTGAAGGATTGGTACTTGAAGGGGAAAGTAGGACGAGAACTATTCCACAAATAATTTATGTATTGGAGTTTAACAATGTCTACTTGACACCTCTAGTTATTATAATAGAGTATTGTTAGAGATAGCTGCCTCTGTCAAGCTATCATCAGTTGTCGAACAAGAGTGCATTGTTGAAAAAAATTAATACAATAATGAAAGCATTTTTTTTATAAACCATCAAGCTTTATCGAGACGAGATAAAACAAAACACCGGTACTCATTTTATATAAATTTATTCTGTGGAATGATGGCTTAACACCATTAGAATGCTAACGAATTTTTATGAATACATGAGCCTATTGTCTTAGTTCGTTCGATATATTTTAAAATTCAAGGAATTACGTCATAAAATTGACTTGTATACATATTTTTAATACATATTATAATTTCAAATAAATTGGGCCAGTCCTGACATTTAAATACAACCAATGTATAGTCTTACCTTGCAAGATATTTCGTATATATGTTTTATAAATATATACACATACATAAACTAAAAAAATCCACTTTTTTATCTAACTAGTTCCATCTGGATGTGGTGCTAAGAAAAAAGTTAGCTTAATACGAGGATTTTTAACTACCTGATATGATAAAGTTCCGAGGATGGTTCTCAGAATAAATGCACCTACAGAGTAAATGGTTTATATTACTCGCATTGAACGCCCAACTTAAAAGTATACTTTTGTTAAGTGGAATTTAAAACTTTAGTGTTTAAATAACAAGATATTTCTGAAAGTAATATAATAAATATTGGATTTTTAAATATTTAATACTCACTATCATCCTCATCGGACGGGTAGTAAAACGTGCAGTACGAAAAAAAATAATGTAATGGCACTGATATAATTATATTGTTTTATTATATTGCCTACTTCCAGTACAAAGCCTGTTGATTAAGTGTGAAAGGTATGATAAGATTAATTCAAGAAAACTCATTTCATTAATGAAAAAATGTATCAGTCAAAATACATTGGATATAACAAGAAGGAAAAGAACCGGTAGTGTCCTCGGGAGGAATTCAAATACATAACTCCACGATCATACATAGATAGGATGAGTCTAGCAACTTAAACAGCCTGAAAACCACTTAGCTCATTAAATAATTTTTTTTAAAAAACTACAAAGTATCTATTAATAATACTTAAACAACCATTAACATAAGGTACTATTTAAATTGAAAAATTGCCCCTGGACACGGGAATCAAGCCCGGGACCTTTGGATTAGTACGCCAAAGGTCCCAGGCTCAATTTCCGTGTCCAGGTTTCATTTTTAAATTTGAAGAACATGATATTTATATATTCACTATATCCGTACTGTGGCCGAGCTGATGGATATTAGCTCACACAGTTAAGTGACTTTCTCCCTTTTCGAGAAATCTGCTACGCGTCATGAACTACTGTAGAGTTTGGACTCCCCTTTACCTAGATGTGAATGTGAGAGTATTTAGAGATATCGCTACTAAGCTTCGTTTAATTCAAATTCCGTAGTCAGCACTATAAAAATAGTAATGTTGACGCTACGTCATTTGTTTCGTATTACCTCTCTTTCTGTGCTCAGTACGCATGCGCCTGTTCCTCCCTGGTGCCCGCACTTGTCTGCATTATGGCCCTGAGACATAATTGGCTGAACCCCGTTTTCCCCTTCCTTTCTTGGTCTCAATCAGGGAGTTTATTTAATATGATGTACAAGCAGAATTGAACACAGAACGTTTTACAATTTTCTGGTAGTCAGGGGATTAACTGTTATTTTCTACGTCCAAACTACACCTATAGAAGTGAGTCGAGCCAGGACGCAATGGCGTCAGATGGAGTCACCGCTTGCGTTTCCCATAGGTAGCGCCCCACCACAACGAGATTATCCACATCAATTCGTCAACCACCGGTGCACTTTAAGAACACACTCTGTCCTAATCGCCGCCGGGACTAGAATGATGCAGTTAGCTCAGAGCTGATTGTCAAGTTATATCCAACTTATGTTCTGACTATTTAGTTGTCTAATGATCAAGTCTCTGTATACGTACGATTGGTTTGTATTGGTGTACGCCAAGCGTCGTAACTTGTATAAATAAAAGGAATGGGTATATTGGCTAAGGTCAAAGTGTGTTTTTTGCGCGCGAGCCATTATTCACCTATATTTGGCTAGTTTTGTGGAAATTCCTGGTTTTTACCGCGAGGAGCGGGGGAAAAACGCGCCCGTTTCGGGCTGTGCCTGGACGTCAACTGACGGTCAGTTCAAGAAAGTTCCGTCGAGGGCGCTGCCCGGTTTGTGTTTGTCACGTGTTGTTTGTTTACGTGTTGAGTCTTTTTATGTTTGGTGACGTCACTCTGCCCACATAGAACTAACAAGGAGCTCCAGTCTACTCCACCTCCCGCCCCTCCAAGGGGTCGGAGAGGCACGGCACTAGTGCCAAAACAACTTCATCACAGACCAAGTTTCGTCGATCAACATACACCGGAAATTTTTTAAAAAATATATTATTTTTTTTCTACGCCTACCGCTGATTGGCGTGGAGGACTTCTGCTGGACGTTCCGCCCGGAGTTGGAGCCGGAGGACGGGACAAAAGTGGAGCATCGGGGTGTCTGGGGCTATGCACCGACTGCCGGTCGCTCCGCCTCCCCCCACCACTAGACCGGGGGAGCCGCCAACCACCGCGAGATGTCTGGCGACGGTGACCTCGGTCACTTTCATGGCAACCACCGAAGTCTGCAGCGTGTCTGCCTCAACCACCGCCGCGGTGGGCCACTATGCCGCCCCTAGCCGGGGACGAACGGACGAAGGAGAAGGGGGCAAGCTTCCACGCCACCCTTTATGGATCGACAAAAGACCGTCTCCGTGGGACCTTGATGGAGAGGTCCGACGTCCCGGAAGGGTATCTGGGACCCATCCCAATGGACCAGTCACCGAAGGCCACCACGGCCACCCATCCGGCAATTCCGGAAGACCTTTCCGCGCCTCCGCCATCAACCTGCGGAGTGCTAATCGAGGATGAGCCGGTGGGCACCAGCCCCTACGAGGAGACCACCCAAGGGGCGTGGAGCCTATTCGACCCGGACGATGAGGCCCCACCAACAGGGCCCCCCACCTCAACAGATCCAGGCTGGTCCACTCAACCCGCCCCCCAAAGGAAGCGGAAGGTCCACACCTCACCCCAGGGACATCTTAAGAAGACGGCGATGGACCCAGGCCCACGCCCCAACAGGTTCGACGCCCTGAGGAACCTGCCGACGGAAAACTCGGGCGAGTTTGCGCCTCCTGTTAATCCGGGCAGGCGTTCGCGTCTCGCCATCCCCAACCCATCGGGGTCTGGTGTCGCGTCGGCCACTGCCGTGGGACCGGTGCCACCCTCCGGGGCCGCGTCGGGGAAGGGGACGGGGCCCGGGGCAAAGGCGACTCCAGCCGAGGCCGTGGCCGGAACGTCCCGTGAACCGACCGCGTCGTCGGGGAAGGGGGCAATCCCCAAGTCCACAGGCAAGCCGACCGCGTCCCAGACCGCGCCCTCTAGCACCAAGGCCGAGCGAGTCCCGGTAATCGTCTGCGAGGGGAATTTCAAAGTAAATCCCTTCGAGGCCATCAAAAGACTGAACCGGAAACTCGCCGCCGGTCTCCGCTTGAAGTGGTCGACCAACCGCGTCACGTTCTACGTGAACACGCTGGCCGACCACTCCACTCTGTTAGAGATGCTGGTGCTACAGGGGTACCAGCCCTACACCTTCCCCACCGACGGTGAACGAGACGGGCGTCTCGTCATCAGAGGACTCCCGGTGACCTCACCGTGCGAGGACATACAGGCCGCCCTGATGGACAAAGGCTATCAGGTGAGAAGGGTGACCCGCCTGGGAGCGAGGCCCGCCGGGCCAGATCAAGTAGAGCGGCCTTTCCCGCTCTTTCTGGTGACTCTGGTAGGGCGCCAGCAGCTCCAGAAATTGTCGGGAGAGACCGTCCTCTCGCATATGAAGGTGTCTATGGAACCCTTCAGGCGAAAGAATGTGGCCCAGCAGTGCCACCGCTGTCAGGGTTTCGGTCACCCTTCCATCGGCTGTTTCCGCAGGGAGCGCTGCGTTAAGTGCGGTGAGGCTCACGCGTCCTCTGCGTGCGAACGCCCTCGTACGGATCCGGCGCGTTGCGCTAATTGTGGGGAAGCCCACCCCGCCAACGCCGGTATCTGTGCGCACAGGCGCAGGTTCGTCGAGTCGCGTCAGCGCTCGGCGGCGACCGGCCAAGCTCGCCCGTCGGCCCGACCCTCTAGTCGTCCCGGACAACCCGCCCCTCCACCTCTCACTAACGCCTGGGCGTTTCCGGGGTTGCCCGGAAGCGCGCGGGCGCCTCCTACCGCTCCGGCCGCGGGCCCGCATCCCCCTCGTACCCATGCGGGGTCCGCGCGTCCTCCCGCCTACCCCGACCAGACCTCGGACTTTCGCTCCTTCTTCAAAGGGCTATCTGAGATCTGGGACCTTCTTCGCCCCCTCAACATCTGTTCCCGGCTCCCCTACCTGAAGGAACGCCTTGCTGCCTTCGTCGCCGCCCCCGACTGGTCGAAGAGGTTGGAGATACTTTTCGAGGCTCTCTCTAACCTCTTATGATCGCTCCCCTCCGCATCCTTCTCTGGAATTGCAGGTCACTCACTCACAAAGTCCCCGAACTCCTCCTGTTGATGTCCCACCACGCCGTCGACATCGCCTTCCTTACCGAGACGTGGTTCACGGAGGCTTCCGTCTTCCAGGTACCCGGGTTCCTCTGCCACCGGGCGGACCGAGGTGGTCACCGGAGGGGGGGGGGCGTGGCCCTGCTGGTGCGGGAGACTCTGCAGCACCACCGCGCGGCCGTCCCGGGACTCGCGTCCCTGGAGGTCGTGGCGGTGAGGCTGCTGGGTGCCGCGTACTCGGTCACGATCGCGACGGTCTACGGCCGTCCCGGGGTCGAACTGTCCGCGGCGGACATGGCGGTCTTGCGAGGTCTCGACGCCAGCGTTGTGCTGGCGGGAGACTACAACGCCCGGCACGCCTCTTGGGGTTGTGCCGGCGTCAACCGCAGGGGGACCGCCCTCCGCCGGTTCGCGGACGGGCACGGCCTCTTCGTCCACCGCCCTCACCTCCCGACCTATCTCCCCGAACACCCCCGTCACCTCCCCAGCTTCCTGGACCTCATCCTGACCACGAGGAGACCCTTTCTCTCCCCTCTGGTCACCCACCTGTCCCAATCGTCCGACCACAACCCGGTGACCTGTGACTTGCATTTTCTCCCGATGCCCGTCGACACGCCTCCCCGATTCAACTACAGACGCGCGGACTGGCCTAGATATCGGGATAGGCTCGCCCGCGCGATCTTTCCCGCCGCACCCATCCCCGACGTCGCGGAGTTGGACCGCCAGGCCCACCTCTTCGCGTCGACCCTACTTTCTGCTGCTAACTCCTCCATCCCCGTGAGGCGACCTCCTCTCTTGGGTCCACCGCTACCACCCTTTATCCTAGACGAGATGCGGCTCCGCGACAGGGCGCGAGCCCTGTGGCAGCGGTCTCACATCCTTCGAGCCAGGGAGGTCTACAGAGTCCTCCGTTCCCGCTGCCGACGGCTACTCCGTCGGTGGAGGGCGGAGGCTCAGCGCAGGAGGCTCCAAGACCTAGACACCGAGGATCTCTCCCTGTGGCGCCATCTGAAGGGGATGCGTCACAGGCCCGATCTAATCCCGGGGTTGCGCGTGGCGGGCGGTTTGGCGTCCGCCGCCTCGGACCGAGCTGAGGCCTTGGCGGTGGCGTTCGAGGCCAGCTTCGCGCGACGACCGGGCTCTCCGGCGAGAGATCCGGAGCCTCCTGCGGTAGAGCCCCCCGATAATCCCTTCCTTCCCCCGGTCGAGGGTCGCCCTCCCTACCCGGACCTTCGACTGGTCACCCCCCGCGAGCTGTCCCGGGCCCTGGCGAGGCTCAAAACCTCGTCCGCCCCGGGGCTCGATCGGGTTTCCCCCCTCCTCCTCACCCACTTACCCCGCAAGGCGTTCGTACTTCTCCTCCGTATCCTCAACGCCGTCCTGACACTGCTCCACTTTCCGGACCAGTGGAAGGCGGCGTACGTCGTTCCTATCCATAAGCCGGGGAAGCCCCCCGCCTACCCGGCTTCCTACAGACCCATCTCCCTCCTTTCTTGCGTCGGCAAGGTGGCGGAGAGAATGATCCTGGCCAGATTGGAGGCCTGGCTGGAGGTGAACCCCCTCCTGCCGGATCACCAATTCGGCTTTCGGAAGGGCCTGTCGACGACCCATGCGGTCGCCAAGGTAGTGGACCTGGTGACCGGCGCGTTCAACACCGGGGCCCGGACGGGCTTCGTCGTGTTGGACGTCAAAGGGGCGTTCGACAGCGTCAGCCACCGCGGGCTTCTCACAGCTCTCGCCGAGGCGGGTATCCCGCCTCCGTTCCTCCGTCTCCTCGAGTCCTTCCTCGCCGACCGCTCCTTCAGAGTGGGAGTCGAGGGAGCCCTCTCGTCCCCAAGACCGATCCTGGCGGGAGTCCCCCAGGGCTCCTGCCTCTCCCCGATCCTCTATTCCCTGTTCGTGCGGGACATGCCCGTCCCGCACGGAACGGCCCTGTTCCAGTTCGCGGACGACACCGCTATCCTGGCGCAGTCCCCGGACGCTAAGGTGGTCTGGGCCAAACTGACCTTCGCGTTGCGGGGCCTGTTGGCCTACCTTCGCACCCGGTCCCTCGCTATCCAATCCCAAAAGACGCAGGCTATTATGTTCACACGCCGCGGCACGGGCCCCCTGCAGCCACTTCGCGTGGAGGGAGCCGCGGTCCAGTGGTCGCCGTCACTCCGGTGGTTGGGGGTGACCCTGGACGCGAGATGCAGCTGGGACCCGCACCTGCGTTCGGCGGAGGGTAGGGCCAGGGGCGTCATGTTGAAGCTGGCTCCTCTTTTGCGCCCGGTCAGTCCGCTGGAATACGGCCACAAGATCAGACTTTTTCTGCTCTGTGTGATGTCCATCCTTCTCTACTCCGCTCCCGTATTCTCCTATCTACCTAGATACAGATACAATCATCTCCGTACTGTATACCACCGGTTCCTTCGTCTGATCCTCGGGGCTCCGCCCCGCGTCCCAAACCGCGTTCTCCTGACCATGTCAGGCCTCCCATCCCTGGACAGCCGTATCCGCGGACTGGCGGAGAAATTCTTCACCCGAGCGCAGGCCAGCTCCAACACGATCGTCAGGGGCATCGGCGATTACGACGCTCCTGGCCGTCCCTACCGCCGAATCAGGGATGGCGTTGTGAATCCCTTCGTCGACGTCGGAAGATGACCTCGGAGTCGAATCTGGGGAGTCGTGACCCCCCTTCTAGTCGTGTGAGACTGGGAGGGGAGGCCAGACAGCGGGTGATGCCGGCCGATAGGCTGAGTTAGTTGCAACGGGACGGGTAGACGGGTAGTGTGAGTGGAAGTTTCGCCAAGTGCACCCGCCGACCCGTCAGAAGACAGGACCTACCGGGTCATATGGGCCGTGTGGGGGGGAACACAAATCCCCCCACTATATATGTATTATTGTGCCCCATTTAGGGGATCTGAAATGAACATAAAAAAACAATTATTAATTCACATATAAATTATTTTTTTAAGAACCCCAAGGGGTTGGGAAAAATGTATATATATATTAAACTATGATTTGTTTTTGAAAAATGTTTGTAATTAGATATTAAGAAAGAGAAATAAAATACTAGAGAAAGAAAGCTATAATTAGGGATATCCATATCGTATCATGGAAACATGTGTTATTTGTATCGAACTTCATGTTATGCGGCTTATCCGCTCCCTTTTGAGAATTGTTTGTTAGCTTTAAGGTCAATTAACAATTGTTAATAAGACTAATACGCTAGTTAGCGTTAATTTATAATGTGGCTACTCTCTCTGTATGATCGCGGGGGGAACGCCAGAACACACTAGACGGGAGTGGCTAGTTGTATCTAATGACCTAATTAGATCTATTGGTCTTCATAGTGGTATCCTAGTTCTATTTGTTAGGTCATATCCTAAGCTTTTGCACCTCACGAACTAGTTTGTATTTGTTACTCTGTAGAGACCTGTGCTTATTAATGTTAGACTACAATGGTATTATTTTATGATAAGTTTTGATTGTGTGCGTTGTTATGGTCACCCATGCCTGTAGCCGCGATCGCCTAATTGGGGCTACAGTAGCCCCATGAATTATTTGGTGCTGACTGACAGCTCACAGCTGACATCTGACGGCTTTGAAAAGTTTCCAGACCAAATTATGTATCCCTAATCCGAACCATATGATCTGCAAAAACATGTGTTTAGTAGCTGTCAGAAGTCAGCCGTGAGCTGTCAGTCAGCACCAAAGAAGCCACGGGGCTACTGTAGTTATTCCCAATCTAGTGGCACATGCTTAGCACCTCCTTATTGTGACCCTGACGTTCAATCGCTATGTGTTTCCTTACCAAAGGGAATTGAATTACCCATATATCAAATGCTTCTTTTCCAATGTTTTTATGTGTCAAAGTAAGCATAAGCAGAATGAGTTAATGAGCCAACCTAGGGGCACACTCTTAGTGTATCACACAGACTGTGGTTTTGGCCTAGTTATTAGGTAAATTCTCTGATCTTGCGGAAATACCCCTGCTGTCTAATTATTTCGATGCCGGCTAGCAGTAGTAATGGTTTGTTTGTTAATCATAGAGTTATTTGACGCTGATTTCAGAGTGTAGTTAATCAGAGGTAATAATCTTTATATCACTAGGCTCTGGTTCATAGACTCTCTAAACTGGCTACTATGTTTGTAGCCTATTCTATAATATATGTTTATTCTTTAATATTACATACTTTTGTTCCCTACCATACTGATTGGACAAGGATAACGGAAACCATATGGACAATTTATATGTATACTAATGTACTGTCGTTTGTTACTTTTTCAATAAAAAGCTGTTATCTTTGTATTTAATCTTTTGTATGTACGCAACCGTCTTTAAACCTTTAAGGCGGGTTCAGTAATTAGCAAGTTTAATAGCATGGATATTTAATCCATTGATATAAGAGATGACCAATTTTCTGTTTATTTGCCCGCATCGATGATCTGGTGTAGTAAATGTCAGCCTCATATATTCTGATCAGCCGGTGATGGAGAGTTTTGGACAGGAATCCCTACCGGACGTACCAAGGGTTATTGTTTCTAGGTGGTTTCTCACTATTTTTCTACTCAAATGGGGATATATTTTCTATAAATTCTTCTTATTTCTACCTCATTAGTGGAAATAAAATGTATTTATAATTTAGGTTAAGACTTAGATATTGTTGTTTATAATTTACAAATATCTGAGTTCTAGTTAATTTAATTTATAGATTGAATGTTGAGGATAAATATCATCCATGATTAACTCTTTAATAAGTTATTTATACTCAAATTATATTTGTGTTTCCTTTAACACACTTTGATATTAAAATTGTTTACCTTTACTACATTTATTATAGTATGAGTCAAAATGGTCAAACTTACCACATTACACAATACATAAATACTTGACAAACTATTATTACTAACGAAAGTAAAAATGAAACATATTAAAACAACATGTTAAAAACATATTTTTTCCCAAATCGATGCAACATAATTCCTATTTTTTTAAAATATTTAAACCTGACGTTATTCTTGTTGAAAAATGGGATACAGTTTTTGAGGAAACTAAATTCTGATGGTATAATTTGTTAAAACCATTATAATACTTTATGGCAATCTAACTAGTTGTATTTTATTGATTAAAAGTGAAAATAAGCATTCTTACTATCAAAGGAACCTACCAACCAGAATAACATCCAGTCGGTTCCAAACAAAATAAACTTTTAAAGTTCACAAAAAAATAAATGTAGATTATTCAAAAATGACGAAGCATTACGTAATTTAAATTATACACGCATTGGTGGCACGCGGACTAAGTGATAGGGTTTGAATGATGGTGATTTTATCTAAATCGTTTCTAGATTTGCTTCCACGTAAATTCGAATAAATTTACTCTAAATTTTATTTTTATCATTCTTACACCATTACTATTATCAACATGTGTATAGCTTAGACAGGTAGTAAGTCACGTTAGAGAAAAAAAAAACATGAATTTCTAAAGTGATATGTCATATTCAAAGATACCTTTGCGCAAAACTTGGTTTTGCCTATGAATACATGGGTTAAGTAGCTTGTGGAAACATCAATGTTGTTTATATATTAAATATAAAATATATATTTGTCCACCATACCTTCTCCACATTGTAATGTTTACTCCTGTGTCCTTGATGGATGACCTCATGACTTTGATCGTCCTTCAATTGACTTTGAACGTGATTGGCTGATGTCAAACTGCCACCTATAAAAAGAAAAACAAAACAATATTACGTTATTGAATTATGCTTTTTAAGCATATAGTCATAAATAATAATGGTTCGTGTACTAGAGCTTATAGTAAGTGGAGTCAATAGTAAATTATGACCAGACTTAAAGGGGGTTAGCTAATTAACTGCTGATATACTTTGCAAACGCTCAGAAATTACATATTATTTAGTGAAAGTTTAAAAGAATGTAAAATTTGTCTAAAATGGAGTCTATACATATACCAACATGTTCTTATAAAAATTAAAAACCCGACATTCAAGGTTTTATAGTTTAAAAACTTTTATAAACATATGTTAAAAAATATTTTTTAAAGAGGTTTACATATAATTAACAGCTCTAGTATCTAAGTAAATAGTAAGTGGCATACATTTAGCTTTTCTTAACTAAGTAAATAATGATATTTTTAAGATTTAAAAATCATTTATAAGATATTTGAAGATTGTTTTAGTTGTTTCGAATCTTCCGAACTGCCATTTCCATAATAAATAGAGGAGTATAAGAATATTTTCCTTCAAGTGGCTAGCACCCCACACACTTAAAGCAGTGAATCCATATTGTCCTTATAATACTCCAGCTATTTCAATCTCGTCCCTTCACTACGTATCCTTAATAACGTAGACCGTGTAAGTGAACACTTGGACAATTCCATTTATTTCGTTTAGACTTGTTTGCCGGTGATGTGGAGGTTCAAATCCTTCCTAGGTTAACAGCGGTGTTATTCTTTAAATATTTTTTCTTCATCCCTCCACGCAAATGCGAATACATTTTCTATCATTTATACTTTCCTCATTTCTATCCCTATTAGTATACATACACATGTATACAAATAATTATTTTAAGGCTATTTAACATATAATTTCTAAAATAAAGTATTATATCAGCAGACAGCCTACAAACTAACTAAATTATAAAACACACATGGCCTAGAGGCCGATACAAACATAATGCTGAGCTAATCTATGCTATGCTGTGCTGTGCTAAGACTTTATCAGATTGGTTTCTCACTCGTTGCTAAGTTAAGCTAAAATAAGCTATGGTCCCTCTTTTCCCCCCGAATATAGTGTTGTTTCTTTTTGGTCTGTTCTGGTGAAGTTTCGTTATGATGACGTTTCTCCAAAATGTCTTGTTTGAGTTCCGATGATAGTACTGAGGAAGAAAAGATGGTGCTGTGAACATTTGTTTTGGAAAATGAAGAAAATCTAGGAGGTGGAAGTTTGTCTTGTTCAACTAACGCTTCCATTTTAATATAAAAACACTTATTAAATATTAAACCTAAATAGAACATTACTCAAATACACGCAAAACAAACTGAAAACAAAACTTCCAACACTTCTTTAGTTATTTTCACCAAACCAACATTTCGTCTGTTCAACACGGATCTCAAGCTGCGTTATGCATATATGCAACTTAAGATGGCTCAAGATGGGAGATGGAAAAATTGCCCGGCCAGCAATCGGAAAAAAACATAACGTGTCGTAGCAAGGCATAGTTTAGCTTAACTTTCTGTGTGGACTAACACATTTAAATATATGGTACGCTATTTTTCTAAAGAGTTAGCAGAGCAAATCTTAGCTTAGCTTAGTGTTGTGTGTACTGGCCTTAACTCTCCAGCCTTTATTTATTATATAACCTGCTATGGTAGCCGCGTGATCTAACGCGCCACTCTCGTATTAGACTAGACTGCCGATGACAGGTATCGAGGTTTGAATCTTGGTCTAGTGTACTGAGGGTGTATTTTACAAAAATAGTTTTCTATTCTCTCTCCACACAAATGTGGTCACACTTCCTATAAAAACCTTCATCATCCCTAAAACCATTAGCGTAATTAATACATAAGCTCATAATCCGAACGGCTAGTAAGACGAGGTGCTAATTTATATATATATATATTATATATCAGCGTGTCTTACTACCCGTTTGGGCTATACGCCTATTTACTAACTATGCCAGTGTGCAAAGGATGATAAATGTTGAATCTTAAGAAAGTTAGAGATAAGGGAGGTTGGATACAAAGAAAGTGCACTTGCATTTGCGTGTAGGGAGTATGGAAAACCACTTAAGAAAACCTACCCTCAGTACAACCAACCTGGAATAGGACCCCGATCTCTCCGTCATCGGTGGTCTAAATTATAGCGAGAGTGATACCTTATACCATACAGCCACCAAATCAGGTCTCTAATTATTCATTGGGAAAGACAAAGCCAGACCATACCGTGAAATGAATCTGAGAACCGAAACTCAGTAGACACGTAGGGATTAATTTAAATCCAATAGAGAATGTAGTGTCAGGTACTGAAATATTAAGTTTGCTCAGAAAGTGTACGTTAGATACGCCATAGAGTAAAATGGTCCGTTGAGGGTAGTACAAGTGCCGAAACTTATCGTAGGAAAGATTTTTGGTTCAACTTATACGTTACGGGAATAGACCTAGAGGTTTACGGTTACGGGTCAATGTGTATTCGCCTTTAAAGTTTTTTTTTTTACTTTCTCCCTCTATCGATCATAGCAGTCCAACGTAATGTTCGAGTTGTCAGTGTCTCCCACCAATCAGAGAACAAGCTTGATGGTTATTGTATAAGCAGATGGGGCGGGATGAATGTGGGTGAGAGGGTCACAGTGTCGTATCGTGACATCGCGCCATTTGACTCGGTGGAGGTAGGTATGTTGTTTCAAGAAGAACGAGTTAACTCCCTGGCTTCAGCCCGAAGAACTGAGCATATTTAATTTGTAACTGAAAGCTGGCAAGGCGTCCCTCTCGTGGTAAACTGGCTTGTTGATGACGGGGAGATGGCAGTTCGAATTCCGGTCAAGTCTACTGAGGGTGTTTTTTCCAAAATGGCTTTCAACTCTATTTCCAGGCAAATGGTGTTAGATTAGCTCTAAAATGATTCCTTTCTTATTCTTACTCCACTATAGTTATTATCATAGTATTTTCGTACAGCCTGAACAAGTAGTAAGACGCGGTGATAGAATAAAAATCGAAATCGGTTCTTATTTTTAAAAGTACTCGTACATGTTATTTATTTTTGTTCCATGTCCCATCGTTTGGGCTCTATCTATTTATTTACACCAATGAGGTAGGTATGCTAAAGGTGGAATATAGAGGAAATATATCAGTATATCAGTATAATTATTTGAGGTATTTAACAAGCACTTTCTGAACCGACTGTTTATACCAGCACAAGACTTATAAACAAACTTAAATCTGGAACAGATACAACAACCAACCACCAACGTTAAATTATAGCTGTGAAAGGGGAAATCCACATTTTACCAAAGATACATTTTCGGACATACCAAGAAATGAGCCCGAGACTCAACTCATCAAATATACATGCTACCGACTGAGCTAGGTTATTGCGTCTCGAATCTCGGTCGGGTTCAATGAGAGTATTACTCCCCCACCCCCAAATGGTTTCCTAATAACCCTCCACGCAGCTTTGACAATATTTATTCTCAAGTTTACCCGAATTGTTCCTCTCCCAATAGTGTAAATAAATAGATGTAGATAGCTGAAATGTGGTTAAATAAATTACAAATTACCTTAATAAATAACCTATTAATTTAAAAAAAAGTTAACGTAAATTCCCTTAAACATGTTATTTTCCTAGTTTTATGAAGTTATAGTGGTGGTATATAGAAATATTATTGTGATCGTGAAAACTTTACATCTTGAGGTTGTGATGAATCTTAACTTTTTATGTGTCCTTGAACTCAAAATAAACCGTATTTTTCACCGCAGAAACCTCCTCAATCCCTTACCTGGATATGTGAAACATTTACTTTAAACTCATAAAATATGCCAAAATAATTAATATACACTGTAACAAACGCATTCCAACAAATAGTATAGATAAAATAATATACACGGTTACAAAAACATATTGAGAAAAAAGAAACGTCACTTTCCACCAAAGAGCATAACAATTAACTCACCATTTCTCAAACCTCCATTTAATAACTAAATTTGTGTATAGCTCGGAAAATATTGGTATTTATAAATATGTATTTCGAATACAAGTATTATTATTAGCACCACGTCTTACTACCCGTTCGGGTTATACGCACTTACGCTAATGTGTAATGGTAGGGTGATTGGGAGATGTATCCGAACCACGGTGGAGGCCTGGCATTCCCCACCTTCACAAGATGTCTTGTCAGAGGTGAAGGAGGGGTTTGGTAATCAGATAAACCTGTGCCGGGACCGTGGATTAAACCCCGGCCGCCAGCACAGAAGTCCGACCCCTTACCCCTAGACCACCAGGTCACCCTCGAATACAAGTGTTTTTACTATCAATAGTCTTGCAATGATAGGCTAAGCTATTTTGTATCTCAAATAATTCTGGAGCTATGATCAATTTTGAAGATACGCGCTCATGTAATGTAATGTCGTCACTCAAAGTCATTTTACCCGGAAAATGAGATGCACTAATTGATTTATAATGTTAAACGGTACCTATATATAAATTTTAATTGAAATAGTAATACTAATTTCAAGAATATAGCTTTTTCTCTTTTTGTCCATGACTAAGCTACCCCTTACTTGAAGGTTAGATAGATAATTCCAAAGATCCCTTATGGAAGGAAACACTACAAATATATAAAGTTTTGGCCTGATTGGTAAAATGGTTTCGTCTCTAGCTCGGTTTACAGACAGACATAAAGATGGCTTCACTAACACCCATTTTGTGGGTTCATGGGTCTATAATAAAACTTATAATGATGATGGATTAAATAGCAAAGCTGTTATGTTTTATAATTTCGATTATAGCTGCATCTTAATATTAAAATATTAAAAGTGAAAAAATGTCACCTAGACACGGGAATTGAGCCCGGGACCTTGGACTTAGCATGCCAATGTTCTAACCACACAACTATCCAGGAATCGTCCCGTGTAGTATAAAGCCTTACCGACTCGAACGTGGCTGCGTTATCTGATTGCTCGTGATTTTAATTGATCACCCATATGTAGCTGACAATTTCCACACGTCTATCACAGACTCTGCCTTAAAATATGAGTTAAGAATGACCCTGAGCACAGGACGATTCCTGAATAGCTCAGTTGTAAGAGCATGGGTGTACCAAGCCAAAGTCCCGAATTCAATTCCCGTTTCCAAGAGTCATTTTTCAGTTTAAAGAATATAGCATTTTCAATATTTAAGGGTGGATTTCTGAAAACTAGTTTTGGATAATGTTTTTAAAACTTAAATATGACGATAAAATACGTAGATTTTTTTAGTGCCATTTATTTTATGTTATATTTATTGCTTTTAAGACCATTCTCATTTACAATTTCAATATCAATAGTTGTTTTATAAGGTCTGATTTGTATGGTATCGTTTCCCCCCAAAAAAGTATATTATGAAATAGGAACGTAACTATTTAAAGTAAATTGTGGATCTCCTAAGCTATTTCACTGTATGAAAACGTGCCAAGAGAGAATTATTATAAAAGTTCAATTTGTAATCTCGCTGGTAAATGGTAAAATCCAGTATTTTTATCAAAGACACTGATTTTAGACCTAAGGCTGTACTTCAATAGACAAGACAAATACGTAGCTTTTGTAGGATAATTTCTATGAATTAAATTCTTAATTTATTTACATATATATTATAACTCCTCTCACCCGCCTCCCCCTCCACCAACCCTGCAACTTTCTCACACATTAGCATTCATAATATCGTGCCAAGTGGAATCTACTTCTTCCCTCACTTGTTTCGTCATTTTCCACTCACTTTCCGTTTCTGCGAGTATTCAATTAAACACAATTGAAGAGAGGAAATTTCTCGTACCGGCCGCGAAAGCCTTCCGCATCTTCTATCCCCTGTTCCCCCCCACTACCCTCACTTCATTTCCTGTAGTTGCTCGGTAGTATAATTAAAAACCCCTTTTACGGAAGACCTCGACGCTGCTTTTCCAAACAAACAAATTTGCAAATAAGCAGGTTTTAATTAAATGCTGAACAGCCTTCTAAAGGAAAGGGTCTTATCAAGTAGCTTCTAAGAGTAAAGGGTGTTTTCCGCTTAGCATACATTTTCTTGAAATCGTTTTGAGAAAGCGTTAACTCCCAAAATGTATCGACAATTACATTCCGGAATTTTTAGTAAAATAGGTACTGAGTCCCGTTTACAATTTCGAAAGAACGAAAGATGCTAACAAACCGCTAGACTCTCCAACGTCAACTAATACTGTTAGTTATTTAGTCAGTTTTATATATAATTAAGTGGTTAATTTTAGATAGCCCGAATGAGCAGTAAGACTTGAACCACTAACTAAACTATTGGAATATATGAATGAGAATTTACGTAATCCTCATAATAAGTTAATGCCTAAAAATAATTATCTATATTTATATACATCCGCTTTGGTGGTTGCATGGTCTAACGCGTTAATCTGGTAGAAGACTAGACTGCCGATGACGGGGAATGAATCTCGGTCAGGTATACTGAGGGTGGTTCTTACAAGTAGGTAAGCGTATAATCAGAACGGGTAGTAAGACGCGGTGTTAAAAAAAGTATGTAATTTTTAAAAGAAAGCCAGGGAAGGTAATCAATTCCAAAGAATTTAATTTAAAACGTTTTACTTCTATCACTCATTTAATAACCTTGGGGATGGTTAACCCGTATGAAATTCGAACCCCAATCTCCTAGTAGAAGGTAGTGCAGTATATCACGATACAGATACCTTAAACCATGCACACATGGGTGTAGATCTTGGACTTTTAAATAATCATTTCCAATATTATTTTTCATCTAAGTCAAGAACTTTCTTAATATGGTAATTATTTAAACTAAATGCTATTTCATATTTGTATTATAGTCTGAACCTATAAGTTATCACATTTTTTTCTTAAAATAAGATTTTTTAAACTTTTAAAATAAACAAAAATAATAGCGTATATTGATTAGTTTTAAGTCAAATTCCCCCTTAATACATTTGATAGATTCAGACGCGATATATTTGTGTAAATAATAATCTAAACAAATGTGAGTCCTATGTGGTTACAGT
This sequence comes from Timema shepardi, assembly GCA_902151425.1. NCBI lineage: Eukaryota > Metazoa > Arthropoda > Insecta > Phasmatodea > Timematidae > Timema > Timema shepardi. Next base: position 117,719 of record CABFVX010001066.1, on the reverse strand, counting down.
TTACGTGACATATTGATTTAAAGCATGGGGGGAGTGGTTGTGTTGTTGTCATTCGAATTGCCTTCATTGTCTTGGCCTATAATCTATACATGCTAGTGTCAAAGAATTTTATAAATAAAAAAAAACATCATGTGCTCTTTAATTTTTTTTAAACAAGTTGATGATAGACCAAGCTAAACACAAAGAGCAAAAACCAGATTTGAAAATAAATCGGCTTTTATCCGAAGTTTAACGGCTACAGAGGTAAACTGTAGCTATATACCTATATGACCTTAGTTGGATACCAGAGGCATTGTAATATATATTTGTATTAATTAGTATATTAAACACAGGAGTTTTTTATTTCCACCATATCTTAATACTCGTCTGAGCTATTCGTTTTATAGCTACGATGGTGAGTAAACTTATCTCATTTGCGTGGAATGCCAGTAGGGAAATGGTTTGTAAAATATCACCCTCAATACACCAAGACAGTGAACCCCGTCCTTCCTATTAGTGGTAGATAATCGAAAACACGAGTATAGGACCTTATACCGGTCATCACTATGGTATTTTGTATTTTCCGTTTCGGCGAACACGCAGACTAAATGTAAGAATTATTTAGTCTGGGCTACTTGTGAGGAAAAGGTTGGGTTTTGGTTCTAGGCTGGGTGTAATGCGAGTGGTTTTTTATTTAGTGGTTTCCCAATATTTCTATATGCCATATCAGGTACATTTCCTCTAGTTTTTACCTTCCTCATTCCATTCCCATTAATGAAATTAAATTACGGTAAGTTTGGACCGTGGGAAGTGGACGTGTGGATCTAAAAAAAAAAAAATTATCTTCTTACAGATATATTGTGGTATCAGGGATGTCTTGTTGATGTTATATATTCTTTCGTGGGTTAAATTAGTTTGTTGCTCACGTGCTAATATAGCCTTGCATTTTGAAGCATGTTTTGAAAATCTCACTTGTTAAAATCAAATTAAGTAAATATTTGTGTCCCGTACATGTGCCATTTTCTAAATTGATGGAGCTAAGGTTTTCTCCATTGGACCATCACAACGGTATTCTCTTTTTTGACTCTTTTATTTTTTACCTCGCTTGCATTAATTTCCCTTTACAATGAGGTTTAGAGGAAGTAGGCTATTTTGAAAGTATGTTGGTAGCTCTATACCGAGGATTTTTTCCCCTTCTGTGGCATATGTGTATAGGTGTAGCAAATTCACCGTTTCCCCTGCACGCCGAATGATCTTTATAAAAAGTAAGTTATTCAAACAACCGTGATAATTAACTGGAAAAATACACATGCCCCTAATATAACCGTGCTTGCAAAGAGAAAAACAGTACACGTTGATATATAAAAATATGGTCCTTTTAAAACAAACTGTATCATAAAATGAATGCGATTGTAATCTGGTCACCCCTATGATAGTACGTGTAGGAGTAAGAATAGTTTATTTCCCAGCTATTGAATCATAACTAACAGTCGTATAATTAGACTACTTGGGTGGGGGTGACAGTGTAGTTGAGTCTCAGGTCCAAGCAAGGTGTCCTATTTGTGTGATAGTGCACCACTTCTTACTAACCGCTCGGGCTGTCTATGTTCACATTAGAAATTAAGGATGAATAAGATAGAATTTAGAGGAAATGTCTTTGAATTTACGTGGAAATATAGATAAAAAAACCCATTACAACCAACCGGGGCTCCATGCCTAATCTAAACATTACTTGAAATCCTGACCCGTAGACACTTACTGACACCTTTGTCCAATGCACCCACTGGTGAGGGTGCAAAATGAATAAACCCTATGTTTGAATAAAAATAAATACAAAGAAATATTATCCTTTCTATACCAATATGAATGGGAAGCAATATAAGTTGAAAATTGGAGGGAGTATTCTGCATAAATGTATAATAAATTTGTGAAGTTGCATTTCCAGTCACAAATTGAGAACTGGGATTGTAAAACAAATAGTAAACAAATACAATTTTTAAATAACGGGATTTGTATTTGAAAATTTAACTAACCAATTATCGCTAGTAAACAAACAGCCTTATGAGAAATTAGTAGTAATGAAACCACAATTTTTCTTAAAATTGTTGAAAGCCATATAATTATAAACGATGGTAGTGGTGGGGAGGATCTTAGGGTATACCAACCACTCCAAAGAAACTTTCAATAAAACGACAAATCGCCTTTTAATTATGTTAGCTCTCTTAATAGTACTATGGTTAAAAAAAAGTCCCAACCTCATTTCTGAGGTTGCCATAAGTTCATTTTGGCTACACCACACTAAAATAAAAAATGCTGGTACAAGACTTAATCTTGATCTTGGATACCAAAGATAATGAAAAAGCATTTATTGCTTTTATAAAGTGTTTAATTCGCTACAAACATGATAGTCAATTAGATTTAAATCTGAGAAACTCTTGAAAATTCCGGGAATATTTAAAATTAAAATTTATATTACCACTACAATAGAATGTGAAATAGCTTTATTCTGTTTTGTTTGGATAAATTAAAAACTCAGATAAATATTTTGAGAGGTGTTCAATAAGTATGTTAAACCCCAAAAGTAAAATTGGCCATTTCATGAATTTGGTAATATTCTGCATTGTAAAATAAATATTTTTCTCAACTTACTGACGTAAAATCATTCAGATATATTGAGTAGATATGAGGACATGACTAAATGTCCAATCAAAAAATCTTCCACACGTCAATAAACATTTTGAATAAGTTAGAATTTGCTTGCACATTAAAAGTTAGGTTAAGTTAGGTTGGGATAGCTTATAGTAAAATAATATATATTAAATATTAGATACTCACCATTGCAACAGAGGAGTTCTGATATCTTCAACAGTGCAAAGTGAACATTAATATACAAAGTTCAATACAGTAATATTTTTGTTGCGTATATTAGACGTTCAAACACAGGCGTGTCATTATTCTAAAAAATAGCCAGTTTATGGATGAGCAGCTCCAAGTGCTACCCTTTTCATGAAATGGATTAGCTATTGCCCGGTCTATGAAATGGACAAGAGAAGAAACCAATTAATCTATTTCATGGTCATGAAAAGGGTAGCTCTTGGAGCCGCTTAGTCCATGAACTGGATATTTGTTAGAAGAATGACATGCCCGTGTTAACGTTTGTTTGAACATCAAATATTAACAACAAAAATATTAGTGTAGAGAGCTTTGTATATTAATGTTAACTTGTACCGTTGAAAATATCAGAAATCCTCTGTTCCAATGGTGAGTATGCAATAGATAATATATTTTTATTACAAACTATTCCAACTTAACAAAACCTAACCTTCAATGTACCAACAAATTTAAACTTAACCAAAATATTTGTATATAGACGCATGAAAGTTTGTTAAGCTAGTTTGACATAGTTTTCGCTACACACATTTATTATTATTATTATTATTATTATTATTATTATTATTATTATTATTAGCACCGCGTATTACTACCCGTTCAGGTTATACGCAATTACGCTAATGTGTAATGGTAGGGTGATTGTGAGATGAAATGGAGAACCTACAGTTTAACGTGGAATCCGAACCACGGTGGATGCCTGGCATTCCACTACACATTTTTTGAATATACATTTAAAATGTTCTCATATCGACAATTTCGATACATTGTTGTTCAATATTTCCGAACGGTTTCGTGTCAGTCAGTTGAGTAAATTTTTATTTTATAATCTATAATCATTATTATATTATATAGGACAATAATTTCCATTTCATGATATGGTCTTAAGTTTATGCAATATTTGCCCAGTTCGTGAAATGGTCAAGCGAAGAGGCCAGTTCATGAAATGGGCAATTTCACTAAGTGGGTGTAACACAAGACTTATATACAAAATTAAACCATATGTTACTGCTACACGTAAGGTCTATAAGTTTCTAGCTACGCTAAGTATTAGAGATGAGTAAGGTTGATAAAAGATGAAATGTAGCATCATTTACGTGACGGTAAACATTTAGGAAACAAACACTTTCAGTACACCTGACAGTAATTCAAATTCCTATCTCTCAGTCATTGGCAACCCAGAGTATCGTGAAAGGGACGCTTCAGCCGATGTAGTTCTAAAACAACTGATTTATAGCTAACTACATCCTTGGTTGCATGGTCCAAGACGTCATTCTTGCAATAAGACGAATTTTTGGTGACTAAGAGGTTGGGGCTTGAATCTTGGATGAATATACTGGGGATGATTTATCACAAATAATTTCCCACACTACTCCCAACCATCTTCCTAACTATGGTAAATATGCAGGTAGCTTGGAATCGGGGAACATTCTAAGACAGACAGAAAAATTTAGAGTTAGCGTGGATGAACTATAATCTATAGATGGTCGAAGGCAGGGTGTTCCAGCGTTTTATATCTTAAGATCCAAACCATGTTTACAAGTTTTCACAAAGGGACAAATGTATATTTGATTATTTCTACTTATTAGAGACGTACGCCTTACAGTCAACATTTAATATACCTATATTTTCAATCTAGTCATTTTTTTGCAACCCCTGTACTTTTCCTTTCCTTCAAACTTGATAGAAAATCGCATCGCGTCAATTTACACACGTACCACGTCACTCTACGTACTCATCATGTTACTCATCACAGCCCTCTACGCACGCACCACGGCAGTCAACGCACGAATCCCGCCCATCTACGTACTCATAACGCCACTCTACGCACTCATCACGTCACTCTACACACTCATCACGTCACTCTACGCACGCACTTGTCACAGCAGGACTTTCAGTTGTTTTAATAATCCCCACCAAACCCCGAGTAGTGGAGAAACAGAGTAAACAACTAGACTTGAAAGAGGAGGGTAAATCCCTCACTGATGAGGGGATTGTTTGTAACTGCCCCGTTAAACCACGTCTAGAGCCCTCCCCACTCTCACTCCCATCCCCAACGTCCCTATTTTTCCAAAGCCCCTCTTGTAAACTGCTGTCGGTGTCGTTAGCACGTAGCGGGTGCGACACGTTCCAGTCGATAAGGTAGTGGACGGCTTTTACCGGTTAGCATGTAGGTTTGCACACTTTAAGTTTACTGTTGTTACCTTTAAAAAAAAGTAAAACTGTTGAACTAGCCATTTCTTTTCATGACATTGCCACTAGAGGTTTGCTTTAAAAATGATGCATAAAAAAGCAATAAAAATCATGTATTTTTAACGATAAAGCATTGGAAAGGATTTCCACTAGGTTAGAATAAGGGACTCTGCTCGGGGAATTGATTTAGTTGTACTCAACGTCCTATTACACTATCCGGGATATCCGCATATTTACAGTAAAGGGGTAGGGATGAAAGATATAGGATCATAGAGGGTATTTACCCACATTTACATGGTTAAAAGGTTGAAAATAATTTAGGGAAACCACTACCCGCTACAATTTCTGGGAATTAGAACCACAACATTTTCGCTACCGAAAAGCCCGGAGCAGACGAGTATGACACCCCTAGCCGCGTGCCCATCAATACGGTTTGTATTAATGATTTTATAGAAACAAGAGGTCAATTTTAACCACAAACAATTGTGTCTGTTTTCTAAACTACCATATTTACCATGTTCTTATTAAAATTCAGGAAGTAAAATCTTACAAATTAAGGCTTTACGAAGCTAGTTTGTTGAACGGATAACTAAACATACTATAACTGTTTATGCATATATAATTGTTTGTATATTTATATATTTTCATATAAAAAACGTCAGTATACACAATAAAACCTAGAATATCTCCTTCCCAGGACTGATTTCCAACCCTCTTTAATGTTCCTCTGACAGTCATTTAGCTAAGAAAGAATATTAAAATAATGTTTTTCAAAAATGCTTATTTTCTTTATCTCCCCGCCCAAACAACAGGTGGCATTGAAGGTAAGTATGAATATTATATATTGTGACCTAATTCACACTCAGCCACATCATTGTACTAGTGCTTTAAAACAGTGAGATATGAAATGGCTTTTTAAATTTCAACAAAACATAGATACTTTTGTTCTTATTGCGAAACCTCCTGTTTTACAGATTTTTCAGAAGGAATTCCAACTTTATCAACCACTTTAAAGAGTATTTTAGAAGAATAAAATTTATTTCCTCATAAAATTCACAAGTGTGAAGTGATGTTTTATGACAAGAAAATGTATGAAGTGATAATTCGACACAATATTTCAGAAAGAAGACAAGAAGGATAGAGGAGTGGGAGAATTATACGTGTTTTTGAATCAAGTTGTTTAGTTTTTTTATAAGCATAGACCTATAATTTCAATCTGATAGTTAAAAATACCCCAAATTAAAAAATATTACGCTTTTTATGTTAGCTTTCCTGTGTTTTTCCACTTTGTATTTTTAAAGTACAAACAATTCTTTAAGTTTTCTCAGTTTTTCAGGTTCGTGGTAGCCCTAAGGTTCCTAAAGAATATATACTCAACGTTTTGTACCGAGCTGTTATTCCGCCATCCAACCGCCTGAGTCATTGTGTGGAACGGACATACTGGCTGACCGGGTCAGGATATTGGTCGACGGTCGGCTTCGTGCCGTGAATAATGGTACAATATTGACGTGCATCATGGGTAAATATTGACCAACATAGTGGGCTGAATAGGGGTGAAGGGGCGGGGGCCACTTCTCTGCTATACGAACCCATCAACTAGCCTCCACGTTAGTCGAAGTGAAACTATAGGGGGCGATTATGTCCAACGTAGAGGACGCGATGTGCTTCATCTGGGGTCACAATGTTGGTAAAGGCTATACCTATTTATACTCTTTCAAGTAATAAAATTATAATGATGGCAGGAAAGTGAAAAATTCAAGTATAAATTAAAGTAGTTAAAATGGTACAACTTTGTAAGGTAGTACTCCATGGATTTATACAAATCTGGCGATTTGCTTGTGACTTAATGTGTACTCAAGCAACTTCATGTTCGAGGGATTGGTACCGTAAATCCCTTTTTACTCGAAAAAACCCAACGAGCTCATTGATTCTCTTTTGAAACCTCTAAGTCGAGTCCATATAGAAATAGTACTAACAATAATAATAATAATATAAATTATAATATAGTATAATAATTAAAACCAGCATTTATGGGCAAGTTAACCAAACGTTACGATCGTTATATTCCGAATCCTGGTCTAATGTAATTAGGATGGACGGTTTACCACTCTCCTTCCACGCAAATTAACTTGTTTTGAGTTCTACTTTCCTCATCCCTAAATCAATATTGTGATTAAATGAAAACAGCTCTAATGTTTAGGAAGTAAGACACAGTGCCAATAATCTAGATAATATTATGTTTTAATGAAATATGTGTAAAAACGTCTTACGATTAAGGATATTAAAGGGTCAAGATGGTATTTCACAAACAAAATTAGGGGTCAAAAACCCATAAAAGGTTGTAAGCTGCTAATAAATGCTGTCTTTGGAATGGTAAGCAGATGGGCTTGAGGTCAGGTTTTTCCCAGATTATGTCCTAAACTTTTTCAACCTCCAAACAAACGCGGATACATTTGCTTTCTATCCTCCTCATAATAAAATTATTTTAAAATAAAGGTTTTATAGCTAGCTGTAATAATGAGTCATACATTGAAAACCTCACTGTAAAGCGATGTACACATATTGCCCTATATAGTTTAATAGGATTACTAATTAAGTACAAAACTATTTAAGTGCTTAAATAAGTCTTCCTTTCATACCACTTCACCAAACGGCATTTCCTACCTACGATAGAGACAGTCAAAGACTTAATAAGATTGCCTAAGCGAACAAACTCAATTAGCAATTCCTGACGCCATCAATTTGACTCTTAGAAAAGTGGAGGACGGAATTTAATATTAAGATTTAAAGAAGGGGGGCTATGTCATAAGTTTAGTTTTTCATATAGTAATTGTCTCAGGGAGTTTGTGTCTGTCTGTTCTCAGAACGTGACAGAATATTACAATCAAAACCTCGAACGGTGCCACTCGCTATAATAGTATTAGACTCGCTCCTGCCCCTCTCCAAGACTAATTCAACGTCTCTATAGCGACTAGCGCCTCTGGCGGTGGCGTGTGGGGATTTGCCACCAGGTTAATTACATCACGAAAGGGGAGGACCTTCTTACTCGCTTCCTTGCTCGCGGTAGGGAATATGATTTCGGTTTAATGGGAAGGGGGGAAGAGGGATATGTCTTGAAAGTCTAAGAATCAGAGTGTTTCAACAGAGCCCTTTCGTTTCAATAAAAATTGGATTCGAAAATAAGTTGAAGGGGCTTTTACTGTATGTACGATTATTTTTTTGTGATACATTGATAAGTGAATTCTAGGATATTTTTAGGGTAAGTTTATTAGAAAGTTAAACCAAACTATTAATGGAATGGTAACATACAAATTAAATCAAATTACACTATTGTAATGACGTCCCTTTATTACCTAAATTATTGCTCGATACGTTGGTAACGCGGTATATAGCGTATCTTGTCGCTGTTGCGTATCAATGGGGACGGGAAACCGTTGCATAGTTGAGTAACAACATGGGATACAAAGATACGCAACGGGCCCAATTAGTAATTTGTCTGTTTTCACTTTCACATAAAAAGAATGATACGGAAATATGTTGAATCATATATGGCTGGGCTGCGGTTCTACCACAGGAAGATTTGGCATATGCCAAACGAATAGAGTGTAGCTCTATAGCATGTACATGAAATTAACGCAATTTGTTGCTGATTTCCATTAAAAAATGGGTACAGGTAAATATTGTACAGCAGAAGATTTTGTACGTCTTTGAAAAGTGTTTGGAGAGAGTCCCTGTGATGTTTCTTTTTCTCAATATGTTAAGGCAGCGTAAGACACCATCGCGTTGTTTCTTAGTGTGTTGAAGCTTTCAGATTAAATGTTGGCCAAATATTACACCTACATTTTTTTTATAGTTGAACTCAATATTAAATTATGATCCATAACAATAACATTGAATGGGTTTTGGTCTAGTTAGGATCGAATTTATGTTTGATTGGTCCAAAAATTATTGCTTTAGTTTTCGAAATTTTTTAATACATTTCAAGTTGAAATAATTAACGCCTATAGTTTCTTCTTGGATTTGAATTTGATAATTTTCCTTGGTGCCAATTTAGACAGAAAACAAATCAATACTATATTCAATTATACATTATATCGATAGAGACTAATCGTTTATAACGCAGTTTAAGACGTAAGTCCTACACATGTCAAAATTAAAAAAAAAATCCCTAAGTACTCGAGATGTTGCTTATAATTTTAAATTAAAATCGCTTGAGATGCTTTATTAAACTAAACCTATTTTGAGTTGTCGCAATATTGAAAGAGATAAACAGATTGGAAAACTGTTTACTCTATAGCCTGATTTTGGTTGGAAGAACAGCGGAGAAAATTTTAACATATTTCTTTTCAGCTAACATTGATAGCATTTTACTTTATTATTATTATTATTATTATTACCGCGTCTTACTTGTGAGATGAAATGAAGGACCTACAGTTTAACGTTGAATCCGAACCACCGTGGAGGCCTGGCATTCCTCACATTCACAAAATGTCTTGTCAGAGGTGAAGGAAGGGTTTGGTAATTAAATAAATCTGTGCCGGGATCGAGGATTGAACCCCGGCCGCCAGCATAGAAGCCTGACACCTTACCCCTAGACCACCAGGTCACCTTTACTTTATTATTTGTTTTATTCTAAAGGTATTGATTATATCTATTACAAGTGACCACTGGAGATAACATAACTTTTTTTATAAATGACTTAAAATTGTTTTAGAAACTTTAGTACCCTTTCTACTGTTCCTCCTACCCAAATCAGAGTATACATACATCGTTGTCAAGGAACAAAGAATATCCCAGATAAATTTCGTTAGAATTGCATCACGCATTCAAAAGTTATCGTGGTACAAGCATCTCAACAGACAGACAAACATACACATAAAATCCCAAATTGTCATTTTAAAACAGGAGTTCACTACGCTTGGTCAATAAATAGCCCATTAAGTAAATTTGGCTGATACATTTAATAAATAAAGGATAGAATGACACAGTTCCATAATTTTTTATAAACGTGAGATTTTTGAACTTCTTCAACGCATCTCAGTGCTGCGGTTGGGCCACCTCATTAACATGAAAAACAAACAAAAAATGTGTATTTTCAAATATTCTTATTTAACTACCTAAAGTGCGTGCTTAATTTACCTAATGGCTTCCTCACGCTATCTTCACGAGTTGGTTAAAATGTACACTATACATCTCTTGCTAGACGAGGAATGCGGCTTGTAGTTGGCCCGTTTCTGGTCTGCTGGGAAATCTATACCCTATTCCCTTAACGTTCCTCAAACAATAACCTAGAATATAATTGTATGTATGTTATTCAGACGGAGGAGCTGTGAGCTAGAAGCCCCCTTGTAGCCCCTGGCGAGCTGGGTATCACTCTATTTCCATCCGTTAAAAGTTTAAAATCCATTTGGGCTGACACAGGCCCAATGAAGTCCTTAGTCAAGGAACCATTGTTAAAATATTCGATCCATAGGTTAAAATTTAACAAAAATAGCATTAGATATTCTCCTATGTATCAATATGCCATGATATGTGTTGAGTGGAAAGATCCACACGAAATAATATATCTTACTAGAATGACCAGTGTTATAAAGTTTCATCATAACTAAAGCAATCCTGAATATATTATAAAATATCCAGTTAAAAAAATACTTTCTTTGCATGAGGAAGGCTAGGTTTTCAAAAATTAACCTTGAAAGTTCACGTTTAACGTTGTTTAAAATAAACACTTTTTGGGATTTATTTAAATATAAAACTTATAATGTAAAGTGTTTAAGTTTGTGGGGACATTTATATAACTTTCACTTCTTTTTTTGATGCGAGCTATATTTAAAATTATTAAACCACTCTTATATAAAGTAAGATATTTAGACGACTGTAACGCCTTTCAGCCCTACGGTAAGTGCCCCCCTCAATATATACTGACCTAAACTAATTAATAACATTTTGTAATGGCTCCTGATCATCTATATTCCTGTATAACTAATGCAATTGTTGTGGTTATCCATTAGCATTCACCTAAAAAAAAATTAAAAATTAATTCAACGCCCACCAATCTGGGATATTTGCCCTGAATTCCCTAGTTGAGGTCAAACACATTAGTACAGATAAACAAAATAAGGGCAGCTATAAACCTTTTTGCTATCAGTTTAAGCCACATGCCGTTTCCCGATCACTCTGCCACGCCAAACCTCCGAATGCGACACAAGAAAACTAACGGATAATTTGTGTGATTAATATGAGATTAGCGGGAGATTCGTGACCGCACAAATGTTGCAGGTATAGCGTGAATGTTTAGAGAAGGCGCTGTTTATCCACACAAGGGAGAATTCCACAACTAATCTGAGGCAAGGAGTAGTAATAGTAAATAGATACAGTTCATTTAGAAATTTCTCACCGAGATTAATTATTATGTTTGAGAAATGTGTAATACATACGGATTTGAGTTCTGTATCGACGTGTCAATGTTCTTCTATTTGAGAAATTAAGGTTTTATAAATATATAGTAAGTGTATATTATACACGGTATTCCTTTGCTGGTTTAAATATCCAATCAATTATATTTTTTTATGGGTGACCTGGTGGTTTAGGGGTAAGGTGTCAGACTTCTATGCTGGCAGCCGGGGTTCAATCCTCGGTCCCGGCAAAGATTTATCTGATTACCAAATCCTTCCTTCACCTCTGACAAGACATCTTGTGAATGTGAGGAATGCCAGGCCTCCACCGTGGTTCGGATTCCACGTTAAACTCTAGGTCCTCCATTTCATCTCACAAGCACCCTACCCTTACACATTAGCGTAAGTGCGTATAACCCGAACGGGTAGTAAAACGTGGTGCTAATAACAATAATAATAGTAATATATTTTTTATGGTTAAAACTGCAATTAAATATCATATTCTTTTGTTGACAAATGTGGTTGCGTTATCTGCACCTATCACCTACATCTGTTTATAGAATCTTGGCCTACACTTATAGTTGTCAATGAACCCTCCCACAATTCGGTGGCTGAATGGTCTAAGACGTCACTCCAGCAGTAGACTAGACTGCCGATTACGAGAAAATCGAAATTCGAATCTCGGTCAAATGTATTGAGGGTGGTTTTCCAAAATCGTTTTCCACTCTACCTCCACACAAATGTCGGTACACTTCCTGAAAATATAGCCTTCTTCATCCCTAAGGCCACTGGGATAATTAGTACATGGGTGTATAATCCAAACGGGTAGTAGGACGTGATAATAAAAAAAAATCTCAAACTAGAAATACATTTTACAACAACCTAGATATATAGCCTACCACAGAAGTATTTCAGTGGTGGTTGGAAAACACTCATAAAAATAACGTAGTTACAGATCTGGCCCACAGTTTAGGCCCTTAGGCTCCTACAGACTCAACCAGTTATCAATTTTACTATATTTTTCAAAAATTAAATATTTTATTTTTAGTACTATTAATACGCAATTAGTGGCTCTACCAAAGCTGTAAGGATAACAAGAGTATTTGAGAAAAATGCACCTACATTAGGGTTTAGAAAGGGTGAAAAAACCACATAAATAAAGAATATGGGCACTAGACCTAATTTAGAATCTCATCCTGTTACCAGCAATTCAGCTTAAAACGACCCCTACGCCTTGGGCATTAGGACAAATGTTATCTATCTAAAGCCCCTTCTACAGAATCCAAACTCGTAGTTGCATGGTCCTTAGAAATTCTATTCGCGTCTACACACTGCGTATCCTTAATCACTCGACCGTGTCAACCTATGAGATAGTCAGTGACTTCGTCAAATAAAACTCTTCGAAGGAAAATCGTCTACAGCAAGGAGCAACCGCCATGCAGTCAGCTGATCAATAAAAGAAACTAAAACAAATTCTTCAAGAAAACCTCTGGGATATACTTGAAATGTATGTTAATTACAATAACAATAAATATATATTTTATAACACGATTTACACTATCAAACTTATAGCTAGCTTCGGATCTTTTCACTGTTATTGGTGCTTTTATTTCGATGGGCGTGCAAATATTTACCTTCTGTTATTGGTAATCCATATAGACTAGTCCTTAAAAAGTTAAATTTGACCATCTTTTACGGAGGACTTACGGATCAGGACTTTGTAGACAGAGCAATCTGATACTGTGTTATTGATTTCTTACGGATCACAGACTACGGACTGCAGGCTTATGGGTGTAGCTTTGGCTTTATGTGGACAGAGAATGAATAAAAAAAGGAAATTTAAGATTTATTAAAAAAAACAGACTAACTAGAATAAAACCAATAAACAAAGATATTAAATTCCTGATGGATGTTTATTTTCATCTTAATTCATTATTTTATTCAAACAGTTTAAGTTCTTGTTAATAATAATGATGATAATAATAATTATTTATTTTAATTTAAAACAATCCAACCCTAGTTTTATACATTTTCAATTTTCTTGTGTTTAGTACTAATTATAATATTGAGAACCTCAAATATTTACGGGTAGCGTCCGTCACCTATATGATATCTTCTATACATCTAGTTAGCTACCTATGTATCTCTAGATGTATTTAAATATTCTATCTATTGGTGTATTTACCCATCTGTTTTTCTATGTATCTATCTCTATATACCTATCCATCTATCTGGAGTCTCCCAAACTTTAAATTCTGACTTACCTCTTATTAGTGCCTATCTATTAAGCTATCTTACTAAATTATTTTTTAAGTATCCTTGGCTTCACCTAGATTTGTCTCTGTTACGTCCAATTTCGTAGCTTTGTCAGCTTTCTCCTGTTTTCCAGGTATCTCTTTGTACGAGACCAACAATATGGATAATTATATAACAACACTAAAACACTCTAAATAAAATAAATAAGGAGCACTATCAACGCTCAAGTATCTCTCAGTATGAGGTTTCGTATCGTCATTGATGAAACGGTTCGAATTTCAAAGGAAGAGAGATCCTTACATGACAGTTATAAAAGTTACTAGAGCTACTTTCACGTCTTCATTTATCAAGTAATGTTATTTGCAGATACCAATTTTGATAGATATTAACAAAATGTATCAATTGAAACTAATAGGATAGTAAAATATTTTCACTTCCAACCGGTAAAATTATGTTTGTGCTTTCTAAAAGGCCCCCACCTATGAACATTTTACTCTATCTAGAAAGTAACTCCACGATGGGTTTCGCTAACGCGTGGCTCAAAGACTCCCAAAATGATCAATGAGCGTATAAGGAGGTGAATCAGTTGATAAAGAAGGGGTTTAAATATGTACCAAGCACCAAAAACAAAGAGTTAAAAGGGTAATTAAGACCCACGAGTAACAAACTATAAAGTTATTTTTTGAAGCGAGAATAAATCATTAATTTGTTATACTACTCCTTGAAACTTTCCCAGTTAGTGGTTTGAACAAGCTCACATTGTATTTAAAGACTCTTAAGTGGGTTTTAGTTTAAATTATCACATTTTATTTGTTTATAAACCTTGTGTTAAAGGTTTTTTATGATTCACGTTTCAACTACACTAATAATAATAATATTAACACCGCTTCTTACTACCTGTTCGGGTTATACGCTTTAAGTACTAATTACACTAATGGATTAGGAATTGGGAAGGTTGAATTATATGAAGTGAACCCACATTTGCGTGGAGGGAGAGTGGAAAACCATTTAGGAAAAACCACCCCCAGTTCACCCGGCCGAGATTCGAACCTCGATCTCCCCATCCTCAGCAGTCGGGCTCAACACGACAAGCGCGTTAGCCAACTCTGCCACCGAGGCGGGTAACTACACTAATCGAGTAGGAATAAAGAAAGCAGTATTTATTGTAAACATATCCTCGCTTGCGTGAAGGTGAGGTGAGAAACAATTTCAAGAAAACCACTCTTTGTACACTCGGCCGGGATTTGAATCCTGACCTATTCACTATCGGAAAACCAAATCATATTAGTTTAGCATTTAGTTCGCATATCCACACATGTAGATAATCCAATATATACCTTTGTATATATTCATCAATTATAAATATCTATCACGTAGACTACATATATTTATCACTTAGGCTATATATATCTATTATATTATACACTGCATCGTTTATATTATACATATATCACTTATATATAAAGTTATATATGTATATTTATATATATAGCTTATAGATGTATACAAATACCCTATAAATGTATAATTCTCATATGTTTGTATATCATATATATTTTAATATTCCGTAAATCACTTCAGTTATATATAAATACAATATATCTTGTTTTCATATGATATATTTTGTATATTTATACATATCACTTATACATCATTTCTACGTAATAAAAGTGTAGAAGTTCCTGTACTGGGCCAATTATATTATTTTCCTCGACCACATTGTTGGGCACGAGATTAAAATGTCATCGTTTCGTCTGACATTTTAGTAATTAATAGACCGGGATTCAAATCCCGTTCAGGGGTACTGAATTTTTTTCGTAAAGGGTTTTTATTACACGCAAATACTTGTGTATTTATTGTGAATTCTATGTCCACCAAGCATATGTTAAACAAAAATAAAATAAAAATCTAATATATTCAAAACCTTCCAACTAGTTTGTGACATACATTTTTCTAAATCAATAAGCTGTTTACCACGAAAGAGAGAACATGCTAAGTTAATCTCTTAATTATCTAAGAAACAAAATTGATATATTCTATCATAGTGTTTTTCTTTCTTTTATAGAGAAAGAGCAGTGATCGATTACATTTTAAAGCTTGAGATTAGGCGTCATCTTAACGTTTTATGTGATTCTTAATTAAAAATGTGGATCTTTCAAATTTGATATTTAGAGGCTATATGGCCAATATTTAGTGATATTTTTTTAAATGTCCTAAGTGACTCGAAATTAGTTTTTAATAGTTTGTTAAAAATTTACATCTGGAGAGTATTTCGCATGATAGCAATATTGTGTACTTTTATTTAGGAGGAATTATCGTTTAGTGATACTTTGCTCATAATTTTTTTAAATTTGTTCCAAACTATAATATTATAATAATATATTATAAGAATGTGCGGTTGTGTGTACTATTTATCTAAACAGATTTTGATATCAGCCAAAATTAAAAAAAAACTAAATTATTTCTAACACGAAGGGGAGGAACAATTAAAACTAGCGAGTTTAAGAAATATTTAAAAAATGATATCATTAGGGAAGATATTCCATAGTTCACACACACCGAACTGGTTTGTTGTACATCACTTCTTACTACCCAAACAAGCTATCCACATATTTATACTAATAAGACAAGAAGTAATAACGTATAAAGAATCTACCTACATTTGCTTGGAAGGAGAATGGAAAACCCTTGAGGAAAAAACCACTACCCCCTCGGTACACCCGGAAGTGAGCCAAAATCCCGATCTTCACATGACTTTCAAACCAAACCAGATGAAGCTTTTGCCTTAGCCGATGTTCCCACCAAAGTATGTGGAATGATCTATGTGTTCAAAGTATCGGATATGGTATTATATATATATATATATATATATATATATATATATATATTTATATATTTAGCACCGCGTCTTACTACCCGTTCGGGTTATACGCTTTAAGTACTAATTACTCTAATGGATTAGGACTTGGGAAGGTTGAATTAGAGGAAGTGAACCCGCATATGCGTGGAAGGAGAGTGGAAAACCATTTAGGAAAAACCACCCCCGGTTCACCCGACCGAGATTCGAACCTCGATCTCCCCGTCCTCAGCAGTCGAGCTCAACACGACTAGCGCGTTAGCCACCGAGGCGGGTTGTTCAAAGTAAATATAAGTTTGTGTAAAATAAATCATTTGAAAGGGTTCCTTTTGTTGAGTGATTGTTTAGTGCTGTTAGTCTAACACCTTAGCTCAGGGTGTCTGTTCTAGATTTGAGTTAATTTATAAGTCGTGTGCTGATATAATCAGTCTGTTCGGAAAGTGCAACAAATACCTCACATAATGAAAAATGAATTTAGTTATTACCAGAGTACTTTACCAAAACGTTTGTTTACTTAAGCATATTCAGGCCCAAATACAAGTCCTGTTAAATACTTGTACTTGCCACGTTTAATTCTACGAAAGTGGGTAGTTAATTTCGATTATTTTACTTTTTTATACGTTTGGTGGGTTAGAAGTTAGACAGAGAGAGCAAGGGGAAATAACAAGTTAAAAATAAATAAATGAAACTGTCATTAACAAGGTACATACACAGTTTAAGTATATTATTATTTCATTCGTTCTCGAATATAAACATTAAAAATTCATTTGTTGTTCTCCTCGTGCTCCAAATACTTGTTGTAAAGATATCGCAACATATTTTCGGGAGATTTTCATGTACATTTAATGATCGATCTTACTTTATCCTATTAAAAGGAAGTATTGTGATCGTGAAAAAATCGATCTTAAGATTATGAAGAATCTTTACATTTATGTGAACAGGAAAAAAAAGTGGATTTCACAATTCTGTGTGTGCCCATGTCCCTCTAGCTATCATTATGTCCCTGGCCATGGATCAAAAACGGTTTGATGCAATTTATTTAATTTCATATTTAGATTTTGCAGGAATATACCAACAATTCTTTTTCACCCGAGCTTTTCAACTAAGGTTAGTTTAATAATGAGTATTTTTTTATTTCCAAACTTTTCAAAAATTACTAACGATATAGTTTCAAATGCATATCTAGGAAATTAATAGACATGACATATAGCACCATATAATTAGTTTTTGGGCAAAAATTTGATGTGAATTTGATGAAAATTGTATATAGTTCAAAAATAGCACTAACAATTTTGTTCAAAATGTATATTTAGAAATTGTGTGGTATGAAAAATAACATTTTAAAATGGTTTTGGGAGTAAAACAAATCTATGGGTAGTTTATTGACTGATTTTTCAAAAACATTGAACTATTTTACAAATGGGTCTGGTGATTTGGTTTCAAATTTGTATTTTGGGAGTGTCTGACATAACAAACAACACTGTTTTTTTAGGTAAAAAATCATTTATGGGTAGTTTAATGAAGACTTATTTTTCAAAAAATTGAAATATTTTACAAATGGCTCTGACGATTTGGCTAAAAATGTTTATCTTAGGAGTGTGTGTCATGACAAATAACATTTTACTTTATTTCGGCTAAAAATTCAATAGATGGTGGTTTTATGATGAGTTATTTTTGAAAATTTGAATTATTTTGAAAAAGGCTATAGCGATTATGCTTAAAATGTAGATCTGGAGATTGTTTGACATGAACATAACACATAAAGATGTATGCTTGTTTTGTGGGGGAAGATTGGGTTTTGAGTAGCTAGGTGTTTAATGAAGCAATTTTTTTATTTGAATATTTTAATAAATGGCTATAGTGATTTGATTCAAATTTGGTATAAGAGGACTATTTTACATTATCAATAATAAAGTATCTTTATTTATCTAAAATAATTAAAAGAAGCTTACAATATATAGAAAATCTGTATTTTCTATCAATTTACCTTGAAAATTGAATACAAAATGAAAATATTATAATAGATTTTCATGATAAATAAGAATACATTTCTATTTTTACATATAACAAATGATTTAAGGTAGTTTACAACTAATTTATTTTTTAAAATTTAATATAAAAAATCTATTTGAAATTTTTTGTTTAAAATTAAATATGAAAAGTTGTTATTGTGATAAACAAGATTATTGTTTGTTTTTGACATATTTAGAGTGGTTTACTCAAAAACCATCTTTGAAAAATTATCTTCAAAGCCATAAGACACAATACGAGAAAGCTTGAGGGATTATATCGATACAAATTTATTTTCTCTTGATATCAAATCCTACCACCTATTTAGTGGCTTGCCAAATATATAAATAATATAAAAAATATTGCGATCCAATGACACATTGGTTTGTTACGTTAAAAGTAAAAGGTTTTTATGATTTTCTTAACTCTCAAATGTTGACAATGCGTCAATATTAAGTTTTCAGGTTTGACATAAACAGGGAGATTAGGATTTTAATCCCGTTTTTGTGTAACAAGATGGTTTTTTATTAATGGATTTTTTCCTATCTTTACGATAATGTGCGGGTACATTTACTATAAATTCTACCTTTCTCATTACTGCCTCAGTTTTTAAATAAATGCATATATCCTGGCTGGGTAGTAATACGCGGTGCACTCAAAAGCACTTTTTGTAAGAGCTGCCTAAGAGTAGAAGACAATAAAAATAATAAAAACAGTTGCATTTCAATCGAATAAATGGAAGCTCTCATTGATTTTTTCCACGCAAGTAAACTTTCCGTTTATTGGCTCAAAAAATCAATTATGTTAGATTACTAAATATTTGCATGGCACACAAAAAATGCGGCCTTCCAGTTGGAAACCCCTGATATAGTTTCCCGCTCTTCATTTACGAAAGTAAGATTCTAATTTATACCTTTTTCCTCCCTACCCTATTTGTGTAAATGTATGGATTGTTCCAATGGGTAGTAAAACGTGTATAACCAGATATATGATGACCACTGGACCATGATCACTGTCCGTTCAACTTGCTATCGTAATAAAATTACTTCTAAGGATTATGAAGGAGAAGGCCATGGTTGCAACCTATTTGAGTTCACACTGTAATACTTATTATAAATATGACAGCTCTAAAGCTTCAAAGCCAGTGAAACCATCCTAAATTATCTTAGAAAGTTATGTTGTCTCGTGACCTTACTAAACACAATTGTTTGAAGAATGCTAGATCCATACACACACAAACACACACACACACACACAACGTGTATCTAAAATATTGCATCAAACTTCGGCAGGCTATTTGATGGGTAGAAATAGAATAATTAACATCAGCAAACTAGAGTCCATCTTCAATATTAAGGGTGGTATTCACCCCTAAAGATAAAGCTAAAAACGACTGTTGTATGAAATATTATGAAAACTACTTAGGGTATTACAACGAATATTTGTATACTACTTATTGAAACATTGATCATTAAAAAACTAAACGTGTTGTTACCGCTACCCACCCCCATCATATAAGAAAAAGGGGGGGGGGGATGTAACACTTTTTTCTGCAATAAATTATGTAAGAATAAGTTTTACTAATTTTTACTTAAGTTTACAAAATATGGCTTAAAAATTAACAAACAAGATGTCTTGGAGAAACTGTCTAGATTTCCCCGTTTCCGAGATAATCATGCATGTTTGATTTCAAAGACAAGTGTTAATTCCTGCCAGGTAGGCAGCCAGTATAGCTGCTGCACGGCCACCACGCTCTCCTTACTAATCCATTAGACTTCTTTCTATGGGGCTCTTTCAAAGATTTGGTGTACGAGACAGCCATTGAATCCGAGGAAGACCTGTTAGCCAGGATAGGTGCTGCATGTGATAATGTTCAAGAAACACCACGTGTTTTCGAAAGATTACGCAAGTCATTGATACGCCTCCTCAATTATTGCAGTGACGTTAGGGGCCACCATTTTGAATACTTGCTATGAATATGATTTTGAAGCTAGGAACTAAAACATACAATAACTAAAATTAGTATTTTTTAATTTAGCTTTCAACACTCCAGTGAGTGTAATGATTAAAATCCCACCCAAGTGTGAACTGTGTAAGCATAACTTACTAATGTGGTAAATAGAAACACATTGGAGCTTATGAAGAAGGAAAAGTATCTGAGGTTTTCCATCAAAACACAAAAACCAGCCTTTTTTTTATACCAAATTTACGTTATACATAGTTACACTTGCCGGTAAAAATGGTTAAACGACTGCAGTGCGAAGTAACACTGAGATTCTGGTTGTCTACCTGGCAGGCATTTACACTTATCTCCGAGCTCAAACTTGTGTGATTATCTCGAAAACGGAGAAAGCTAGACAGTTTCTCTAAGAAACCTTTTTTGTTAATTTTTAATCCTTGTTTGGTAATCTTAAGTCAAAATTAGTAATACTTACTCTGACATATTTTATTGCAGAAAAAAGTGTTACAACCCCCCTTTTTTACATGATGGGGGTGAGTAACGGTAACAGCACATTTATTTTATTAATGATAAAGGTTTCAATAATTAGTATACAAAGATTCATTGTAATACCCTAAGTAGTTTTCATAATATTTTACACAATAGTCGTTTTTACCTCTACCTTTAGGGGTGAATACCACCCTTAATATTTAAGCTGGACCCTAGATTATTGATGTGAATTATTCTATTTTCACCCAAGGAATAGCCTGCCAAAGTTTGATGCAATGTTTTATAGATACACATTGTACACACACACATATATATATATATTTTTTTGGAGCTTAAATCCCATTGCGTAAAACGTTCTTAAAAACGATCTAATTTTACATATTTGGGATTTATTTTTTCTAACTATAAAACTCAAAATGTACAACTTTTAATTTTAAAGAAACATTGTGGTAGTGTTAACCTCCACTTGACTTGAGACTTATTTTAAAATAACTAATTATTTCTTATATAACTTGGGATTTCTGAACGTCATCAACTTGTCTACACTCTCCTGAAGGCGGCCCCCTTAATGTGTAAAAAGACACACAAGTATATGATCTACAACCCCCAACCCTTAATTTACCCCCTTGTTCTTCTCCCGATGGCCAGAACAAATATTTGCAACGATCGTAGCTTGGGACGTCTTCCAATTCTTTACCCCAGTCCTTCCTCTTTCCTCTCTAGCTGGCACAAAAATCTCCTTCCACTCGACCAGGACATGCGGGGGAGGCGGTGGACTTTTGAAACCCACATAGTTTGTCGATTAAAGGGTAGCTGCCCTTCTGAGCCCTTCACCTGACCTACACGTGGAGAAGAGTTCTATAGTAGGATTCTGGTAGGAAGAACAATATTTTAGGGCTACGATGGCTACTAAAACTATTTTCATATATTAATGCATGCAATTATATTATCTGAAAAAGTAATTTTTCAAAAATTAATAATATACATAAAAATATCACTATGTAGTAAAAGTTTATAACCTTTATAAAGGTTAGCAGAACAAAAAAAAGTATTTGTATTTTTATAAATTACTTCTTACCAAAATCCTACTAAACATGAAGTAACCAGAGAGATAATGAGCAGCCCTTACTTATTGTCAATTATATTTAATTTTACAGTATTTATCAAATACTAATTTCTGTACATTAATGAATGAAGAGTGAGGCAATATAAATCTATCGATTTATTTTCCACAAGCGTATAGCCGGAGAGGGTGGTAAGATGCAGTACTACAATATATAAATAAGAAATATTTTCTACACAAAATATAACTTTTTTTTATAGAGCTTGAAATATCTTATTTAATTTATTAAGAGAACATTTACCTTAGGTATCTAATAATAATTACTTTACTTTGTGTAGAATTTAGAGCACTTACAATATTTTAAATCTAAGATAGTGTTAACTATACTGTTTAATACACATAAAACTCCTAAGACACTAATAGAATCATTTCGGCAGCGCTGATTGCCTGACATAAGTAGTTTTGTTCTTATTTTGAAAATAGGAAAACCCACAGCTCTCAGAATGTGGGTTAAGGTACCAAACCTCATAATATTTGTTTTGCTGGTGACGGGGATTATGGGGTTCAAATCCCAACCGAGAGTAATGAGGGTGTTTTTCCATAAATGTTTTTCCGCTTTTCCTTGATGCATTTATTCGGAATTCTACCTTCCTCATCCATACCATACAGGTATAGCCTGGACAGGTAGAGATACGTGGAGAGAAAAAATACTACAAATTTATATGACGGCACTGCATACATTTTTATTTTAAGATAGCTCTTTCCAACAACTGTATTCACTAGCTTCTTTGGCTCTAAATCCTGTATCACACGGAACTAGTTTACTGGCCTCTAATAAAAACTCCTTTTACCAGCACGAGCTTCTATCATAAAGTAGCCCTGTACCACGAAGCTAGTTAAACTTGTGGTGAGTACAGTATTTTCTGGTTGATAGTTGTGTTAAAATGACGTATGTGGGTATTAGGCGAGATGTTTTGAAACGCCTTCGTCCAATTTCTACGTAGAGATATTTTGTGGAGTTCACACAGTAAGTTTAACGCTAGTTGTCAGTGGCGTGTTGGTCACGTGACCTTGTGCCGTCAAATAGCGCTAGTAAAACACATACCAGTGAGTACTGCTATCCCCTAGTTTAGGGTTCACATGACGCTAGTTCATTGATTTTACTACTAGCCCCATGTGACCGAGTCTTAAATAAGCTGAGTAGTGAGTATTTTAGTGAACAGAATGCTCACGATATTTATTACACGCTTTATACAGGCTCAAAGGGCGTAAATCCCACGTCTCTTGTGTAAAATTAACACTTTATCTATTGGTTTTAAGCAACACAATTTATTTTGATGGTGTTTTATTTTAAATTGTGTTTTTACGTACAAGTTCTACCTACCCACACGTTCTTAGCCATGAATCAGTCCTGCAATATACTTTATTGTCGGGACTAAGGAGGTCAAGGTTCAAATCTCTCCAGGGTACACTGGAGGTGATTTATTACGGTATTTTCCCATCTTCTTTCCAAGCTAATGCAGTTGAGCTCCCTTTAAAATACTACCCTTATCATTAAGCTAAGCGTTTGTTAGTCATGAAATTAAAAGTAATGGTTAACCAATAATAATAATAATTATTATTATTATAGTTATTATAGTAATAATAAATTAAAACATTTGAAGCACATTTTATACTAATAGGATGCTTTATTCTAAGTCTCATGGCAAGTGGGGAAAGTGTTAGGTGTTTTGGAGAGCCAAAACCCTCCTGGGTTTAATTCCCATTTTTAGTTTATTAATAATCATTCAATAAAGAATTACTTCTCAATAGCCAGGCAAAATATCTAATTAGAACATTATAAAATTGATAGTATTAACAGCTGCAATTTTTATTAAAAAGAGTTTGTCAATATGTATTTGAACGTTAATAAAGTTAGGCCTACTTGTTATCTCATGTTGGGGGATGTCCATACGAGCCACTTGAGATAGAACACCTCGGTTCATAAGTTAGTAAATAAGAACATAATTTTTTATCTTAAAAAGCTTTTTTAAATTAAAAATATTAATGTTTACATTAGAATGTATTTATAAGATAGAAAGTCCACCAATGAATAGGGTATCACTTTTCCAAGTACATTATAAATTAAGAAGTTAAGTGAGAAGATCCAAATAGTGTTCGTTGTGTTTGTATTTTTCTTGCTTCTAACCTTTAATTGATATCAATTAACCTTCGTGAGCTATAAAGTTGCGTGATAAAAACCATTATGTCTGAACTGTCCCAAGACTTCACCACCAACCTTGTGACTGCGACAAGCAAAAAAGTTGACTGGGGCGAGTTTTTGCTTGAGTACGACGGTTAGTTAGTGTAGTGTACTATTAACTCCATTTATTTTTATGAGTGTTATTTTACTTATTTAAAAGGTATTCTCGTGTAGGAACAAACAACTAACTTATTTAGAAACCAATTAAAAACATAATGGAAATGGGCACTATGTTAAAATTATTACCCTAGGTTTCTCACGTCGGTGATTCATCTGAGGCATCACTCAAGCAATTGACTGGCCTACTGACAGTGGATAAATCATGGTTAGAATCCCTGTTGGGTGTACTGAGGGTGGTTTTTCATAAAGTTTTTCACCAACCCACCACGAAAACCTAGGTACAATTTCTCTTAATTCAACCTCACATACCTAATGCAATGACCTAATTAGTACAAACTATGCATATAACTATAAGGGGTAGTGAGGCGTGGAGAAAAAAAAAACAACAAAAATACTTAAATGTTACTTAGTTGTAGTCCCGGCAAAAAAGATCTAAGTCAGATTTCTTGCTAAAATT
This sequence comes from Timema shepardi, assembly GCA_902151425.1. NCBI lineage: Eukaryota > Metazoa > Arthropoda > Insecta > Phasmatodea > Timematidae > Timema > Timema shepardi. The sequence goes on along the minus strand of CABFVX010001066.1, from coordinate 92,809 downwards.
ACAAGGCTTGTGGTAAAGTTCAACAACAATTATGACGTTTTGTGATTTTTGTGAAAATATAATAACTGAAGTAATTTATTTAGTAATACCATCTGCTTTTTTTTTTAAACATAAAGACCCTGTAATAATGGAAACCATAGACTAAGCAAGTGGTCAGCAACCTATAGACCACCGACTGATTTTATCTGGCCAACAAAGGTTGTAGCAAACAAACAATTATTGTGTTCATAAAAATATACTAATACAAAATTACTCTATGAGAAATATAAAGTTGAAATTCTTTGCTCGATATATTTCTAAACCAGCCCACAATTTTTTTACAACCCATCAGGCCAACGAAATCAAAAGTTTACTGACCGCTTCACTAAACGATTTCTATCATTATAAATAGGCTATGAAAGCATTGTTTTAAACAGAAAAAAAAATTATTCCACGAAAATTTTGGATTTTTATGATAATGTATCACGCAATACACAACTGCATGCTATGTAGTATTAGAGTAAGTTTTTTTTTTGCTCTACGTCTCACAACTCGTATGGGACACACGCATTTAATTACATACAGTAGTGTGCGGATGAATATGAACACAAGTGATACATTTCAAAAAGTCCTTTATTATCCACTAAAGTTAAAAAATAGGTAATAAATATCAGCACTATACTTTTTTTAATACGAAGTTTGTCCCCTTTTAACTTGAATAACTTGTTGAAGTCGTTTTGGCATGACATCTATGAGATTTTAGCAGTTCCCCTTGATTTGGTCACTATGAAACCATACTTGAATTACTGCTTCTATCATCTTTGTTTTGGTTGTGCAGTCCATCTTACAAAGTCTGGACTTACAAATGGGCACACAGTTTCGAGAGTATTTAAGTTTGGTGAGCTCCCTGGTCATTCTAGGCACGTGCTATTTTTTTCTTTGAAATATTTTATAACAATCTTTGATTTATGACATGGAGCTGAATCTTGCTGAAAGATTGCTTTATCACTGGGATATATTTTTCCATTTCTCTACGCAACTTTTCTTCCAGTAACGTCTTGTATTTTTGACTATTCATTATTTCTTCAATTGGTGCAAGAGATTCGATGTCTATATAGGAGAAACAGCCGCAGAACATCTTCTTTTGGGGTTGTTTAACTGTTTGTTCAGTATATGCTGCCCCAAGTATTTCATTGTCACTTTTTCTGTCGTATCGTGATCGCTGTCCCTGCACTAAAAAGTGTGTCTCATGTGAAAAAAACAAACACACCTTTCTCCAATATTATGCTTGCCAGCTGGCATATTATTTGGCCAACTGAAGCCTTTTCTTCATCATAAGAGTAGTCATAAGTTGCTTCTTCTGAGGTCAGATGGCCTTTCTTCCCTGTTCTATGAACCTTCTTCGTACTGTTAAGTCATGACTTGTGACACCAGATTATTCTAAGTTTCGTTGTGGATCTAAACTTGTTTTACGAGGATTTATTTTGCTGTTTCTGATTATAAAAGACTCATCTCGTGCAGTGGTGTTCCTCTTTCGCTAACGTTTTCCTACTCGCTTCACTTCAACTGACCCAGTTTCTCTTTTTTTTATTTTAAAATTTTGTTTACTGCCCCCAGAATCACACAACACTTTGTTGCTACCTTCCTTTGTGTAAAAGAGGTGTTAAAACTTAATGTTACAATCTTCTCTCGTTTTCTTGGCGTGATGATAAACTTGAAAAACTTGTAAAATCATTCACAAAACACTACAGATTTATCTTGCACTCGGGAAAGGATCAATTATAACATCACACTACTCAAATTAAATATATACACAATTGCTGACACAATGATTGATTAAAGGTTACTGCATATTAACCTAAACGGCTGCAACAAATAACATAAAATGTGCTGCCAACTGTGAAAAGTATAACATAATAGCAATTTTCACATTACTTCGCACACTGCTGTAATGGATGATCAATTTATAGTGTAGAGAAAATGAACCAATGTATGTGACGGAATAAAGGGAAACATCCGACCGGAGCTCAAACCCAGATCTCCTTGTAATCAGCTACCAAACTATATGAGCTTTTAATATCAAATCTACGTGTCTTAACTACAAAATACATAAATCTTAGATTAAAGTATATGATGAGTTCACCCCCCACCCCCACCCATCACGTCTTACTACACGTTCGGGCTATGCGCATACCCGGGAGTTATATTTCATAATAATCATATTTACTCTTATTATAATCATTAGTTCATCAATCTTGCGATTGGTTTGCTGCAACTCTCCTCTTTGCCTATCCTTGGCCAATTTTTTATTTTTAACATTTTTGGACCATCTTCTTCCAACATCGTCCGCTATGTGATTCATGTACTCCATTCTTGGTCTTTCTCTTGAATTTCTCCCTTCCCCATCTCCTTCATAATAATTATCTTCGTAAAACCATCATGTCTCAGTATATAGCCTATCATGTTAACTCTTATTTGCTGTATACCTTTCCAAAATGTCATTTATTTATTTGATTTTCTTAGCACTTCTTTATTTGATACTATCTTCATTCATGATATTTTCAACATTTCTCTGTAGCACCCCTTTCAAATGTTTCTAATATTTTCTAGTACAACTAGTATGAAGTCATGCAATTGGTGTTTAAATCAGTATTATTTCATCTTTTCCAGCAAAATATATGCACTCCTGTTTCAGGAAAAGGTATACTGACATAAAGATAATACATGTTTCGCGAATGAGTGTCTTTAATACAAATTTAATTTAAGCTTCAACTAAAGTGTCCCAAGTTTTCCTATATTTATATTAGTTTTTTTCTAAGCTCCCTTTGTTTTCTTGATTTTTTCTAAATACAAAATGATTTTTTTTTCTTCAAATTTTGGGTTTATCTGATTTTCTAGGTACCCTACGTGGTGTACTCTATTACCAAATTTGAGAATAAAGTTTAACATTTTCAATCCTCTTTCTCGACATGTACTGAGGTCCTTTATAAAAGTGTATTCCTATACACGCGACTGGGTTGAATCATAAAGGGACTTGGAAGGTGAAGGAGGGAGTGGAGGGGAAGAAGAGGGATTAGGAAGTCAGTATTCAGTTCCTGGGGTGAATGCTCTGCGTGTGCGGTGTGAAATGGTGAAGTGTCCTGCCAGTGACTCGTGTAGGAAGGGTCGCGGTATCGATCCTGGGGTTAAGTAATGAGGCTTCAACTACACAGATATAGTGGTAGTAGTAGTAGTAGTATGGACTGAAGAGCCCTTGGTGGAGCGCTTTCAAATTAAGGGGAGAACGGGGGCTGGGAGTGAAACTATACCAACCATTAAGGGGCACATATTTATTATATTAAAAATTGTTTTGGTTATATGAACATAGCACATCGTTGGGCACGTAGACTATTTGTAAGACCCATCTAGCATGATTTTCTAATAATGGAGAATAAAAGGTTCAAATCTCGTCCAGGTGTGCTAAGGATGTTTTTTCCTAACTAGTTTCTTACTATCCCTCCATGCAAATTTAGATTCATTTACTCTAAATAATACCTTACTCATTCCTACACCACTAGTGCAAATATGAGTATAGGTTCAAAGGGTAGTGTCTTGGAATTTCTTTTGTATAGCAATTATATAGTTTTCAGCCTATATAGTTTATATAGTGGCCTGGTGCACGACCGTCTGCCTGGCGGCGTAGTGTAAAATAATGTTCTTCTGTCTCTTTAGTGAATAATACAATAATAATTCCAGGATTCCTATATTAATTATACATTAATTTCAATTTAAGAAATCACTTTTATTAAAAAAAAAGCAAGTGCGTTTTGTATTAATTGAAAATTATTTGAGTAATTTATATAGAAAAAGATAAATTCTACTTTATTCATATGTAGCTCTTTTATTCCTTTACTTTTTATAAAAATATAAGGATGAAATTATATACCTTATATCTAATTTACTTACGAATACTGTACACCACTTCTTAGAATTAATGTGCTAACTAAAATAATAATAAATATTTGGAAAGAATTAGCCACAAATACTTTTAAATTTTCTGCCTGCATCTTATCAATTTACTTATAACTTACTTTTTTTTACAAAAGGTTTTTAATTTCCCTTATAGTTAAGGCAACTATTTATTGTTAGTCTATACATATTGGAAATTGTATTGAAAAAGTACTTTTTGTGTCTGCGGCATCAACAAAAATTAAATTATTTTATTTTTAAAATCTAATAACTACATTATTTTTTATATTATTCTGGTATATATATACATATATATAAACTTTACGCATTATGTAAGTACAAAAAATCATTAGTTAATAATTTATGTGGTAAAGGCTTATATTATATGTGAAGAAATTCCCTTGAGATATTTAACAAGAAACAAAATACCAAATAAACATGTAGGTTTATATAGTATAAAGACAATTTATAAGAGCGAGTGAATAATTTAGTTATCCGACACCTAACATTATTTTTATCCCTTTATTGAATATATTAAAGCTCAGATATTTTATTTATTAAAGCCTGTAGCCGTGAATAAAGTAACATCACTGATATATATCATAATGTTTGGCAGTTAGATGTGACAAAAATAGCTATATTCCACTCTATTTAATCAAACTTTGGTGTATAAACTAGGAATAATGATAACATATTTAGAGTAATACAAAGTTTTCTTAATAATTACATTTTTATTTTATTGGCATTGATACTAAAAGGTGGAAGCTACAGAACATAGGAATTTGTTTTAAATATGTCTTCTATTTTTGTATGTAACTTCATTTTTATTCCGCTTTCATCAAAAAGTGAGTTTAATATGTAAATGCGTGGTAGAATATCTGTAGGGTGTACTGAGTTATTTTCCCAAAATGGTTTTCCACTCCACCTCCATGCAAATGTGGATATAGTTCCTATGAACATAACCTTCCTAATATCTAAAACCATTAGCATAATTAATAGATAAGCGTATAACCCTAATGGATAGTATTATTATTATTATTATTATTAGCACCGCGTCTTACTACCCGTTCGGGTTATACGCACTTACGCTAATGTGTAATGGTAGGGTGATTGTGAGATGAAATGGAGGACCTACAGTTTAACGTGGAATCCGAGCCTAGGTGCTAAATAAAAGGTAAAGATCAACGATACATTACCTAGATATAATAATATAATTTTGTTAAGTCTATAAAAGTCTTAAACAATAGTAAACTCTTAGTAGAACTAATTAATTTATCTATAAAATGAAAATTCACCTTCTTGAATTTTTTTAATTGCAACCCGCCTCGGTGTCATGGTGGGTGGGTGGTTTGCCCTAAATAGTTTTCCACTCTACCTCCACGCAAATGCGAGTTCACTTACTTTATATTCAACCTTCCCAATTCCTAACCCATTAGCGTAATTAGTTCTTAAGCTTATAACCCAAATGATTAGTAAGACGCGATGCTAAGTATTAACTTATTACTATTATTTTAATTTTAGAGGTAGAATTTTTATTTAAGTTTGCAATAAAATAAAATAAATTTTACTCTTATTAATATTCCTAAATATTGTACAAAATATAACCATATTTTGACATAGATAGCTAGTTAAGGCCTTGTTTCATTTATGTTGCGTTAAGTCAAACTAAATTAATATTACAATTTAATTCAACTAAAAATTAATCTGAAAAGGCTTTAAGTGCACCATCCAATTGAACAGCTATATTCCCTATTAGATATAACTTATGGCAATAGCAGTTTTGAATCTTCAAACCCATTAAATAATTCTAAATTTTCCTAGAATGCTCTATTGTGACCCTGTTAGGCCTATTTACCTAATTACTCTATGCCATAGAGTCTAGGAACAATATAATTTATTGCCGCACTTACAAAAGTACGCCACATATCCATATCTTGAGCTAGCTTTATTTAATCCACCTCATTACACCCTGCCTCGTTCAGATATATTATAGTGATAACCTCACATCTGCATCTAGGTATTTCCAATGGTATCTTCCCATTTGGTTTTCCAGTCATTACTCTGAACACGATTTTGGATTTTCCCATACGTGCTGCATTTTCTACACGCCGTAATTTACGTGATTTGACTATGTAACTTATCATTATATAATATCCTCTACTCACCATTATCCCTATTTTTTTCTGGACCAAATACTTGGACTAACAATCTTGTTTTCAATTGTAAAAAATCATATACAGTAAGAGAACACTTTTCACACCCATAGAGACGCTGTTAAATATCTTAATATGTTAAAGAAAGGCTAGATCTATGTTTCTAATTATTTACTTTGATCTAAGAACTAAGACATATAACGTGAAAATTCTTTAAAAATGAGCTAATTTTATCATTCGAAAAATTCTTTTAAAATATCCAACTTAGATTTCAAAGTCTTAAACCATATTGGGTCAGGTTTGTAACTTTTAATCTATTTTATTATTATTTAAACAAAAATCATTTCTTAGATACAGGGGAGGCTTAAGGGCCGGGTGAACCGGGTGGCTGACCGGGGAGCCAGATAAAGTGGGACGCCAAACAGAGCATCAACCTAGCCTGACGTAACCTGGGCATGATATGAAAATAATCCCCAAACCTCTAACCCCTCACCCAATGTAACCACTCTTGAAGAGTTCTTTTACATACACCATTTAGGAAAAATATCACCCTAAAATAGTTTTTTTGAACATATCTCGTAAGCTGTTCATTATATGCAACTGCTTCTTTGGGAAAAAAACAAAGAAGAAATCATTTACTATAAAAAGGGTTTTTGTTATTGTATTTGTAATACTAACCATTTTCATATAATCTCGTATTGAAATGTTTGAAATCTCTCTTCAAATTACATTAGGTTTGGAATTGTTAGGTTTGGGGATTATTTTAATATTTTGTTACCTTCCCTCAGTTATATAAGGGGGTGTCAAAAATTAATCCTGCCTGGACGCAAAATTTTCTTTAAGCCGCCCCTGCTTAGAAAACGTCCGCAGTACATTTCGAAGCTCCGGTAAAACTTGATTTTGCTTTAATCGTCTTTAAATGGTAAAAAATTAAACATTAAATAGTTGGTTAATTTTTCTTTATTTAACTTTTAACACAAAATTATTTAATTATTTAAATACTTACTCATGCAATATAATTAACTTATTTAATTGCAATTTGCCTTCTTTTTTAACTAATGGAAAAGTTAAAATTAAGAACACGTGGGAATTTAGTAACTTTTAACACTCCATTGTACCTCTAACGTGCTTAAAGTTCACTAATATGAACAATTTTGTTGTAAATATTATCAAACACCAGAAGAAAAACTTTTCTGCTTAGCTTTAAATTTAACTTTGAAAATATTTGTAATACTCAGATTCGAGGGAATACATATGGGATGAAATGCCATGGATTTATTTTCTGACATCCCAATTATATGTCAAATAAAATTCCACGGTACATTTTTATGAATATAATTATATGTTTTTGTGATCATAAGTAATATGTAAAAACAATATACGTAGCACCTTTTTGAATCACAATTATATATGCTAAGCTAGTTTTTTTTCATAAGTATTTTCAGAATAAAATTTCATGGCAATTTATTGTGTCAACAATATAAAATTTCCCGGAAATTCCTATTTATATTCATTAGTGCCATTAATATAAAACCTTATGGCTCGCTTTTTATGATATTGCTCTAATATAAACGTACATGGCTGCTATCAAAGTAATTACACTTAAAATTGCTCATAATATTTTACAAGTAATTAATTTTTAGTTTCTTATTTACACAGTGCAAAAAAAAAAAGAGTTTAGTTTAATTTTTTCTAATGTTTATAAGCACTCTTATTATTTTAGGCATATGTCCATGTAACAATAACCGCTATCAACGATTTATGTTAATATATGGGAATACTTCCATTAAACTGAATTTAAGTACCCCCACAATTTCCACATCAAAGAACATATCTATAAATAATATTATAATACATATTTTTATTATAACATAAAATTAATACTATAGCATATTATCTTCTCTAATGTCATATCAGTAAAGGTATGGCAACTAGTTTTTATATTTATCTTGTGTTTAAAATAAAACCTTACCATTTAATTTTATAACTTTTACATTCATTCAAGCCCATACTATTTTTAAAGTAAACAGTAGTAATAAAAAAAAGGGGAAGACTCCAAAATGACGGGCTTTTGGTCAAATTCAAACAGGTTGGTTATCTAGACCAGTATACATCCGATTATGGACGTGCTATAATATTGCCATTTTTTTAAAGAAGATTCACTGTGTAGTAATGTTATATATTCACGTGAGAGTTGTAACTTTCTTACACAGATGCATTCTAATTATCAAGGGGTCTGTAAAGTTGGTAGCACTGCAATCAGAGCGTAACATCTTCACGGGGTGGTTGGCAAGTCTGAAGATCCCCTCTAGCTTTTTATAACGACAACATATACAGAAGAGTGAGTGAAAATATGTTACAGGGAGGGATTCTGACTCAATCAGAAGATAATATTAACGGGTAAACTTGTGGAGTTGAATATTTATCAAGATATAGCTGACTAAACGTTTTTTCTCTTATCGCGTGTTGCTACCAGCTCGAGTAATACCCATATGTACTAGTTACGCTGTGTTTGGGATGTTTAGTGTTGAATTTAGAGAAAGTTAAACAAAATTTGCGTGGAGAGAGTGGAATATTTTTTAACAAAGATAGCCCTTAGTACATCCGACCGGGATTCTAACCCCTATATCCGCTTCATCGACAGTACAGTATATTACATGAGTGACATCTTACACTATTCGGCAAATGAAATGGGCCAGTAAAAGTTAATCAAGATACATTATTAGAAGAAGTGTTTAAAAAAAAATATGACAGGGTATTTACCTTTTTTAATTGCATTTTGTTGTACAGGATGGGGCAGAAAGTTTTGACACATTCAACAACAATATACCTTTACTATTTTAACTAATACATGATCCAAATTAAATTTAAAATAACAAGAAAAGATTTAAAAATTTCTACATGGCCTTTAGTTATTCTTTTTTTCAAACAATTTCCTTAAGGTGGCCACTATTATATGCAATACCGTGCTGTTTTTTCTTCTCGAATATTTACATGTTTTTGCGCAACGATTCTTGTTGAATTGTTCCAACTTCCAACACAATTCTTTCTTTAAGTTCCTGAATTATTCTTTGGTCAGTCACGTAAAAATCTCCACGCGATAAAGTCCGGAGTTGTTAAGTTTGGTGAACGTGGTGGCCAGGCGATGTCCCATAATCGTGAAATGAGGTGCCCAGGAAGCATTTTGTGAATCACCGTTATTGATCTTCAGGGTGTGTGGGTCGTTGCCCCATCTTGCTGGAATCACATATTGTTGGCATCCATACCATTACGTTGTAGTTCAGGGCACAGAAAGGTTGACCATCAATAAAAATGTTTCACAAAATGTTTCCTGGGCACCTAGTTTAACAATTTAACGGCAGCGCCTTAACACCACTCTCACCAGATTTAAAAGATCCGCACTGTTTCTTATGTGGTGGAAGTTTAAGTAATTAAACAAGATGCACCACGTGAAGTTATGTCACGATTCTATAAGCACCTAAAACAAGATATTGCATATAATGGTGACCATCTTATGGATAATGTTTAGAGAAAATTCAAGTGTATATATAAAATGGTATATCTTTTGTTGTTATTTTAAATTTAATTTGAATAGTTTAGTAATTAAAATAGTAAATATATAGTGTTATTAAATGTGTCAACAATTTATGCCCCAACCCTTATAAGAAATTTTCCTCAATATTTTCATACATTTTTATTAATTAAAGTACTAAGATCCGGGAAGTCTATAGCTTGGACTTCCATATAATAATGAACAGAAAACGATGTATATATTACACTTAAAATAATTCACTTTAATTCATTAGATGGTTATTTTTTTATGCTTGACCTCTTATTACCCATACAGCTTCCACATATTTCACAATAATATGGTAGGGAAGAGGAAGGCAGAATTTAAAGTAATATTACCAGTGGTCTTGATAAACTATCGATACAAGATAAATACACCCCAGTACATCCAGTCGGAATTCATACCCGGACATTCCCATCACATTAAAACCAGACAAGGTGAGACTGACCTCTTTGTTTGTGTAACCACTGGTGGGAACTTAGCCATTATACAAATTAGCATACAAACAAAATAATCTATGCTAATTTGTGTATCTTCTGTTGATACAGCCAGCTGGTTCATAAAGTGCAAGTTAAACACTCATGATGATTAAAAACTGTTTAGTAAATTTAAAGCTAGACTACTTAATAAAAAGTATTTTTTTGGTAATAAATAAATAAATTTAAATGCGGAGTAGCAATTAATAGCTCTTATAGCAATTCAAATTTTAACCCTACTTAGAAAAGTGCTAACGGCTTTACACGCGATTTGGTGTGGTGTATATACTCATATATGGTAACTTTTTGAAATTTCGAGGGGGGNGGGGGGGGCGTTTTCTGTGGTGATATGATTGAGAAATATAATAGTGCCATAAATAGCCTATTTTGGTTATAGCTGTCAATATAGTATACACTTTTCAAAATCAAAATAAACTGGCGTGTATGAAATCAGATCAAGTGGTTTGAAAACCGTTAATTAGAGCACAATAAATTGTCAAATTACACTGGTTAACAACCATTTTGAATCTGGTGTGTGATATACCAATTAATATGTATCTTTGGTTGTAAACCCCAAATCTTCCTTCGGAAATTCTCTTCCACTTAAGGTTTTTAAGATATTTGACATTTTTACTATTTATTATTTTTTTCTATATATTTATGGTGTTTGTGTTCTCTTTTTACTTTCATGAATTATCACTGACTATGCTGGGTGCACTCTGTATTTTTATGCAATATATGATGCAAGAAGTTCTAAAAACCGTCACTGGATGGTAGGGAAATTTAGTTGGAGGGAGGGGGTCTGCCATTGGCCGTTGGAGGTGAATCAGCTAGCCAAGTTAGCCCTGCTGTTTAGTGCGTGTTGAAACTTGGGTGGTTTTAGTCACTTTGTAAATTTCTCTTTAATTATACCTTAGTTTGTGTTATTGTGTGTTTCTGCTTTTTCCGTGTGAACTAGTGAGACGTTCTGATATGTTTAGGTTATAGTTAATACCGTGTTATTAACGTAATAACAACTGCTAAACTTCGTGGTTGTTTAAACCACCCCGATAAACTTGGCTATGAATGTGGATGTGATGAGCTCACTCCAAAAACCCCAAGAAAGCCAATCACTGACTTAGTTAAAAAGTCTTATAAACTGTATTTTGATTGTTCTCTTGGATATCAGGATACACCCTTTGCACTTCATATTGCTTGCATAATCTACACAACTACCATTATAGAATGGATGAAAGGAAACCGCAGAGCCATGCCGTTTGCTGTTCCAATGCTTTGGTGCGAGGCAAAAGAGCATATGGACTGTTAAATTGCCTGACAAATATTGCAAGATACTCGTATTCCAGTAAAACTAAACATACAATTAAATACCCTAATGTTTCTTAAGTTCATATGCCCATGCCTAATGGGGAAGGCTTACCTGTTCGTCCTCGTTACTTGCAAACCACTGCATCGGAGCCATCAGAGGAAAGTGAGTCAGAAGATGCACGACATTTGTAAGAATACATCCCTGAAATTCATGACCGATCGACTAACCTCATAGAACAGAAGGAACTGAACGATTTGGTCCGTGATTTGCAATTTTCTAAGCAGCAAGCTGAACTGTGCCAACACTGTTTAATATTTTTGACCTACCTTTTCACTATTTTTTTTTGGTAATGGCTTTTGTATAAATTATATAGGCCAATAGTAGTTGAATATTTATTAATGATATAGAAACGCGTATATAATATATATATTGCTGCAATATTTTCTTATTTTATTCATAGCTAGACAAACAAATAATATCAGATAATTCCTACATTATCTATACAGATACGCTTTTATGGAGACTTTACGATACATTGGAGCCTTGTAATTAACAGTGAGTAATTATTTAAAAAATATATTCAATCAAACCACTAAAACATTAATATCCAAATGTTTTAGTAGTTGTATTTGTTACTAGACTGATAACATAAATATTAGAGAGTAAAAATAATAAAACCCTAACTTGTTACGATAAATCCATCTAAAATAATAGTTGCAAATTCATTAGTTAGTTGATAATTGGCATAGTATTTAATGAATGAAAAAACTATTTTCCCCAAATATATCTATATATGTAATTAATCGTAGTTATTTTGAAATACATTTCTAGACAAAACACATTCACTTCAATTAGAGGAAACTTATTTTAAATAAATTAATCCAGTTTGGCTTAGTATATTTTATTTCATAATTTGTTTAATGCTGGAGTCGAGCGTTGACTTAACCCTTAAGAAAATTCCATGATATCATGTGTCATTTTCAGCCCAAGTGATGGGAAAGTTCTTAAAACTTTTAATTAAGCAGCTGGAGAGGAAATAATTCTGAGTGATGCCCTCTAACTCTCCCCCACCCCTAAATCCCTTCAACACTACCATCTCGTTCCATTCGTGCACAAACAAAAATACACCCGATACACATTTTAATTTTTCAAGTGTCAGTAACATACACTGAAAATATCAAATAAGATAGATTTGTGGATAAAACATATTTATTTAATAATAATAGACTCAGAAATATTTTATACCCTCTGTTAAAAGATCTTAATATATATATTACATTTTGATGAAAATATTCTTTTTTCCTCTAAAGAGTAATTTCAAATGATTCAGAAAAAACCAACACAGTACACTTCGTTATGGAATATTTTCTAAGTGAAGGAGGATATTATTTTGTTCCAAGCCAGGATCGAATCCAGGCCATTTTTACTGAGATATTTTTCTCTCTCTATTTATTCATGTTAGTACATTGAACATGATGATATTAATAATACCTAATGATTAGGTGACTAATTCTATAAAAATTAGAACTATCCAAAATGAAACCTAAATGCAATTAGCAATAAGCAACATCTTAACATCATGTTAAACCTATTTATGATTTTGTGGTTGTTGTATGGATCTGACTCTGCTTACGGTTACAATATTTTAAGCTACAATAATACAATGATTTAGCTTTAGGGTGACTGGAGTTTGTCATAAATTAATAGAGACAAATCACTTAAGGATATTTTATAGTTAACAAATTTTTCGATTTGAATAATGATCTCTAAATGAAATTTCAAAATGGACAAGTAAACTAGGTCTATAATAAATTAATTTTAGTATTCATTCTTAAAATAAAATAACGGCCCTTTCCCAGGAATATTCCTATCCATTTTATACTCATTTTATAACATCATAGTTGTTCTTTTCTCTTTTGCTCAATAGACTTTGAGGTTGAATCAATTTTAAAATTTTAACTATAAATATTTTTCCGCGTTTATAATTTCTTATATTAAACACACATATCTTAACTCCATAATCTATTTGCAACATTTTACCATCAATATTTTATAAAACAATGAGAAAATTAAAAACAAGTATTTAGATTTATTGTATGCAAGCAAAACTATATTCCAAATACCGTATATGATACATTAAATTTTCCTAACTATAGGGTAAATACTTAGATGTGACAAATTGTTTCAGTTGATCATTTTTAAACGATTAAAATTTTCAGTCATGGTATAGCGTAAATTTTTAAAATAAAAATAATTGTATGGGCGCATTGAAAACAGTAGCTATAAAATTAATTTATCGGCATTGATGCTATAATATGTTAAAGAGACAGATAAAGTATGAGTATGCATGCATGAATATATTAATGTTGTTTTAGCAATTTCTTAACTCTGATATATTTTCTTTTATGTAGCTCCTTCCCTGAATATGTCTTAGGCTTTATTCACGAATTTAAATATAATGCCCGGCTAGTTCTTTATGTATTATAACTGTTCCATTTTCCTAAATAAGAAATGCAGAAAGAAACCAGGCTTTTTAACTGTTCCTGCTCTAGATAATAGGATCATCCTACCCATAAAAAGTAAAGACATTATGTATTAAAATGTTTACTATCCTTTCGCTTTTGACGCTTAATTTAAAATGCATTAAAATGTATTTCACGGTAAAAAGTCAATTTAGATGGAGAAATTCGTAGGTATTCAGTTAAATTATACATCACCAAGAAAGGTTTTTAGAATAACTGTTGAATTACACGGCACTACTGGAATAATGCTTATAGTGTTTATACGATATTATGTAAAATTAATGTTTTTACGTTTTATAAAATGCCTTGGACATAAAATATTGTTCACATTCACAGAGATAGGCATAATCGTGAAAAAACAAATAAAGTGGTATTAAAAGCGTAGAACCTAAACGGGTAGTAAGACGCGGTGCTAAGAAATGTTTATAATATTAAATCTACAATATAGGTAAATTTTTTACACTTAAATAACCGTGGGACATAACTACTGTGTGGAATTTGGTTTATGGATTCACCCAGTACTTACCTAGTTATCGAGATTATAACCCTTGACATATTTAGTCTACAGATAAATAGGAATATATTAAGACCTTGCCTAGAATTGTATGGTTAAAAATCCCATGAGATTATACTTGTCCCCCAGTATTTATTGCTTTCAAACTAAAAAAAAAATGATTTTACTATTATGTTTGTCCATTTGTCCATCGGTACCTAGGGATACGCCCGAAATGGCTAGATGGATTTAGTTCAAATTTGACATTTAGATGTTATTTAATCATATATAAAGGATGAATTGTTATTTTAATTTTAAAATAAAGATTAGTTTACAGCTGACTTAAAAAAATAAAATGAAATTGGTAAAATATTACTAACAATTTTGTTCAAAATAGGTATTTGGATAGTGATTTCCACTATAAGTATAACTGTAATTTTATTGTTGTTGATTACATATATTTTATTATTTCATTATTTTTATTAATACTATTAATACCATTGATTATTTTTATAATTTTCTTCGCGTGATATATAGACATACAACACGAAAAGATTTGAAATTTAAAAATGAATATCCTTTGTGCACGAACATGTACATCCTGAATTTGGAACTTTAATATTTTAATTTAATTTTTTAAATTAATTAAAAACTGGTTGGGAATAAATAAAATGAATCCATTGCGTGGTTGCTTCAGGCAATGGCGGGTACTTCTGCCAGTATATTATATGATAAAGTCATAACATTTATTTGTAAAACTATTGTGATTTGATTTGGTTTTTTAGAAATTATCTTTAAACATAAAAAAATTAGTCCTTTATTTTAACGACAACTGTAATAGAGTGGTTAAATCGTAATGTAGTCTTTACATCTTGTACTTCTCAACGGGAGCGAAGAAAATAAACTCTCATCTCTTAGTGCTAGACCTCCACCTAACCGCTCTCTCTCTCTCTCTTCCACGTTGAGATATCGGCCTGAAAATTTAGTGGTAGGATTTAGTGGGCCGTGGAACAAGTTTTAGAAGAAAGATAGAAAATATCTAGACGGCCGTGATGAAAACACGCAGTCCAAGCCAACTTACTGGATAGTTCCATTCATCCAAGGAGATCAAATTTTAAGGGCGTTCAAGTGAGCTCTAAATTAATATTAATATAGTTTTTAGAGGAGAAAGAGCGAGGGGAGGGAATTGATTAACAAATCTTTCAAATAAACCATGTTGAAAATCTTCCTTAATATTTTTATTGTAATGACACCAACACTAATATAATCATGGACGTTTAACAAAGAAACATTAAAACTTCAATTTAATATAGCAGTATTTATGTTTGCATAGCAATGAAAGTACTAGCTAGGGTCCCATAACAATATTATAACAAATATTTCTTAATTTATAAAGCCCAATATTTTTGTAAACCTGATATGGTAAGTAGCTTCATGTATCTTGTAAGGTAGCAAGTTTAGCTTCCACTATGAACTACACTCTAGGAAGTTGAGGATCATAGTGTAATTAATTCATCAAGGAAGGACCACTTCCTTCCAGGGTAAATGGAGTACACGTATTCTAGGCTAATATCTTAATAGTGTTCAGGCAAATTATGAACAATGTTAGTCTTTTTTGAAGAGGGGGAGGGGGGGGGGCAAACGGTCCTATTCGTTTTCTCACAAAAACTATACAACTGTTAATACAATTCTACAGAAAATAATCTTAGTTACTAAGATTTCGTTTAGCCTCGGTAGGATCACCGACTACATATAGTATTACATGAAATTCTTGGAATGCAATACAAAGTTTATAAATATAAGATTAATGACATTTTTAAAATACAATAATTTTGTTATAAATTGCTTAGAAAACTCGTCTAAAATATTATTTAATAGTTCATGATTAAATGAGGAGTTTTCACTTTTGATGATGATGTAAGATCAATCATAAGATAAGTAAAACATATAACACATATTGTAACAGAAACATAATGGGGGGAAAAGGGCATTAATGAAATAATATACATTGTTTTAGAAACAAATTGAAATGAGAAANAAAAAAAAAAAAAAAAACACTGTCGTGCTACGGTATCTTCAACACGCACCTGCGATCTGCAATTTACATATATTACAATTTAAACACATTTTATTAAGTTATTTAATATAACTTTTATTTATAAATTACAGAAATAATCTTTGTTTAATTGTCGTAAAAATTAAATGATTGGAAGTTAATTTATTTTATGTATATAGATCATAATGAATTTGCCATATCGGCACACACACTTCTTAGCCCGAATCGACATTTAACAACTCTGTCTAGTAAAAGCCAAAACAAACACTAATTATCAGACTTCAAACTCAGATTGTGCCCTGTCGCTGCTGAGCTCTCACGGACACAAGTAAAACTACTTATATAAAAATAACATAAAAACTATATAATTTACAAATTAAGCATATTACTCTCTTTCTCGCACCTACAATGCGCAGTTTTTTTCTTTAATTATTGCGAGGGCTGTAAACAAGCAAACTGAATGTTATTCACCGTAGCCTGCTTGCACGTGTACGGAAATAAAACAACAGCAGTACAGTCAGACTAAATTAAATTGACACAACCTAATTTAAATGCACTAGAAATTAATTCAATAAAACGGGATCATTACAACACACACACACACACACATATATATATATATGTATATATATAGCTTGCTGTATCAGCACATACGGTTATTGTTTATTTTAATTGTTCTGTCATCAATAGATAGGTGTTAGAAAAATTAATATTGGTTTCGAACGAGTTGAGAGCCCACCCCCATTTTTCAAGTCTACAATTTATTTAAATAGCTCTCTAATTATCCTATATGTATTAATTAAGTAAATTTTTTGTCTCCCCATTTGGCAGACTTTCATATTCATATCTATTTATGGATTGGAAGCTATTGATATTATAAAATATATTTCAAATAAAAGTTTTATATGTTAATAATCTTACAAATTCGATGCTAAGCTATTCCTCATCTTAAAGAGTAGCGGAGACATACAAGTATGAAAATTGGATACATCAACTTACGTAAAGTACCCTCTATTTCATTTTCCTGGGAAAATAAAAAATGTTAGGCCTAAGATGTGCATTTATAGGAATTTTAGGTATAATAGTAAGGACCTATTTTGTGATAATCTACTACTTGCCCCGTTTCGACCGTGAGTAAACTACCCTTAATTTTATGATTGGATCAATGGTTTGAAAATAAAAACACCTCTGTGGAACAGTATGAAAACCTTATCTACCAAGTTTCAGCCCAATGGGTAAAAATGTTTCACCTTTAGGCCAATGAAAAACACATTTTTGGGCTCAAGAAGTCATGAAACATCGACAACCATGAAACTATCAAATTCGATTTTGTTAGCGATTATCGAAATACTTCCTCGTTTACTTGTCACGAGAATGATTGTATCAACGAGATAAAATGAAAGTATAGAGTGAGATTATACGCGAGAATGATTGATCTATTAACAAAATAACGGTGAAATATTAAGAAAAGGTTACGAATAAAAAAAATTGTTTGTGAATATGAAAGTGTAGTTAAGTAATTATGAATAAAGTAGTTGGAAATATGAATGACTAATATTAAGGAATATTAATAATGCAGGTGGTGAGTATGAAATACCAATTAAGGAGTAAATAAGAAGGTAGTGGAATAAATGATTTAATATTAAATTCCATTTCAAAATGACGAATACAAATTAATTTTTTTTTGTGGTAGAGATGGTTAAAATTAGATCAAATCAAAAGGGCGATAATACTGAAAGGACAAAAATGGAAAAAAAAAATCAAAAAATTACAAATATCAAAAAGGGTAAAAACGACACAATTAAGCAAAAATGGTAAACAGGGCATAAAGTCTCAAAAGTAGATAATACAAATAAAAAGGGTTTAAAGGTTAAAAGGAGTACATTTTTTAAAAATATCCCAAAATGGGGGAAAAGGGGTAAAAAAAATAGTATAAAAGCGTAAACGGGGTGGAAAGGATAAAGAGGGTAAAATAGTAATCAGGGTGGTAAATAAGGGAAAACATGGCATTACTTCTTGGTAAAGAATGTTAAAATGTTGTTAAAATTGCAAAAAGGGTAAAATGGGTAAAGATGTTAAAATGTTAGAACGGAGTAAGTGTGGTGAACATATGCTAGAATACTTTTGATTTAATTTAATTACAACCCATTAACAACCAATAATTTATTCCATGACACCCATTTATTTTTATAATCACTGACAGACAGGATTTTAAAGTATTGTAAACATAGAATTTATATTTCAACCCTCAAAATAAATTTCATATTTTGAATATGTTCATATTAGATCTCTATTTTGACATTGTGTATTAGTTAGTTTCACAATTTAATCCAACAAATGAATAATATTTTAACGTAGGCTTAGATTTGGTTAGACTACTATTCCTTGTGGTTAATTTTATATAGGCCTAATAAAAAACTAACAAAGCTACCTTATAGATTCTCTGTGCTAAGAACGGGTGAACCAGCTAGTTTATAAATAAATATGTATCGTGTTGAGCTCAACTGCTGAGGACGGGGAGATCGAGGTTCGAATCTCAGTAGGGTGAACTGGGGGCGGTTTTTCCTAAATAGTTTTCCACTCTCCCTCCACGCAAATGCGGGCTCATTTCCTCTAATTCAACCTTCCCAATTCCTAATCCATTACAGTAATTAGTAATTAAAGCGTATAGCCCAAACGGATAGTAAGGTGCAGTGCTAAATAAATAAAAATAAATATAAACTCATGAGAAAATAAGTGATTTCATAGTAAGGGAATAAATCAATAAAAAGGTGTAGGAATTAATAAATAAAGGATATATTTTATGAACGAATAAAGAATAAATATAAGCAAAAAATATAACTATAAAAACTATTATACTCATCTATCTCAATTAAGTAGTTTTCTGGGTGTAGCCTACATTTTAATAAAATGATCTAGGTTTGATAAAAATTAACTACGCATTACAATACAATATATCAAGCGTAGTAGTAGTTGTAACTGACAGCTACGAAATTGTATCCGTTCGCCAAACTTTATTATTTCCAAGATCATATGTTGAGAGGCTGTCACTTTTGCCAGTTAAAATTTCCATAGCAAAACATTGTTTTAATTTTCTTTTTCTTTTAAGCATTTTTAATTTTTACGTTATTTACATTTTTTACATTATTAGTCAGCATGCTCAATGACATGGATTTTAGAAAATTTAGTTCCCATTGTTTTAAATATTTGACTTAAATTAATCTTTTTGTTTGCAAAATTTCCAACATTTATATTTAAGTAACTCGCTTAGGTGGCCGTATGTTCTAAACTCATTAATCTCACAATAGACTGGACTGTCGATAATTGGAAGATCGGGGTTAGAATCCCAGTCAGGTGTACTGAAGGCGGTTTTTAATAATTAATTTTACACTTTGCCTCCATGCAAATTCTGATACATTTCCTTTAAATTTAACCTTCCTCATCTTTGACAGATAATGTAATTATTAAATATGCGTACAGTTCGAAAGGATAGTGAGACACGGTGACATAAATATAGTTCAAGTGTGTGTGTGTATATATATATATACACTCTACTTAGATGTGTCTTTCAAATAACCCTTCATTATTATCATCTAATTCTCTTTGTTGATGGTTCCAAACTCCTCAACAATCAGAGAAAGTCCGCCAACTTTCGAATTGTGACTCCACTTCAGTTTCACCAACAATCTCCCCAACCTACCAGTTTTATTTTTTCTTCCACACAAAATTTACCTTGTGGGCACCCTGAGCCCGTCAGCAACTTCACGAAGACAACCTGGGGGTGCGTAGGGATGGGTTGGGGGTGACTAGGAGGGTGGTTAGAAGAGAGAAAAGGAAGAAAGGTGGGGGGAGGGGGGTTCGGAAACGAGAAGAAACTTCTTTCTCTTGATGGGATTTTTTTTAAATGTTCTTTTTGTATTGTGATTTTATTTTTTATTCTAGTTTATACAAAACTTCAATACAACAAAGTTTACTTAGTGATAAAAAATAATACAAGTAAACTAAATGTAAGATGTAATAATTCATTTTACTTATTCGTCTTCTCTTTTACCAAAAGGTTTGATATGCTTCTTATAATGGATCATAAAGCTACTTAGCCAACAAACTTGTATGTGCACATAATATGTAGATTTTTAAATGTTTTGTATTATATCAATCATAATTTTTTTGCACTTTAAAAATATCCTATATATAATATCTATGACGATTAAAGAATTATATTTTATATAACCTTCAGGATTTACAATTATGATTAATTAATGAAAATTATTTTTAATGTAATCAGTTGGTTCAGAAAATATCAGGATTTTTGTAAATGGCGAGGGGGAGGGGGATCAATAATGATTTGTTTTATGAATAGGTATAATTAACGGGTTTACAATACAATAAACAAATATGTGATATAGTTATGATTACACATAATATATTATTCAGATGTTTCCTCAAGTAATAAAAAATAGTTTAAATATTTGTATTTTATTGAGACGATAAAACATGTAAGTACAAAATAAATCGCAGCACTCAACCATCCATGACGCATTGATACCAACAGATTATCCCAGCTCCAAGATATATATATTATATTTCAGGGAAGAAATAATTAAGTAGTAGTCTTACAAATATCGCTTCTCGCTGGGGTATACTCTTGGAACAATTTTTGTTCTCGTCTCATTATAGTAATATTGTTTTATCTAGGGTGAATTTATTTCTCAATGGAAGGGGTCTGAACCCCCAAACACCCCCTTCCTACTCCCCTGTTCGTACATCCCTGGAAAGCATAATGTAAATATTTATTACACTAAAAAAAATTGTACAAAGAAAACACTATTGATAAAATGTGTTTCAAGGGCAGTGTTTTATTGTGCTAAATATAAAATTAACTTTATTGGTGCCAAATTAAATCAAACTATTAATAATAATAAGATTTGAAGAAATATTTAAATATATGTTACAGTATGCATCATATGCTTTTAAATTCTTAAATATCAGCAGTGGGCTGCGTTAATGAAGTTAAATAAAAAATGTTTTACCAAAGATTTGCGAAAGATATGCCTAAGACTGTATTGTAAAAGTGTTACACATTACTCCTATGTAAATAATGTAAAATGTATGTAAAAAATATTATTTACGCTTCCTTTGTTTTTATTGCATATCTCACGTAATACCCAGACACAAATAAACTATGTTTGTATCTACCTAACCATCACGAAAAAGAAGAAATCTAAC
Organism: Timema shepardi; assembly: GCA_902151425.1. NCBI lineage: Eukaryota > Metazoa > Arthropoda > Insecta > Phasmatodea > Timematidae > Timema > Timema shepardi. The sequence continues at coordinate 71,079 of CABFVX010001066.1, read as the reverse complement.
TCAAATAAATGCACTTTTTATGTAAATGATAATGTTAGGGTTTTCTTCCATTGATGCTTTATATAACCTATTAATTAACACGATTGTAAAGGAAATGTATACATATATACGACATAGAAACAAATGGTCTAATAATGACTAACATCCCTTTTACAATTTTTATATAAAAATACAAATTTACTTTGTATAAATATCCTGCAAATAGAACCGAATTCAGGATCATATAATTTATCACCTACATCAACTAATATCTTTTCTAGGTTATTTCAGCCACCCAAGGGTAGGCCTACACTTACATTTTTGAACGATTCTAAACAATACAAACAAAAACATCCATACTCGGAAATGAAATATACTTGCCTACTTTATTTCTCATCTAGTCCTACTTTTACTACTAAAATTATATCCTTCAAACGTGAAATCGTGAAAAGAGAAAAACTCAAATTGACACAGAAAAAATTAGTTTTAGAAAATCGGGAGTTCCATTAGTGACACTTATATCACAATAATATAAATGATGTCGGTGAGTAACCTTTCTCACTTTGTCACTTTTTTTCCACATAATTTAACTATTTTTTAATTTACAACTCTTTTTATAATTAAGACCATAACAGTTTAGTAACTTTAATCATTTATAATAAACATAATGAAGTTTTAATTATTGCAGCTACATAATATTAAAGGTTATTTTTTTATTTAGTGGGTATGTGTGTGAAATTTTTTAACTGATCCCAAAATAATCTCAAGTATGTTTTTCATAAATTTACAATAATTGAGAATTTTTTGAAACATCTTTACTCTTTTATTCTAATGAAAAAACAAAAAACGAAGTTTAAATGATATTCAAACAATCAATATATCCTTACTATTTATTAGAAGTTTCTAGAGAGAGGTTAGGTTGTTTGATGGCAGTTTGAGGATAAAATTAATATTATTATTATTATTATTATTAGCACCACGTCTTACTACCCGTTCGGGTTATACGCACCTACGCTAATGTATAATGGTAGTGTGACTGTGAGAAGAAATGAAGGACCTACAGTTTAACGTGGAATCCGAACCACGGTGGAGGCCTGGCATTCCTCACATTCTCAAAATGTCTTGTCAGAGGTAAAGGAAGGGTTTTGTAATCAGATAAATCTTTGCCGGGACCGAGGATTGAACCCCGGCCGCCAGCATAGAAGTCTGGCTACTTACCCCTAGACCGCCAGGTCACCTATAAAATTAATAAAAATGATGCAAGCGTTCATGTACGAGAATAAGATACATCTTTTCATATTAGGTAATTCAAATGAAAATACAAAATAGCCAATATTTCTTATTTATTTTCTATGTAAATTTAAAATTTAAAATAAGATTTACGTCCTCAAATAGTCTTTCTCATAAAACCCTAAATATACATTAAATATATATCTTAAGCCAACACTAACTTTATGACCTTACCATAATCAGCCAGTGCTAGTGTCCTTTATAAGATAAAAAAGAAAAGTAAATAAAAAAATAGAATAAATAAGTCTTGAAACTAGATGAACTAACATGGAAGTGAAAAATTTAAGAAGCATAAAAGTTAACTACAAGTTTGGTAATCAAATGAAAGATGGCATGTGTATAAATCTTTGAAGAAGAAAAATTTGTAGGCCAGTTTAAGCCAAGTAGGTCTCAAAAGAGAAAGAAATTAACTAAAGAAGCAAACACGCTTCAAAAGTAAATTTAAATGCGCTAAACCGGTTTAATAATTTCATTCTTTATTTAAAGAGTACTAAGAACATTTGAAAATATCATTAGTAAACGTTTATCTTATCTGGCCTATTTAGTAGGAAACTACTATATTTTTTATAAATATGTACAGTTAATTCTATTACATACACTAATAAAAACACTCTTGTTAAGTAGGGTCATTTTACTATAGATTTTAATGACTCAATGGACATTGTTAGTAACTTCTTACTTTCACTTGACACCTTGGAGAAAAAGTATTGTGATCGTCAAAAAAATCGAACTCTTGATTTTGGGAAATTTCGACATTTCATGGTACCCTGACACCAACAAAGTGGTTTTTGCAATACCATATGTTAGTCCGTCTATCTGTACCTCAGGCTAGAGCCGAAACTATTATACCGATTGAGCTAAAATTTGGTTTATGGGGTTTTCATAATATCCGCCTGAGGGGTTTGTGGAATTATACATCCAACCCTAAAATTAAACAACCTTTATTTGAAATATATTTTTATATATCTAATAATTTCTGAGCTTTAAGCTGATATATGGTCTTTTTAATTCAGGTTTTTGAAAACGAATTTGAATCTTATGCTCTTTGGTGGACAAAGATGATTCTCTTTTCTCAATTTTTCTGTAACAGTAGCAGTATTCCTAGTTCCTAATACTATTGAGTATGTTAGTCATTTATGATCTTTGGTGTAATGTTTATAACAATGTATAAACCTATTATTTCGCTTCACAAATCCTGCGAGTTTTCAGTAAATGTATATTTCAAGATAAAAGCCAGGAAAATTCTGTGCGGTGCACAGTACCTTTTATTTTTACTGGTTCTGACCACTTTTTTCTTTTATCTCAACATTTACATAACTGCTAAACAAATACAATGCCGATTGAGTTAACTATGTGGATTTAAAGGTTTTGGGAATGCACATAACATGACAAACATATTATAGTCAGCTATTTGTCTGATTATTCATTGTCTAGATTTTGTATGAAATAGTTTCTCAGAGATAATTCCTATGGAATTAACTTCGTAGCGTAGAGTGAATTAAATAAATGTCTAGAGACATACTACTCTCAGGCTTGGTCAATAAATTCTTGACACATACGTAATATACTTGTTTCAACCAAATTATTAGTACCTATTTAGCGTTGCCACCATTTAGGGGGTAATGGGCAGGCCACAAATCTCAATGTCATATATCCTGTAATAAAAAACCCTACAATAAGTGAACACACTGTTGCATCGTAAAATAAAAAAGTGTTATACCTATGTGTGGCCTTAATCTCAGAGTGTCAATAGTGTATCCAACAAATAAAATATTTTATGATGTTTTTGTGAAGAAAAAAATATTATTGAAAACAAAATATAAAAACGTAACAATTAATAATAAAATCCTCATCGTTAAATAGCAAATACATTTCTCAATTTTTTTCTTAATTTGTCAGAGGTTGGCTAAATATATTAAAGTTGTCTTTGTTTTTAAATATGTATATTTTACAACTTTTCAATACTCAAGAACATTATGTTTAGTAATATTGTGGCATGTCATTAATATATCACATCTACAATCAAAATTTCATAAATACAATCAAAACTCCATAAAGATAATTAAAAATTCCATAAAGACAGCTAAAACAAGATAAAAAGTACTAATCTATTCCATTAAGATGTGGAAGGTGGTGGCCCACTCTGAATTTATGTTGCCGGGAAACACCCAAGAGTCGAGGAATATTTCCCCAGTGGACCATTTCGATATCGTGACCATTTTCCCGTCTTGATCGAAGGGCACACGTCGAAGACTGACAGAGCTAGTGAGAAAGTGGAGTTATTTCACAAATGTCCCCCCCCCCCCATTCTTTCCCCCTAAATATCCTGTTGTAGTCCGAGGCAGTTCTGTTGCTAAATACAGTCAACTCTCGATTCTACGACCTTTCACGGTTCCCTGGAAAAGGGTCGTTATTTCGAAGGGGTCGTTATTGGAATCTTAACAGATTTTGTTCCACCCCTGACCTTCATACGAAAAAATTGCATTTTTTAGACAATACGTGAAAAAGTAAATAAAATAAAACCTACCTATTTCTTGAAGAAGGTACTCCTTTCACTCATTTCGTCAAAATTATAAGTTCGTATCAAATAAAAAAAAAATAACGTGGGTCATCAAAAATCGTTCACAAAATCCAACCAAAAACGTAACCAAATCAAAATAACAATGTTAAACAATAGCATGGGTCGTCAAAAATTGTTCACAAAATCAAACCAAAATAGTAACCAAATCGAGAATCGAAATAACAATGGCAAAAGCAAGCCTGGCGCGTGATGTAGCGGCAGTCGCGCGCAGGGAAACATTGTCTTGCTTGTGGGAGGGGGTGGACAGAGTCAAGTGATATTGGCTGGCATTGATGAGGTGGTGTCTTTTTTTATACCTGACCCACCCCAGTTACTAGTAATACAGCGCTCACAAAGATAATTGCAACGCAGTGACCTAAATAAATGCAACAAACACATTTTACAGCCGATTTCCTTAAACTTTTCAACCTTTTTTCCCACATTTTTCATGGTTCCCCAAAAACGCTATTTCCGGGGTCGTAGAATCGAGAGTTGACTGTAACATATTCCCTGTGGATCACATTTTTGCATTCCGTTGTATTTATACACCGGAGAAGGAACTACTCCATACAACTTCAGCACCGAAAACTACTGGTGGCCACGATGTGTCAGGCATCGGTCTCACCACAGCGCCGCAGAGGAAGCCTCCTCTGAGAATATTGAGTATTATGTCAGAATGTCTGAAGTTGCTATTTATGTCCATCAGACATAGTTTATTTAGTCAGATTGTCTGACGATTATTTCCCTATGCCCAATAAGGCATAGTTTAAATACGAAAGCTTTATGCTCTACATATGTATAGGACCAGGTGATTGCGTATATGAATGAATTAGAGTCAATGCATTAGATATCCTTTTATAAGTCCTTAAGACATCGTTATATTTTTATGACACCCTAAACGGTATAATCTCGTTTAGAATCTCTTTATAGCAACAATCAGAACATCTAGCCTTTTCTTCTTGGACCTAGTTGCAGTCACGATTGCACCCTTGTTTGTGTAGCTATATGCGGTGTGCAACCTGTGGGAGCACTACTAGATTGAAGTGGTGGCCCGCGATCTTTTGGTTCCTTCAAGCGCCATATTTACCTGAGTGTTAAAAGATAGTTTGTACTAACTATGGTATGCCCTAGTAATAGATAAATGTATACATTAACTATTGATTGTTCTGGCAGTACTCATTAGGAAATGACCAGAGATAGTAAAATACTGTGTAGATGCCTGATTGCTAGCAATCTATTATTTGTGAAATTGAAGTTACTCTGATATGATGTTATTCTTTGGTTTTTTCATAACTCTCCATGAGGGTTAATACAAGCTTAAATAATATTCTTCTTAGTAACTCTAAAAATATAGGATTTGATGATATGTTTCTATTTTAAATTGTTTCACTATTTTTCATGATTTGATCTTTTAGGTATTAGTCTGGTATTAACCTGGATAGATTGTTTTTTTTTTACATTTCCTAAAACTGGATCTCCCTTTTTTACTGTTGCCGAGTTGTGGCAGAAGTTTCAAACTAATATCCCTATTTCTAGAGTTATTTAACTAAACATAATGTTTTATCTAATTACTATTGGTTCCTTGTGTGAAAAATAATAACACCTATTCGTCCAACTTAATCTTTTCAATAATTGATTGATTTTAAATATTGTGTACTATATGTAATTATATATCTTTTGTTTCCTTTTTAATAAACTTATTTGTTAAACTTATACATTTATGTGATGCATTTTCCTTCCCTATCCTTCATCAGGTATAATCTTTTTAATTATGTTAAAGCAATCGTTACTTTTTCTTCGTGATAGGAGAAGCAGCGATGCAATATATCATCTTTGATTCATTTTTGAAACTGACATCAGAACTGTTTAACTTCATTAGGGCTTGTAGACAACAGTATAGGAAAACAGCCTAGTCAACACACACCACTAGCCATGTCCATAATTCTATTTAATAGATAAAACTTGGAATTACTGAACGACACTGGTTGTTGCCTTTGTCTTTGAAGCGTGACACCAAAAATGACAACGCCCGCGCTTACCCATTGTTAGTCGCTATCAACCACTACAACGCTCATTTTGGGATGATGGGTCTTTCCCTAAGCTATGGGTTTCGCAAGTAGTTAGTTTGTGTTGGCTAATAGCAGGAGATAGATAGTTCCCAGCGTTTGCTATGTTAAAACAAGCATTGTTCATAAAGACAACACATTGATGCAGTTAATTTAGGGATAGTAAGTGGTGTATTCTACATACAAAGCTTCAAATAGAAAAGCACCCATATATGTTGGATTGTTATAACTTAGTTAGAGTAGCTGTAGATACCAATGATACACACCTATCTTCTTTGTTTGTATCAAGGGAATAATTAAGATGAATATAATAACGAAACTCTTGATTGATGCAATAGTGTATGCAGAAGAAAGGAATGGAGGGCTCAAAGATAAGAGGATTTTGGATTTTGTGAACAATGTATATCTCTAGATGCTATTTAAAGGGTGTTATTACACCAAAAATATGGTAAGGGGGGCGAATTATATTTGTAGCAACAGTAATATATTTAATATGTATAGGCTCTACATAGTTGAAATCACGCTTATACCAGATATGCTTACACAATCATATAGTTTATGAAGTACATTGTAATATTGTTGCAAGTGGTAGTAATCTAGTATGAGTTAAAACAAAATTAGAACGTAATCTAGATATTACACAAAACTTTTATATGAATATTTCACATTTAAATTAAAACATTAAAACCATAGAAAGAAAACTTATTTGCATTGCCAATTTGTTTATAAAACTTTAACTATATATATTTTAGGGTTAGAAAATAATAAGAATACTATCCAAGGTCAAGATAGGGCTCAAATGTAGTTGCAAATACGCATATATGCACTTATATTAAGGCATATGCAAATTACGATAAGAAGGCTCAAGGTCCCCCAATGGCTACGCTAGTGGACATTTATTTTAATAAGTTGAATATATTTTATTAAATATTTTTTAAAATATCCCATTATGGTACCTCTAGAACACCTCAGATCAAATATTTTTGGTTAAACATGGAAACCCGCCTCGGTTGCGTAGTTGGCTAACGCGCTTGTCGTGTTGAGCTTGACTGCTGAGGACGAGGAGATCGAGGTTCGAATCTCGGTCGGGTGAACTGGGGATGGTTTTTCCTACATGGTTTTCCACTCTCCCACCACGCAAATGTGGGTTCACTTCCTCTAATTCAACCTTCACCATTCCTAATCCATTAAAGTAATTAGTACTTAAAGCGTATAACCCGAACGTGTAGTAAGACGCGGTGCTAAATATTATTATTATATATTATATTATTAAACATGGAAAAAATATGGCCAGTTAAAAAGTTAAAGATTTTAAACAAAACAACTATTTTGCTTTTTCTTCTTACATGGTTAACATATGGGCCTTCCATAAGATGCAGGGGAGTTGCGGCTGCACGAGTTTACCTCTAAAGAGACAGTTGGATCGCGGCCCTACATTTTTAGAGCCACGTATGAAATGTGGCCCAAGCTGTTGTCTTACTTGTGCTGTTGTTAATGTACCGCTAACTGTCAGTGATTATATCCTCTCCCTTCTACCCAAGCCATCAAATCACAAGTCTTGATTTAAGTTCCATTCTGTATCAAGTGTTTTCGGCAGTAGAGTTCATCACGAGTGAAAAATCAAAACCACTCATCACGCATGAAAGCTACAAATTTCGTTTTAATAAATCGCTGAATATTGAGGTGTAATGGTGGTCATGCTGTAAGAAGTCAAATATGTGATTTTTAAAGCTATCCTCAACAAATATTTTAGTTTAAAGTGATAACGGTCGCAATAATAAAAAATACAATGAGAAAGTCCTTAATCGGCAAGAACAGAGTAATAATCTTAAAATAAAAGCTGCATAAGATATTTCTTCCAAGCCGATAAAACTGATTCGTATGGAATTGAAACAAGGGGATTACCTTACCTTGACTAACAGTGTCATGCAACTCATTCAGCATAATATGCATCGTGCTCGTTCATTTGTGCATTCCCGTTTGTCAGCGCTATGGACACGCATGCTACATTGAGTTTTACAAACATTAAAACTAATATTGGTGAAAAACTTTTGCTTCTAAATGATGAAGTCACGTACATGGTTGGGTTTTCCATGCAATAAAATTTGAAAGTGTTGTTTGAAGTTTATAGAGCTTATGTGGATGGATCATCCAAAAGCTGTCTTAAGTAATTCACTTTCCTCTTCACCATTCTTAGTTTAGAAAATTATGTTAGTATGCATTTGTGTTTCTTACGCCACCCAACAAAATAAAACTACTCATACCTCTGCATTTCAATACGTAGTTAGTCACCGTGTTTCTCTCGATTATATGTGCTGTCCATTCGAAGTTTGTAAAATCTTTGAATAAGCAATCCCCAGTGCAGTAGAGGAAGTCTGACCTGATGCAGAAGCTAAAGGTTGCCGACTTCACCTTGGACAAAGTTGGTGGAGGAAGATTCAAACTTTAGCCTCACTAAAGTCTACAATGCTCATCCCAACACTCCCAAGATTTATTTTTTGAAAAACATATTTGAACTACCTTTTTTAAACCACGATGACGTCATTGACTGCCTTACTGACGACTTTATGTTGGTTCAGCCGTCAGAATATGCAAAGATTGTGCAGTTCACCGACTACATTTTTGAAAACTACATTTCTCCTGAATCATTGTGGCTCCCTAAAATCTGGGCTCAGTTATCTGCTACCTGCACTCAAACCAATAATAGTTGCGAAAGCTTCCATTCCAAATTGAACAGCTCATTCTACATTTACCATCGCAACATCTACAACTTCGTTGACTTATTACTTGATGTTCAATCCGAGACGTACGTCCAATGCAGGAGTGAGGGTTTGAGAAGGACAAAAATCATAAGTGAAATAGGAGCATTCATTAGGAAACTAATGTCAAAGCTTGATTAATAAAAAATAGAGCATTGTGACTTCGTAAAAAAAAATTAGCTTCAAGTTTTTTCCAAAAGCATTGAACGACAAGAACTAAGGAATTATGAATATTACGAGGGACGCTGACATAAGACAATGATAACTTCTCTCTGAAATTTAAGACAGCATGATAGAAAGCACACCACTAATTAGGCGGACGCAGTTCATACCTCTCTCTCAAGGGAGTGGACTGCAATTCGTATGTGTCTCTCAAAAAACCGGGCCACAACTCACTTACACAGCTTCTATGGCTGGGATTTAATTACATATGTTTATTTTTTTTCCAAATTGAAACATGAAATATAATTACCTCACCTTGATTACTCTTACAATTGTACCAAATTGTAATCGAATCTACTGTAAATTAACAAATAAACGAAAGTACACTTTACTTTAATTAATATAGCACTAATGCATTTACAGCATTACTTTGAATAAATACTTCACGATGCATTTAAATAGTTGATATTTCTTTGTTAGTTGTTTTTAACTTGTTTTTCTGGTGGAAATCCTTCCCAATGGCATCCCTCACAGTGGTACTGAGTGTGATTTAATTCGGTTGGAAACCGAAGGTGTGTTACTTGGAGAAGTAGCCAGAAAAAGAAACAAATATGAGCTTATATTTATACTAAGAACAAATGAGAGGGTGATATTTGTCAGTAAAAAAAAGTTATTAGTTTTACTTTCATATATTCATACGTCTAATTAGATTATCAATACTACAAATAAATCTGCTTCGGTCGCCGTTTGGTTTAAGGTGCCACTCTCGCAATAGACTAAACTGCTGATGACGGAAGATGGTTTATCGATCTCGGTCGGGTGAACTGAGAGTATATTTTCCTAAATTATTTCCCACTCTCTGTCTTCACGTGGATGGAGGTACACTTCCTCTAAATTCAACATTTCTTATCCATAACACATTAGCTTAATTAGTACAAAAGTGTATAACGCGAACTGGCAGTGAGACGCGATGCAAAGATTATACGAGTATCTATCTATATATATTTTACCAATATTTTTTATTTCACCACCGCGCCTAATACCCAGTCAAGCTATACGCATGCGTACTAATAACGCTAATGAGTTTACTTGCTTATTTGCATAGCAGCTTTCGGTCCTCTTTATTTAGCCCTTTATTGTATACATTATTTAATTTTTTTTCTCTCCGATCCATTGAGAATTTGGTTGCGTCTATGTTATTTTTTTGAATTTTGTTTTCTGTTGCTACGTATAAAAATTTCATTTTTCTAATGAACTAATTAGACATTGTTGAAAGTAATTTTTTTTAAGTTTATGCTATCAACAATTCAAACATAAAATATATGCCCCAATGTAAAAAGTATAAATGTTTAAAGAAGAAAACTTAATTCACTATAAAAGAGACCGAAGTTCTCTTAGAATGTGACTTATGACATTCTGTATAATATTGCCATAATGTTGGTACACTGCCACCACAGCGCATGAACACAAACAAACACTCACGTGCTGGCCTTGTTTGCTCAGCGTGTCGCCCCCCCCCCTCCCCGCCCTCCCCCCTCCATCGTGTTTGTTCAGGATGACAGTTCTCGCATAATATTAGACAACCAGTTCCAGTGAGACTTGCACAATTTACAGATATCTGGTGGTTCCACTTTTTTTCTTTTTAACTAAAATTTGACTATTTCTAACAGTCCTATCTCGATGCGTATGCTTCTCTTTAAGCAGAAAATATTACAAATCCATTTTTTCTTCTTAAAAAAATGTTTATCCACCATTGACTAGAATCTAGGCCCTAAAACATAAGTTCAATATGTTGTTAATATCTATTCACCCAGATCGCATATAAATTAATATTTGTGTTGAATAATATAAGATTAACAAAAAATTATCTCCCTCAGTACATTTATGGCTTTTAAAACTCATAAACTCCAAACACTGATCACACACAAGTCGCTAAGACAAAGTGTCTGTCAAAGTGACTATCAGAACCTCTGCTTTAGAATAATGAGTGATGTATGACTCTGTGGAAGCGACTAGCTTGGATAATTCATTAGACAGTAGTAGAACATTAGCGATCTTAATTAAAGGTCCTGGGCTTTATTCTAGCTGCCAAATATTATTTTACAACATATTACTATTTTGTTTACACAGATATGTCCAAATCAGTTTGGATGGATCATTTTTTTCAAATTTCAGCCGACTTTATAATTCACATTTAAAAAAATAATTGTATTAATATCTTTTACTTTTTATAGTTACTACACTTGTAGCTTGATATTTTGTTCTAAAACTTGATTTATAACAATTTGAAAACATTTTCAAAAATGTGGAATTGTGTAATCAGCTATTTCAGGACACGTTCGTTGTCATCCGGGAGATCAGTGTGGTGTCATCGTCGAGTAAGGCTGTAAAAATACTCTATAGCTCGTGTGCGGGTGTTCAGGTTTGGCTGGTTTATCTGTAAAGTGAATCTGAAATGGAACTAATTACGTTAGTCAAGGTCTACAGATTTATTTACTATCAAAATGACAAAAAAAAAACTGTAGCAATATTAACATGAGAGAGAATTATTTAATTGGAAAATATCACTAAAAAGTTAGAAAATAACATAAATTTACTTGCATGTATTTGAATCTGACAGTTTACGTCCAAGTATTCGTACTATTTTGTTACATTGTATCTACTATATCATTTAGTTATGATTGTGAAAAAATACATACATTTGGTTCCAAGTCTCTTTGTCAAGCTGATCTAGTCTGGCTTAAAGCTGACGACCATATCATGGTTCGCTTCTCAGCGGGGCATAGGCCAAGGTGTGTTCCTAACGGCTTTCCCCTTCTCTCTCTCTCGAAGATAATTGGGTGAATTATATCTAGATTATACCTTCCCCATTCCTACCACACGAACGTAAATAAAATGAGTATTGGGAGGACGAGTAAAAAATAATAGTCACTCTTCACAGGGATGTTTATATGCACGCCAACTCAACTATGAAGCCTAGCCTTAATGCAAGAGTTTGAAGCAATTTTGAACTATGTTGATACTTTTTTTTATATACTTATTGAATTTCTTAACCTTTCTTTTGCAATTCTGCAAGTTGTGTTGTGTAATAATTCTTTACAATTAGTTTGCTTCTGCCTAAATTATCTAATTCGTGTAACTGGCGGAAAAATGAAAATGACATATTTGTTGTTCGTGGTAGGTATCATAAACTTTATAAACTAATTGGTTAAATCAGCACACGCCTTAAAAACTCTCTAAAATAAATACCGCTCTCAGTCTTAAGGCAATATATTCACTGAGAAAGAAAATATCCAATTTGGCCAGTTATTATTTTCATACCAAACCAGGAATCAAATCCAAGATTTTTATCTTATTTATTAAATGCAGTCTCAACTGTGTAGGCCCCTTCTAAGAAGTTATACAGTAAAAATAATACATAATTAAACATTATGTTTACAATTTACTGCAATAGTAAAAGATTATTTTTCCATAAGTTTTAACACAAGAGTTATCTATCGGCTTAATCTATTAGGTAAGGAGGAGAAGTGTTGTTAAAAAGGAAACTAGCTCTCAATTATGGAGGAAAGGGTTTAGCAAAATCACAACTTATACAAATCACACACGTAAAGCCACCCCTGTGCAACTGGTCCAGACCTAAGCCTTGATATTTTAAGTTAGAGCTATTCCTGTCTATTGCGAACTTGATGTATTATATTACGTAACCACCGATAAAAGAAGAATACAAGTTTTCAAATTGTTAGTAATTGTTTTTTTTTATAAAAACTTTTATAATTCCTTTCAAAAAATATTCACATTTTTTATATACAGTTTTAATGAGAGTGAGCTGCAAAACTTCTTGTTTACTAAAATCATCATTCTAAAGTGATGTTATAGTCAATAATATCCTTGGAAGTTTCCTAAAAGGGTTAAGTAACGAAAAAAGAAAGAAAGAGAGCAACTTTTTATGGCATGAACAGTCTTTTCAGAACTTCTACCCTCCCCGAAAAAAAAACCCACCTCAATTTGAATAACATTCAGATTATGTAGAATCTTTCAAATCTATTTGAGTGAATGGGCAAAGACCTTAAAAGCTTTCTTTCTGAACCTTCAAAGGAAAGCAGGAAGGGGATACCAAGGGAATAAAACTGGAGGAGGTTTGTAGAGACTAGACTATAGACATACAAAGATAAACCTAACCTCACATTTTCTCATCGAGATAAAGAACAGCCATTTCTAATCGATATCCGATGATCGATATACCTCACGACTTAGAGCTGTCGCCACGAACAGCTGTGACCAACAGCGTGTGAAAGAGGGAAGAGGGCGTGGGAGAGTGGGATGGTAGATAGGAAGAAAAGTATATAGAATGAAGGGCGAAAGATTTTTGAACGCGCTCAGTGCACGTGACAGGAAAGTAATAATAGTAAAACTACAGAGGATTGGAAGCGAATGCTTAAACTTCAACATTCTACTGTATATAAATATATATATATATATTATATATATATAAAAAGTTTTAGTTCAACTTATTCCCCTCCCCCTTCCCATCATACAATTTCTCACTTTTTTTTTTCAATTTGAAAGTTTCACTTTACCCTTTGTAAAAGTGGTAGGAAAAGAAGCGGGAGGGGAAAGAGTTTTATAAACTGAGAAGTTGGTAGTAATTGTAGGGGAAACTATAGTTTCCGAGATGCAAACCAGATCACCTGGAACGGAGTAAGTTTAGGTTTGAATGGCTAGCTATTCAAATAGGAAAAAGAGTAAAGTCTTTCTTTATTTTTAACTAATTAATAATAATACATAAATGTTTGGGGTGTATTAAAGTTACCGTTCCATTCATCTTCTGTTTAAATTTAGACCACCATTGTAGGCACGTGTACTGAACGACAAGCTCGTATTATCTGGTTTGCCAAACGTAGGAAGTCGTGGTTCTAATCCTGACTGAAGTGGTCGTTCTTAAATTTTTTCAACTATTCCTCCTTACAAATAATGCTATAATTTCCTTAAAGTCTACACACCTAATTCATGTGATATTAGTGTAATCAAATGTGGCTAGCCCGGAGCAGGTAGTAAATCCATGCTCCAATATAAATTAATATTCCCACATTTTAATATTTGATTAAAGGTATCAAGTGACTTTCTCTAAATATGTCTTAGTAATTTTTTTCCAAATTAAACATGAGAAATAAATCACGCACGCAATATTTATTTGGATTACGTCAACGGCAATGTTGTTTAGCTTGCTAATATAGTAACTTTAATAAGTATGAGATACAACTGTTATTGTTCCTACACTAAACATCTATAGCTAGATTTCAATCAATGAAGATGTAACTTACTTAAACAATAATTTTAATATTCATTGTTATATGTTTAGTTATACGAAATAGTCAATTTTCCGGTTTATACGCTTTTCTCGGGAGATGAAGAATACATGATGAACTGGAATAACACTTTGTTGGCCCTTATACGTGTAACTGGCCTATATTTCCACCAGGCTTAACTGACCTTTAAGTCAACATCATTACATTACATTTTAGTTGGTGTGACAAAAGGGTGATTGCCGTTCAACATTATCCTCTAGTTTAATATCAGTCGACTGGTTAAATTTTCTATTCTACAACTGTTAACGACAAGGTTACGTACAAAAACTTACATTATTATTATTATAATTATCCTTATCCTTATCATCATTATTATTATTATCAACCAAATTAGTAAAAATCGGCTTGTCATTTATTAAAGTATTAGTTTATTTTTAGGTATGGCTTACTCTCAAAAATATTATGAAAAAAAAAGAAGGTTTTTTTATAAATAAATAATCTCTCAAAGGTATTAAATCTAGCGGAATAATAACGCCTGGGGATCATTTTGCCCAAAAATACATTTGGAAAATTCGTTGGAGCCGGAACAATTTCAAAATATATTATAGAGTAGATGTGGTTTTTGCTGTTTAAAAGTCTCGATAAAGGCAATCGTAAAAGTGTAAGGGTGGGTATTCTTCACTACTAATTATCCTTTTCCATTGACTATTAATAGATTCAGATATATTTCAAGCATAATCAGTTCAACCTAAAGTAAGTGTTTGCCAAAACTATAATAGCTCAATCAGTAGCTTGTCTCCTTGTCAAGCTAAAAGTATCAATATTCTTTGGCTTTTAAAATGACGCTTGAGTCCGGAATCGAATCCGGGATCTTTCGTTTAGTATGCTAATGTTCTTACCACTGAACTATTTAAGAATCGTCGTGCCCAGTCTAATTCTTCTGTCTGTGGGGGAAGTGTATAAATTATGAGCTACGTGTGAGCTATCAATTAAATCGTGAGCTATCAGATAACGCAACCACCTTTTACTTGGGAGGGCGGGTTTGATTTCTGTGTCCAGGGATAATTTTTTAGTTTAAAGAATATGATATTTAGGTGTGGTTATAACGGTTCTTATAAACTATAATATGTGTATCACCTGAACAGGTAGTAAAACCCGTTTAAAAAACTACAGTTACTAGGATATTTTAACCCATCATGATATGCGCATCCGTACAACTGTCATTGTAGGCTATTATGGGCAACAAAACCCTCTTGAGTTGAAGGTGGCTAAGTTATATGACAGCTCGTGATCTTTTATTGATCGCTTGTACGTATCTGACGATTTCCGCACATCCATCACAGATTTTGCCTTAAAATATGTGTCAAGAATGATCCAGAGCACGGGGTGACTCTTGGTATGGATAGCTAAGTGGTTAGAGTTTTGAAATTCTAAGCCAAAGGTCTGGGTTCAATTCTCATGTCCGTGTGTGATTTTTCTACTTAAGGATTATATTATATTTATATGCAGCTCGAACAATAGTTACCAACTATAGTAGCTCTGCTATTTAATTAATCATAAAATTATTAGGTTTTATTTCCGGCATGGTCTAAAGAAACATTATTTGTGAAACTTGGATTTCTCCTTTCATATTGATGAAAGGTTTAGAAACTAAGTGTTTTATCTGTTTTGGATTTAAGTTTGTTTGTAAGTCTTGCTTTGATCTAACTGTAGATTGAAAAATTGTACGTTAATTAACTCGAATTAAAATATAGAATGTAAACATTATTTACGGATAACTTAGTGGTCATCGGTTCCGTCAGTCAATTAGGCGGAACTCTTTTACGTTCCTAGACAGTCCGTTCCTCAGTTCTTAGTTATTTGTACAAGCTATGTACATTTTAATAACCTTCATTATGACTATGTGTGAATGTATAGATAACGACTATTTTATTTTGTTTACAATTAGGGGATTTACATGTAAATAGTTAACAGTTGGTGTCGTCAAATTTAAATATAGGCCTATTGGGGGAGAACAAATTATTTCAAACAAGTTTGTTCAATTTAAATGTTTCTAATGATCTCATCATAGTAAAAATCATGTTCTTCAAAATACAATTTGTATACTAGTTTTATAATATTTTTTAAAACACACAGATAAGACTAGCCTTAATAATATAATATAAAGTATTACATTTTAATCATATACAGTTATAAGTTTTTAACTCATTCTCATTGACTTAGATAATTTGTGACTCACTAAGTTTTAAAATTATTCTATACTACTATACTACTATGAGCTACTATGACATTTCCTTAACATACACCTGATAATACTTTGATTGATTACAATATGGTGCCATATTACACACTGCAGCAAAGTAAAATCAAGCAAAGTAAGCTATGTTAGGAAAAAACTTTTAGTAAATCCAAAAATGATTTTTTGTGGTCATTACTATTATTATTCGTATTACATAATTAGTATAATTCAATAGGAATTATTAATATAAGCTATAAAAAGCATCAGCTGTTTATCACATGACTTGACTTATATATAATACTTTGCTTGGTAAATATATATGAGATTTTTTTAAATTTTGTTATTTATTTTTAGTATATTTCACATATTATCAGCACTGATTTTTACTTGTTTAACACATATTTAAGCATTGATTGTTTGTTGGTTTCCCACATGTCAACATTTTATTCTTTTATTGTTTACTACACATGTCATCATTTATTGTTTACCAGTGTAACACATTTATTGTGTCAACACTAGATGTTTACTTTTTTATGAAACTAAATACTTTTACAATGTTATTCAAATTACGATGATACCAATAAAACAATAAAAATATGTAGAGGGTAACCTGGTGGTCTAGGGGTAAGGTGTCGGACTTCTATGCTGGGGCTCGGGGTTTAATCCTCGGTCCCGGCACAGATTTAGCTGATTACCAAACCCTTCCTTCACCTCTCACAATACGTGTATTAATCACAACTTGTGAATGTGGGGAATGCCAGGCTTCCACCTTGGTTCGGATCCCACGTTAAACTGTAGGTTCCTCCATTTCATCTCACAATCACCCTACCATTACACATTAGCGTAAGTGCGTATAACCCGAATGGGTAGTAAGACGCGGTTCTAACAGTAATAATAATAATAATAATAATAATAATAATAATAATAGAAATATGTGTGTACAGATTTCTTGATATTAAAATTATTTTTAATTTTTTAATACTTAATGTGCAGGATGATGGTGACAATATATATTTAAATAGTATTTTAAAGTGCATATAGGTAATAAGAAAGCATTAGAGGGAAAACAAAGTACACTATATTCTTTTATACTTACTTTAGATGTGTCATTTAAACACTGGTTGTTGCTAAAATAATGTCTAGTATCTGTTTTTAAAATCAGTATATAATGTTGAAAATATAATATTAAATGCAATATTTAAAATTTATTCATAATATATAGAAGTTTCTTTCTTCCTTTGGAATGTTTCAAAGATGCGAAATCTATCGTGAATTTTAGAGTCGAGGCAAAGAAGAGTTGACCTTCGACCTCGGTTTTGACATTTCATTTATTCACACAACCCTTTTAAAGAATAGGCAATTTTAATCTCGTGGTTGTCATGTTTGTCTTTGACTAGCTCGGTGAAGGGCCACGGACGGATCCAAATTAGTTTGTCGAGGAGAATTTCCCATTCCAATGACGTTTTATATTCTTTCTGTAGATAAATTTTGCTCTCATGTTCCAAAAAATTACCTGCATTGGGGGTTATGCCAATGAAACACTAGGCTGGCCCTAGACGTTACGTTTAACTATGCAAAAAAAAACTGCACAAGTGTATCGTTCAAGTCCGAGTTTGTAAGGGTCATCCTCTAGACGATACAAGCATATCATAGCAAGTTTATCTCTGTTATGAAAATATTGGTTTGAATAATGTCGTCAGAAGAAGAGAAGGATGTTGCACTAACGGCTGTAGCTGTGGCTATAATATAAAAAGAAGAACAACAATGATTTCAAATTTGGCCGTAAGTGGTCTAGGAAATGGCTGCTTAAGATACATGCTAACTCTAATACCATATTATTAAAAGAGTTGAAAACATCACCAAATGATTGGCACAATTACATGCGTATGGGCGAGGAGACTGCTTTTATCGCTTGCTTCTGCTTGCTTAATGTTCCTGTCGTGGTATTGGTTGTTTTGAACCAACCATAAACAATGTTCACTCCTGTAAATTTCGATCAAATCCTCCATAAATTGTCGTACGGTCAGTGTTGACAAGCCAAGACGAACACAAAAACAGCGAAACTGTATTAATATTGCACAAACTTCCCCATACATGCTCCGGTGTGCAGCTGGACTTGCGCAGGCACGAAGCTAAACAGTTGAAATGTTTGGTCTTTCACAAGTCACTTGCACAATGCACAATGCGCATGTGTCTAAAGCTGCGCAGTCTTCTCATCCACACATTCAAGTATACTTGCAACGATAAACTTGCGCAGTTGAACGTACGCTGGCCTTGCTCACCTAGACGCTGGTGTCGGTGAGGTCAGCACTCGATTAGAGGCTGTATGAACTGAGGTTGTATATTCTAACTGAAATGCGGGTGTATTTTATTTAAGTTCTCTTCTACCCCTACCCCATTGGTGTAGTTAAAATAAATATATTCCGGGTGGATAATGCAACGCGATGACGAAAACGGCTTACAGGGTTGAATTTATTCATCATTTTACTGCATGTATACTATATAAGCTACCTCTATTCAATAATAATGTATTATTTATGACATCCATACTTGGTTGTAAAGGTACCGACTAACAGCTGCTCCACATATTCAACCTGTGGAAAAATCTATAATTTTGGTCGATTTTAAGGAGTTTTACAATCATTCACTTGGGAAAAAAATAAAAAGCCACATCGTGGAAAACCAATCACAAAGATATCAGTATATCAATATCGATCTTTTGTCTCTCAAATAATCGCTTGCCAATCTTGACTTTTGAATGAATTTTATTTATAAATCTATCTAGTTGTGCTATTTTATGAACACACTCGACTTGCACTACTTGGTGCATAAGTTCATCTCGTGAGGTGTTCTCTAAGTGCACCAGTGAGGGGGTGAGAGTGAATTGATGTCTAAGTGAGACGCGCGGTGCTTTGTGCAATTATAGAAGAGTGCTCCAAGCTAAGTGTTAGTACGATCATGGAAAGGACGGTTAGTTTGGGGTGACGTGTTCGTAACGCTTTGGAGAGCTTCCTGAGGAAGTACTTCCATCACCTAGCAGCCAGGTATAGGCTGAATTGTCAAGAGCCAGCTGTTGAAAGAGCACTATAGGTAAATGTAGTGATAGATTATAAAATAATATACAGTATTAGTAAAATATAAGATATCTTGATGAGAAGGTACTAGCGTGCGATATACTATCAAAGTAGATATCGGGTCACTCGATCCAACTGTTGATTCAGGAATATAAGCTGAGGTAGGAAATAATATAATATAGTGCATCAGAGTCACGATTATCAGACCTTCGACTATCCGACCCTCCGTTTTATTTGACATATCCACAATATAATAGGCTATTGATGTCACATTATTAATACGCTGACGTGGTAAGACCTTACCACAAGAAAGAAAAGCAAATCTGGGAAACAAACTTCAATCAATAATTCTTTAAAACAGGGACTTTTGCATATATAAAGGAACGGCTTGATTAGGTATGTATGTAAGTATGTATGTAAGTATGTAAGTATGTATGTATGTATGTATGTATGTATGTATGGTATGTAAGTATGTTATGTAAGTATGTATGTATGTATATATGCATATATGTATGTATGTATATATGCATATATGTATGTATGTATATATGCATATATGTATGTATGTATATATGCATATATGTATGTATGTATATATGCATATATGTATGTATGTATATATGCATATATGTATGTATGTATATATGCATATATGTATGTATGTATATATGCATATATGTATGTATGTATATATGCATATATGTATGTATGTATATATGCATATATGTATGTATGTATGTATGTAAGTATGTATGTATGTATATATGCATATATGTATGTATGTATGTATGTATATGTATGTATGTATGTATGTATGTATGTATGTATGTATGTATGTATGCTATGTATGTATGTATGTATGTATGTATGTATGTATGTATGTATGTATGTATGCATGTATGTATGTATGTATGTATGTATGCATGTATATACTAAAAGTTGCATTTAATTGATCTAAAATTCATAGTCCTATTTAAATCATAAATAAAGTAATATATTTTAAATCTATGGCATAATTTACATTATAGATTAATTACTTATTCATATTTCATACCTTTTCTGCACTTCCATTTAATTTTGATTTGACTTATTCCAAAATTTCCCCCTTTTTTCCGTACTATCCGACACTTCGGTTATCCAACCACCTGACGGTCTAGTTTAGGTTGGATGGTTGGTAGTTTACTGTAAATAAGTAAAGTATAATATATATTTACAAAGGGTTAGAATTACATCAAGGTTGTAAGGTAGAAATAGATAGCCACTGATCGGGAAAACCAGGAATTACGCTCGCATTTTGAACATTGGGAAAATTACTTTAAATCAGCCTTATGTTGGGAATCTAAAAATATTAAGGTAGGAATGTAGAGAATTCGAGAAAAGACCAGTGCGTTTGCATTTTTTATATACATTATTTTTTTGTCAAAATAAATAAAATATTGTTTCAGCACAAGCATAGAGCTAAATTTTCTTCAAATAGTGATGTCAAAAGTTATTGAATATCTGTCATGAGCATAGTGGCATTAGATGTGGAACTTTTTAAATGAAGAGAAAAAGTTGGCTTTAAATGTCAAGACACCCTTGACAGATATTCAAGACCCCTTGTCCATCACCATGTGAAGAAAATTATACACTGTGGTGTTTACGTAAACTATATTTCATTTCTTTTGACAAAAAAGAGTCTTGCTGTATAAATTGCAAAAAAAAAAAAGTCATAACTTGCGTTCCCTCCATCCACACTTTAAGACCGTTGATTAAAAGGTGCAACCAAACTAAGCTACGTGAATTTTTATCTAAGCTCAATTTGATAGTAAATGTTCATAATAATCACACTATTTGACATGTTTAGCATTAACATGGCTGTCTGGTTTAGTTAGTAAAAAGGCGATTAACATGCACACATAATGTCACATTAAGATGGAAGCCCATTTTTTTTAGAGTTAAAACATACACTAAAACAATTTTATACATTTATTATGTCAGATCATGTTATCTTCAGCTGTAATATTTGATATTACATATAAATACATATAAAAATAGCATTAATATTTTGGTAAAGTTTTGACTGTAAAAAAATGTATATTATAAACATTTAAGCGTACCAAAATCCTAATATTATTTTTGTGTGGCAATTGTGAGGTGTTGCAAGTGTAAATATAATCAGGGGAGATTACCCCCTCCCCATGTAAATTATTACCTAACCCCTCCCAATATGGAATACATTATGCTCCTCTATATGTACTTCACGACCCTCTGATATTCTTGAATAAGAGGATGAAAGATGGCCTTGCATCAAACTCCAAATAGCTTTCAGAGGTATCCAATTTAAAAGAAAAAATTGCAACGGAAAGATAAATTCCAATAGTATCTTGTAGCATTCAATATTCTCAAAAATTACAGATGTAGACCACTCTAAATAACGTCTATAGGCATCCAAATATCAAATGTCCAAGAAATTCCATTCCAAATAGTTTACTAGGATCTAATAATATCCTATTTTAATGCATCTACTTGGTAGAAACTATTTCAAATAGCATCCAGGGGCATTTAACTTCAAAACATTTGAAGGTGAAGACATAATTTAAATAGCTTTTAGGGGCACTAAAATTTCAAAAATAATTCTGGAGGAAGATCATCTTAAATATCTTCGTTAGTAATCTAATTTTTTGAAAATATCTTTGCGAGGGTTACTCTCATTTTCTTTAAAGGTATCCAAATTTCCAAAATGTTATAGGAAGTTACCACTCTAAATAGCTTGTAGTTTATTAAAATGTTTCCAGTTAAGAACTCCAAATACCTTCTGAAGCTATCCTATGTTCAAACATTTACTGAGATAAGGTTCCCAAATCACTCTCTGGCCTGGGTGGTAAATACTTTCTTTGATTTGATAGCGTCGCTAAGTGAAGTTTTGGTCATTGGCTCTTTCCAGGCAAGTTCGTTTCTAAAGGTGCTCAAGTTTCGTTACCAAATTACTTTGGTCCAGGGTTACATACTTATTTATGATGAAAATTACAAAACTATAGCAATGTTAACAGAAACCACTTTAACGTTAGAAAATAGCACAAAAGTTTACTTGCATTTATTTGAATCTGACAGTTTATACACACTCATTTATTCATAATTTGTTACATTTTATCTACTATCTCATGTAGCTATAATTGTGAAAAAGTACACAACTTTTTTGTTCTTCTATATAGTAAAATTCGTTGCATTTTGACTTTCCTTTAGCTGCAATCAAATTACTGCAGTTTGATTTGATTAGCCTAGGCATGAGCAGTACTGGTTACCATGCTTCGGTTCGACTATGTAGGAGCGGCTCATTAAGCGTCACTCTCGCAATAAACTAAACTGTCTATGACAGGGAAATTTAGGTCCGATTCCCGGTTGGGTTTACTGAGGTTTTTACCTACATTATTTTCCGCTCTCCCTTTACGCAAATGCACGTACAACTACTCTAAATTCAACGTTACTCGTCCCTAACACAATAGAGTAATTAGTACATATGTTTACAACTCAAGCGGGTAGTAAACGGTGCTACTAAAAATATAATATAAAAAATCTTATAATAGTTGGGCTGAGCCACTAATAAGCAGTAGAGGAGCTCTAAAACAAAGGATAGCCCAAAATTGGGAAGAAATAAAAATCCTATTCTCAAATATTCTTCGGGAATCAAATTTCTCGTTTTTATTATATAAAAATCAAATAGCCGAAACTATTATTTATGCTTTTTATTAAGGAATTCTCCATCAAAATATTATATTCTTAAAATTGAAAAATAACACCTGGGCATGGGAATTGAACCCGAGACCTTTGGCTACCACTGAGATATCCAGATATCGTCCCGTTCCTGGGTCATTCTTCACTCATATTTTAAGGCAGAGTCTATTATGGGAAAATGAGTGAAGAATGACCCTGCGCACAGGACTATTCCTGGATAGCTCAATGGTTAGAGCATTGACGTACTAAGCCAAAGGTCCCGGGCTCTATTCCCGTGTCAGGGTGTAATTTTTCAATTTCTCATCCCTCTATATAAGCCTACATTCAACGGATGAGATGGAAGGAAGAAATGATTGAGGTTATATAAACTATAGATTATTGTAATGTGTTTAAAAGTTTTTTGTTTAGAACAAGTTTATTAGATAATGCTATAAATAAATCACAGATCTCTTACAACTTTATATTTGTAGCCGTAAATATAAAATAATTGTAAGAGGATTGTCAATATCTTTATTTTTCATAGAAATCTACTTTATTAATATAAACACAAACACTAAAAAAGACTAACCTAAAACGAATAACACGAAAGGATAGATATAACAAGTACTTTGCATTATTGTTTCACTCAGTATAGTTCTTGTTGTTGATGTTTTTATCTTCCTTTAAAATAGTATTTTCATTTTCATATCGTAGACAAACAACTTCTGCACTTAAAATAAGTTATTCCTCTAGCTTAATAATATATTTTAGTTTACTATTCACCTATTATCAACTTGACCTTTCTTTAGTTTATACGATGTCACATTCTCTACGTATTTTCGTTGGGCTTTTTTTAGATGCATTCCTTCCATTCTTCCTCATTTTTATTTTTCACTATTATGGGGTGGGTGGAATCCTATAACACAGCAATATAGCGCAGTTTGGTGAAGGTTCGACAAAAACTATATGTCTCATATTAACTATCGATTGCTGTCGATATTGCCACCTAGAGAGGGTTAGCAAAGCCGATACACACTGTTACGCAATAATAAACAGAAATCGTGCCAAGAATTTCATTGTTTTCCTAAATAATAACTGCTTTGAGAACCAGCTGGAAAAGTAGTAAGCAATTCGTGACGTGACCATTATTGGTAGTAGACCATACGTTATATTGACCCCTAAGACACAATTTTTTGTATTAATGTCAGGTCTCCAAACCTCTTTGATACACTAGCACATATCCCAGCTGAATTTAAATTTAATATTCAAATTGTGATTATTATCCACGAAACGGGAAATAAATGGTCACAGGCGCTGATAATCACATTTCTGCTAATGCAAACGGAAGACCCACTTCTTTGGCCACATGGTCTAAACTATAAATAAGGCATCATTCGCGCAACAGACTGGCTACCGATATCGAGGAAGTAGGGTTTCGAGTCCTGGTCGGGTGTACTTGAGATGCTTTTTCCTAAAAGGTTTTTCAACTTTCCTCCACGCAAATATGAGTATTATTCATATACATTCGACCTTCCACATCCCTTACACAGTAGCGTCATTAATACATAATATGCATACAACCTGAACGAGTAGTAAGACAAAGTGCTTGAAAAGCTTGAACGTAAAAACCATGTTTTGTTATATTTTCACTACGTTTTGCTGTTCAGACTATCCTGCCATTATTTACACTATTGTGGTATGGAGGAAGAAGTTAGAAATCAGAGGAAATGTAACCACTATTGTGTGGTGGGATAGTGGGAAATTGTGGAGAAAAAAACACGTTAAGCGGGATTCTAGCACCGACATTCCCATCATACTCAAATAAACGGCACACAATTGTTCAACCTCGAACCCTTTGCCCAAAAGATTTGGGCCACGATCACTGACCAGGACGCTTTGGCTTTTTCGTAACTTATTGATAGAACAAAATATATGAATAATTTTAGTTAAATTAATTGAAATTAGTCTACAAATGACACTTGGACACGGTAATTGAAGTCGGGACTGTTGGCTTAGTGTGCCAATGTTCCACCAGTGAGTGATTCAGGATTTATCTCGTGCACAGGGTAATTCTTCACTCATGGTTTAAGGCAGAGACTGTGATGGACGTGTGGGATTGTCAGTGACATAAGAGTGACAGATATTATAGTGAACTATCAGAAACCCCAGGCAGCTACACTCGAAAGGCCTGTAATGTTGCCAAGTATATAACACACGTCTATAGTTTTAAAGCAAAGTTCAATGAATGTCTACACACAGTTTGCGAATCATTGTAGATCATAATTACGATATTTTACATGTGTAGGTGTTATTTTAAATTAATTGGTTATGAAATGTTGTCCCCTTTATACAGCCACTGCTATAATTACAATGATTTGTGTTTTGATATATATTGGAATTTCACCTTTAAAAAATGACAATCTTGTGTTACATACCTGGCAGCATAACAGCCCTCCCGAGTTTCCTGAATGTGATACCTGATAGCTCGCAATATTACTGTTTGCTCATTTTTAACTGACAGCTCCAGACATCCATAACAGAAGGCGAGTTTTCGTGATTGACTTGGTTACGTCCTGGTATCGAGTGTTATCGAACAAGTTGTTCTGGATTTTGAGGTGTTTTTCTTAAACAAAATTGGCATTTGAGGAATTGTCGATATAACAGCCGATAGGTGAATTTATGTAATCCTACTAGGTACAACATGTACTGTAGATTGACGGAAAATGAGCTATTTAATTTTATTCTCAGTTAGATGGTGCTTATTTTGACTAGTCCTAATATTTACACAGCATATCAAGTAAAATATATATTCCCATAAATATCCTTAGAAAACATAAAGTACGTATGTAATATTAAATCCTAGATCAAATAATAATACTCTCTTTTATCCATAACTAAATGGTGTTTAAGTACCTACTTAGTGTCATATATTTTTAGCTGTTCATTTTATTTTAAAAAAACTTAAAATCCATTGGCTACGAGGTTAAACTCGTTTGAATCTAACATAAGAAGTAATGCTGTTTTGAAATTGGCGCCCAAATTCTCGGTTCATTGGTCGTAACCATACTGTTTAGTCTGGTCAAGGTAAGTGTTACCAAACCGAGCTCTGGTATCGTCTCGGTCATAAACATTTCGTCAACATCGATACCAGGTCAGCCGCCAAAACATGCCTAGAGTCAGCCTTAAGCTATGACTGAAGAATTATACTAGTGCACGAGACAAATGTTGGATACCTCACTGGTAGAGCAGTGTAACGTTAAACCAAGGGCCTGGGATCGATTACCGTGTCCAAGTGTCATTTTTTTAGTTAATTGATATTAATTGAAATTTACTCCCCTCCATATGGAGATTGTCGTAATTTACAACATATGTGTTGATATTCAATATGTTAATTGTATCACGCCTTGAGGCAACAGGATATACTATAGTACATGGAATAAAAAAATGGATTAAAAAGTATTATATTCACACTTGTTTCTTATCATAGCTGTCCACCAATGCAAAGGCATGGTTGGTTGTATGACTTAGCAGGCATGCAAAGTATTAGTTTCAAAATAAAACCGCTCTTGTTTGGGCTAATTTGCCATCTTATAATGTTTAGAGAAGTCAGCATTTTAGAAGCTCTGGTTTGTAAAGAAGTTTTAAATAATACATATATCGTTAAAATTATATATATACATATCCAGAGGTAATTTGTCTTAAGTTCTTATTTAAATAATGTAAAACAGCTTTAAGAAAAAATAGTTAAAAATAAATTGTTTGTTGTGAAAGTTTTGACTACAAAAAATGATAGCAGCTCTAAAACCTGGTAATGTAGATCATAGGGTTTTGGGAAAGGCTATGTGAAAGTAGATCTGGTAACTTTGCTAGCTGTCAGTTACAACTACTCCTATTGTGAATGGTCTCTACACACTCCGTATACGTAGGTGTGTATTTTGTAAGCCATGATTCATGACTTATAGAAACATTTCCTCAACCGGGAGGGAGATCAAGAAAGAATTTATTTACTAATAAGCATTGTCTGTGATATATACAAAAACTAGATGTAATTAAAATCTATGCCTTGGTGATAACATTATACTCTGTGATCAATACTATTTCATAGGCATTTTATTATATATCAAAAGTGACAGGTGCCAATCACCTGAAATTTTTTATATATCCATTACTGTATCCAGCCTGTAGCCTGGGTCAGTTTTTAATTAAAGCCATATATTTTCATATGCCTTATAATCTAACTTAAGACAAGGACAGGCACTAAATACAGTCTCCAGCTGTTAATGAATAACTGTGAAATACTTAGCACCGCGTCTTACTACCCATTCGGGTTATACACTACTATGAAAGGGTAAACACACATTTCACCAATGATACATTTTCCAGCCATGATGGGAATCGAACCCAGGACTCTTAGCTCAGCAGACAGACATGCTACTGACTGAGCTAAAGTGGAAATCACATAACCTGAGGTATAAATATACATGAAAATGGTTTTATTGAATGTTGTAACAGTTAAAAATGTTTATTCGTATCTGAACCTGACTATATCTACATCTGTATATCTCCTACACAAGGGTTCGTTGCGTCATACACTGTTGACGTTTAGATATGTCATGGCGGACAATTGCAACCTGATTCAGCCATATATGCAGTGTTGCTGATTATATTTGCATAATCAAGTCATGTTGCAAGTCAGCAGGAAAAGAGTTGTATGTATATAAATTACGCAACGAGGAATATATCATATTATATAAAATACAGTCGAACTTGGTTATAACGAGCACCAGGACACCGACAAAATGACTTCGAAAAAACCATCACTCACAATATCAGTGATGGGCTAATTTCACCTCCTATTTTGGTTAACTCTCAATAACACGATAAAAAGATAGATTTAAAAAACAAAATAAATATTTATTAGAAAAATAATATAATTATATTCTTACATATTACTAAAATGCTTTTGTAAACTAAAATACACTTCAAATTAAATACAATTTATTGCTTTGCAATTTTTTTTATCCCCGTGTCTTACTGCGTACTCAGGTTATTCTCATAAGTTTTAATTACTCCAGTGATGTAGGGATGAGGAAGAAAGCATTTTAGAGGTAATATACACGTATTTTCATGGGAAAGGAATGGGGTACCATTTAGAAAAAGTTACCCTCAGTAGACCCAACCAGGATTCAAACCCCGATCTCCCCATCATCAGCTGGCCAGTCCAACACGAATGACTTCTTAGACAGTTCGACCATTGAAGTGGGTCTCTCCGTAATTTAAAAAATACTAATTTAGAGTATATACAATTTAAGTATTTTTATTTATGAATCTTATAATTAGTAAGTGGATATGTTTCCGACGGAAGGTTTCGTTTATAACTGAAATACAGTCGTGATGGTATTTGGGTGAAGTGGGGGCGGATTAGGGCCCTAGGCTAGACACTGGAGAGGAAGGAATAGTCGGGATGGGCCCCAAGTTCAAAGCAAGGTCATAATCCGAAGCGAGTCGTCATAGAAGCTAAGTAACTCCTTTCATTTGTATTTATTCCAAGAATAGGGTATTCCTGACTACCCAAAGATTTATGAATATTTGAACGTGTGCATGGGCATAGCTACCAATTTTTTTTTTACGGTATATTCGTTTAGTACGCTCGTTATAGACGAGAGTAGTTGTACGAAGAGGTTTAAATTAAAATCATTATGGCTTTTTGCTCGTTACAGCCGTGATTTATTTATTTACATGTTCATTGTAATCAATTTAAACCGTATGCATAATAGTTAGATTTTGATTATACTATCTGAATTAATCTTTAAGAAACTCTTAATTTTTTCATTGTTTACGTCTTACTACCCATCTGGGTTATCCATATATTTACACTAATATATAATAGATCTGAAATTAAAATTTAGAGGAAGTCATTTAAGGAAATATAATCCAAACTAACCCAGCCGTAGATTGAGCACCGACCTTGAAATCACCAGAAAAAAACCAACTGATGCCTTTTATCAACGTGGTGGGACACTTTAAGTGAAATGTTGAAAGCAGGACTTTACCTTAATTTCATCGAGAGTCTGTGGAAAATTGGGGCTAAAGCTCACTCTAAATTTAGCATCCTTAACAACCTTCAAATCTGAAACGATGACCTTGTTTGTATTTAAGGGTAGGACCCACTGAACTAAATGTTATCGCTCTTCCTAACTCCAGTAGTTAATCACACTTAATCGGTTTATTAAGTCCCGCTGTGAACTGTAGGTAGATAATAATCCGATTCATTAAATACATGATTACAAGGTCTTACAGTCCATGTACATTATGTTTCAATAAACTGTGGACCTTCTATTAGCTTTGTGTATGATTATAACAAGATATAATTTTGTTATTTCTTTAATGACTTTTAATTCCATTATAAAGTATCACCATAGTTAATATAAATGGTATTGAACATGACGAAGTTGTAAAAATGTCAAAATAAATGTTGTGTTTCAAGAAAAAAATAAGCACAATGTTGTTAAAACTCGTTTGAACTGGATTAAAATGGTTAAAGCTTGTTTAAGCCGGTTAAACTGTTCTTAATTGGTTAAAATGGTTAATATAGATTAAAACTGGTTAAAACTTCTAAAAACTGTATTTAACTGTTTTAAGCTGGTTAGAACTTGTTAAAACTGGTTAGAATTTACTATGACTGATTAAACTGATGTTAACTGGTTTAAATGGTTTTTAACTGGTTTAAACTGGTTATAACTGTTTAAATTGGCTAGGACTTGTTGAAACAGGTTGAAACAAGTTATAGCTTACTAAAACTTGTTAAAACTAGTTTAGACTGGTTCAAACTAGTTGAATCTAGTTTAAATTGGTTAAATCTAGTTAAATATAGCTAAACTAGTAAAAACTGATCCTAAATGGTTAAAAGCAGTTAAAATTAGTTAAAACTCGATTAAACTGGCTAACACCGGTTAAACTGGTTTAAACTGATTTAGTTAAAACTTTTTTAAACTAATTTAAAATGGTTTTATGTGGTTAAAACCAGTTAAAGTTGGTTAAAACCCAATTAAATTGGTTAAAAACAGTTATAACTGTTTAAAAGTTATTTTAAGTGGTTTAAAGCTCTTAAAGCTCCTTTTAACTTTTTAAGCTAGTTAAATCTAGTCTAAACTAGTTAAAATTGACTTAAACTATTCAGAACTGATTTAAAATGGATTTAAGGTAGATTAGAGTGATTAAAACACATTTAGATTGGTTTAAGATAGTTAAATCTAATGTAAACAATCATATTCTGAAAATTGTAAAATGACACCTGGACACGGGAATAGAACCCGGGACCTTCGGATTAGTACGCCAATGCTCTTACCACTGAGCTATCCAGGATTCGTCCCGTGCTCATGATCATTCTTCACTCATAGTTTAAGGCAAAATCTAAGAAAGACGTGTGGAAGTCGTCAGCTTATAAACATGGGATTATCTAAGATCACAGCCATCAGACAACGCAGCCATTAGCGACTCGGTAGTTGGCATTTTTGGAGCCATTTGACAATTATATATAATTGTACAGGGTTTGCATATATTAATGAATATAACTTGTTGAAACTGTTTAAAATCTGGTTAAAAACTCGTTAAAACTGGTTTAAAGTTTTTAACACTCGTTTAAACAGATTCAAACGGGTTAAAACTGGTTTAATCCCGGTATAATTGGTTAACAATGGTTTTAAGTTGTTAAAACTCTTTTAAACTGGTTTATAGTTGCTAAAACTCATTTAAACTGACTTAAGATTGTTAAAACTCGTTTGAACTATTTTAAACTGATTAAAAATATTTAATCAGGTTAAAATCGGTAAAAAAAATTGTTAAACCCGGTTTAACCGGTTTAAACTGGTTTAGAGTTGTTAAAAATTGTTTAACTGGTTTAAAGTAATCAATGATTATTTTATTAAAAATAATAGCAATGTGAATTAATTTACTTCCCAACAATGTTTTTATTAAAACTGATAGTAGAGATTATTCTATAAAGATTATTACACGTCAAATTTATCCAGATATTAGATTTAATCCATGATTATGTTCAAACCATAAATTACATTGAAATTATTTTTCCTGTACATAATCTTTAACTCTAAGTTTAACTACTATATTTAGAACCCTATTTTCAATTTTATTTTATAATATTCCTCTCCATATTGTTATTGAATTGTATTTATTTATAGTTCTACATAGGAGTGAGGCTCCTTAAAACGATAATATAATAATCTAACTAATTTAAGTCTAACTAATACTGGAGTCATAGGTGTCTCTGGAATCCCAGACTCCAATCCCTGTGTTCAACAAACCTTTCCAGGAAACATAGAGAGAGTGAGACTTACGGTTATTTCCTCATCCAGTGGCTTAAAAACCAAAGACCTAGATGGAATATGATTTCCAGATCCTCCCACTGCCCTTAAAGTGTACGTGTTGTTAGTGCTTTCAATCACTGTCCTCGTCTGTTTCATTGTCCTCATCTTCCCTTTCGTATTTTATTCTTCTTTTATACTGTCTTTATCTTTATTCTTTTATTTTTGAAAAACATGATGATATGGTAATAAGGAAGCAATATTAATTTATATTTATAAAATTTAATATAAAAATATTTAGTATAATTAATTATAAATGAGGTTGACCTGGTGGTCTAGGGGTAAGGTGTTAGACTTCTATGCTGGCGGCCTGGGTTCAATCCTCGGTCCCGGCAAAGATTTATCTGATTACCAAACCCTTCCTTCACCTCTGACAAGACATCTTGTGAATGTGAGGAATGCCAGGCCTCCACCGTGGTTCGGATTCCGCGTTAAACTGTAGGTCCTCCATTTCATCTCACAATCACCCTACCATTACACATTAACGTAAGTGCGTATAACCCGAACGGGTAGTAAGACGCGGTGCTAATAGTAATAGTAGTAATTATAAATGAGAAATGGAATTTCAGATAAGATAATAAAATTCAATTTAATTGTTATATAATTCAACATTTCTTCAATATTTCAATTTATCTTAGTATTTTTTTTATTTAGCACCGCGTCTTACTACCCGTTCGGGTTATACGCTTTAAGTACTAATTATGCTAATGAATTGGGAATTGGGAAGGTTGAATTAGAGGAAGTGAACCCGCATTTAGGTGGAGGGAGAGTGGAAAATCCATTTAGGAAAAACCACCCCCAGTTCACCCGACCGAGATTCGAACCTCGATCTCCCCGTCCTCAGCGGTCGAGCTCAACACGACTCGCGCGTTAGACAACTACGCCACTGAGGTGGGTATCTTAGTATTTCTTTTCAATTATATTTCAGCCAAACATTAGTCCTCTAGTCAATTGTTACTAATTATCTATATAGTTTAATTAAGTTAAGGTGTTTATGTTTTATCGTTATTTTTACTTGTTAATCATGTATGTGACCTTGACTCACATTTTTAATGTGTTATTTTAATAATGTTCTGACATCAACAATCGTTTGTGTATCAATCAATAATTTATTCTATTTTAATTAATTTATATAGACTTACTATAGTAAAAGCTTGTAATTTCACAAAATTCTTTCTCATTTATAATTAATTATACTAAATATTTTTATATTGAGTTCTATAAATATAAATTTATTCTTTTAGCTTGTAAATGTACTCTTCGCGTTTCTTGAGCAAGATTTTCTTTGCGATTTCGTCGAGGAGTTTCCACAGGATGCCAACACGTAGGATGTCGTAGAATCAGCGTCCCAGAAGAATGGCTTGTTGCTGGTTCCTCATATGTTGGGTGTTGCCTCCTCTCTACAGTCACAACTTTACGTCTCTGTCAGTCCGCAATCACGAAGAAGCGCTTTTTACGGCACATGTTCTGTTATGTAGTGCACAGGTCCCCATTTAGACTGCAGGTGATTGAACCTTAGTCCTTCCTCTTTACTCGGAAACATTTCGAAGTTCCGCCTACCATGTTCGCTCCTTACCCAGTTGTTTGGCCAATCTTCTTTCAGGCTTCTTACTATCCCCACCGACTTCAACACTAAGACCCTGTTTAGAGTTTCTAATTGATGGAAATTTACGTATTACCTCCAAGTCTAGTAGACCTTTACCCAGTCTGACATTCATTGCGTCGGTGAATGTCATCGAATATGAGCTGGAGAGCCTAAGAAGTATACCCCTCTGAAGTCTCCTTATTATTTTGGATGGTACGACGTTCTTCGAATGGTGTGCCCATACTCTCTTCCTGTAGCCCACGATGGAGACAAGCTAGACTTCGTGATACCTCTTGATGGTATACATAGAGAGATGAAACCTTTTCTGACTTATGTTGATTATCTTATTCATCACAAGCTTTACTTTGCCACATGACCTGCTCCATGTGGGCCTGGAAATTGCGCTTCTCGTCCCAGGTATCTAGTGATCTTGCTAGAGGAAGTATACCCACATTTGCGTGGATGAAGAGTAGAAAACCATTTTGGAAGAAACCACCCTCAGAACACCCAACTGATATTCAAGCCTCGATCTCCCTCTCATGAGCAGTCTAGTTCAACACGAGAGTGACGCCTTAGACCATGAGGCCACCGAAGCAGGTAAATGTCAACGTTTAATCACCACGTATTTTCCTAAAGCAATCTACTGAAAATTACCAAAATATCAAATGATTGATCATATTCGACTAGTTGCCGGCCCTTGTTTTAGAATGTGATTTTCGAAACATAAAGAATAATCCTAGATCACAGCGAATCTAGTGGCTACAAATTGAATTACACATCTAATTTATTGTGATGACAGTAATTCCTTATTTTAAATAATATTCTTAACATTGAACTTTTAAAAGTTAATTTTACAAAGAAAAAAACAGTCAAAACATTGAAAAGAATAATATTGGATTAGTATTTAGGCCTCCGATTGCTTACAACCCTTCGCCCCCGCAGTTTTAAATTCGCCCTTTAAATAAATATTTGTTTTTACCCAAATTAGTGGGCACGCGAGATTAGGTGTCAACTTAATCTGGTCTGGTTTGCCTTTGACGAGGGGTTCAGGCCTCTAATCTCTGTTGGTTGTAGTCAAGGTGTGTTTTAGTAATTACTACTCTTCACTCTTCCTCCCCGAAAATGTGGGTGTATTTACTTTAAGTGGTATGCAAGAACGAGCCTGAATATATACTCAGTGTGCCACTAGTGTAAGCACGTGTTACTATGAGAAACTTATACTTGAAAACCCACTTACAAAATGTCGGGACTACGCTTACCCGCTTATCACGCTATGACGCCATTTATTAAGGGAAATAAGATCTGTGCAACTTGTTTTGACAGTAAAATCAACACTACTAACACTGAGTATTCACTTGACATCTACTAAGATTCATTCTTGCTTAATCTTATCCTATTAGTTTAAGTATTTGGAGAGCCAGATTCGCACAAAATACATAGTTTTGCATTAAAAAATATGCATACGTTTATAATTATGTTAACAAAACTATATTGTCACTTTCCCTTTTAAAAAAAGGTGCCAATATGGACCTGTTATAGTGTTTACCACTCGTACTATGCAATTATTTGATATCTATATTAATAAAACAAAGAGTTTGTTTGTTTGTTTGTGTCACGAGCATCGCGCGATATCTACCGCACTCAGGGGCATGGAATATTAAAATTAGTAACCCCTGTGCACAAACATGTGCACCTCCAAACTAGAATTTTAAATGTTTGAATCGATTTTTTTAAATGTATAGAAAACTGGGCTGGAATAATTAAATGAAGAAGTTTTTTTTAGGTCCATTTGAAGCAAAGAGCGCAGCTACCTCTGGCAACACTGGTTACTTATGATAGTATTTTACTAAAGTGGCATTACAATACAGTATTTGGCCTTCTACTGTGGACAGTGTACTGTAGAACTACGATTTCTATAAGATGGTCAGGGTTGATTTAGTTTTGTTGGTCTCAACTTCTTACTACCCAACCGGAATATACACATACTTACAATAATAAGGTGGGGATAATGACGGTAGAACTGAGAGGTAGTGTATTATGCATTTACGTGAAGGAAGAGTGAGAAATCATATAGTTAAAAACACCTCAGTACCTTCAGCGGGGACTTGAACCTCGGTATTTCTATCACCCACAAACCAGACCGAAAGAGATTTAATAGTTTGTCCAAGTGCCCAGCTGGAGTGAGTGTAAGATACTATGATTAGATTAAAAACTCTACATATGTAAATGTTTGTACAATAAACTCATCCTTTCCTCTTGTAGAGTATCAAGTTTGGGCTGTGATCGAATGTTCCAGATAAGTTTAAATCGAAAACATTGTCAAAATAATTCAGTCTATTCAACCGTTGCGCCTTTTATTCCTCATGCTACAGAATTAATTAAGAATGATGGTCGTTATAATTAAGTTAAAGGAAAACGGTCACTTCCTTCAAAGATGACGGATACAACCTGGTAAGTAGGCAAACATGACTCGCACAGTAAATATATATTCTAGGGATTCGAGAATTTTAAGATTCGATGGGCTCAAAAACCCAACCCTAATATAAATATACTTCTTAAGTTTTACAGCTTAGCTAGACATATCTAGAAATAATATTTATATAAATACGTGTATTTATATGCATTCATATACATACATATATGCATTCATGTGTGTATATATACATTCATATATAAATGCACATATATATATATATATATAGAGAGAGAGAGAGAGAGAAAGAAAGTTATGCATTGAGAGAGAAAGAATTTTTAAAATATATTGGACTACTTTTTTGTGTGTTTTATTTTAATTAAAATGTCGGTTAAATCATCAGTCCCGGCACAGATTTATCTGATTGCCTCTGACAATACTTGTGAATGTGTGGAATGCCAGGCCTCCACTGTGATTCGGATCCCACGTTAAACTGTAGGTCCTCCATTTCATTTCACAATCATCCTACCATTTCACATTAGCATAAGTGCGTATAACCCGAACGGGTAGTAAGACGAGGTGCTAATAATAATAATAATTAAAATGCCATTGAAAGTTTAAAAGCTCACCATCAAAATACACTCCTATCGGAGGAGTCACAGCATCTGTCTGCCTTTATTCATCCTATCAACCACTAGCCCCAGATAGGCCGTTTGTTAGCTGCGCCAGGACTCAGAAGAGGGGGGTGAGGGAGGAGGAATTGTTTTCACTAGGTGTATCTCTCATGGATACTACCTGCTGTCAGGTAATTGAGTTAAGTCACTAAGGGATGAATTTACCCTCTGTTTTAACACACATCGTCGGTTAATGCAGTACTACTACCCCCAGAGCAGCTGTAGTCTCCATCCCTCGCGTCCGTTGCCTGAGGGGGATTTAGAGAGAGGGAGAGAGAGAGTTATGGGAAGAGGTGAGTTGGTTAATTAATTGTTTACGGGCTAGTTCTAAAGCTCTGTGAGTGCATGTTAAGTCGGCCGATGCAACACATTACAGTGCATACAAATTAAGTTGAGAGTCATTTATCCCATTTACCCAACTAATAGCTACAAATTTAAAAAGTGTATTATCTAGCAGAATTATACATATCGTTAGAGAACGTGGGTTTTTATCCAGAATACCTCATCACAATTCCATACCCATTTATATTAGTTATGATCCATAATGCCTAATCTCAAACCCAAATCCATGATGTTGGCTCTGATTCAGAATACTTACTCTTAGTCCCAAAGCCAGTATATTATCTTTGATCCAAAATGACTAATCTCAGTCAAATCAATGTTTGCTCTAATCCAGAATGCCTAATTTCAGTCTTAAATATATTTTAATGAATCTGTTACAGAACACTTAGTCTCAGTCCAAAATCCATGATTTTGTCTCTCATTTAAAATACCTGATCTCAGCCTCATATCCATTTTAATGGATTTACTACAGAGTACTTTGCCTTGGTCTCAGATTCACGATGTTTTATTCACAATGAATACTATACAAATTAATAAAGTTCAGTCTGGTTTGTGCCTCGGCCTCCAGAGACCAAGTTAAGAACGCTAACCATACTACAAACCCTGTTGTTCAAGTTCCTTAAACACGACAATCGATGGCCTCAAGGTGACCTGATGGGTAGACTGAACGAATGAAACATGACGTATGTTCAGTACAGAGACTGGCAGCTTTGAGGCCAGTGTGAGAAGATACGATTTGATCTCTGGTTAATATTTATTTTTCAATCCTGTTGTGGAGTCAGCAAGTTCAAAAAAGAGCTATCTGCCCCCCCTCCATCTAACCCACAGTCCCTACCAGTGATTATATTTTGAATTTGTATTTCCCCTCAAACTACCGTTCTTTTTTTAAATCGCACAGCATGTTTCAATCATTTTTATTATGAGGCCAGACTTAATTTGGCTCTGATTGTATCGATATCTACTAGAGTAATCCGTACCTTTTTAAAGTCGAAAATTAAGAGTTGGTCAGTTTCTGCAAAATGAAAGACCCTAATGTTAGGTTAATACTAAAAACTCTATTATTATTGAGTGTGTCAGACGTTTCATTTAACACATTAGAACCTTTATTTACTCAACAATATGATATAAAATGGCTTCCCGATTGCAGATTGCTTCCCTGATGATAAAAACAGTCTCAATTTGGTGAAAAATGACATGGGAATGAGAATAAAGCCCAGAACCTCAGGAATTAACTTTCCAAAACTTTCCACGTATCAATTCTGGTTTGTTTCGTATCTAAGAGTAATTCTTCCCGATGAAGCAAGCAGGCCTCTATGTTTAACAGCGGTGAAAGTGTTGCTTATGAATAATCTTGTTTGAGATTGTAGACAGCTTTGAGAAACCGAACCTTTAACCAGTTTCCCACCATACCCTCAACAATTAATAACTAATAATGATCCTGGTTATAGGAAGAACAGGATGGCTCAGAAGTTTTAGAGCGTAAACACCAAAGCTACAGTATCGTTTTTCGTGTCTAGGTTGTCCTTTTACACTTAGTAGAAACTGATTATTTATTAGTGAGTAGTGAATTATTTATCTGAAAGTAGGTAGTTTTTGTCCTAGAATTAAGTTTGGATGCACCACTGATATTTTATGTAGGTATAAAATCAGTATATAGATATATTGAATATCATAGTTCAGGCTATGAAAGGGTAGCTATTCCCATCTCAAGAGCAACCTTTATTTCCGTTTTTAATATTCTAAGCGAACTAATACTTCTACCAGGGATTCTATAATTCATAACGCTATATTATTTGCATTGGGATCAATCACTGTTTAAAACAAATTGTTTTCTCCACAACATTTGTTTTAATTTAAAATTTTTCCATATATGTATATTATTCTTTCCTAGCCTTCCACCTAACTATGAGTGTAAGATTTTTAATTAACTTCGTATATAGTAATATTAATAACTATGAAGTACATTATTCAATAATTATTTATAATCACATCATTCTCACTAGACATACTTGAAATATCATTAACAAAAAATGATCCTAAATAAAATTATTAGTTATGAATGCACCACTATTATAAATAACAAACAAAATAAATAGTGATCTGAATAGTATTAACGCAAATGAGTAGGCTACTATTTTTGAGATCCTTAATTATAGATAAAATACACAACGTACTAATGACAAAGAAAGCATTGTGGTACTTAAACGTAGTAACGTTTAAATAACTAGCCACCAACAAATATATATGAAATATACATTTTCTGTTCATTCCTTTGTCGAACTTCATTTTATGACTAATTAATGGGTAGTGGTTGAGTAGTCTTCGTATCGTAATGGGCCCATTTTCGTCGCTGTTACGATGGTACGAATACGAACGTGACGTGGTTGGGAACCACGTGCAAATAGGACCTATGTAGATATTTGATAGAAGGGGTCGCATTTCTCTGCCGATTATATGACAGTATTAATAGTACCTCATATGTGAGACTTTTTTTTCTTAGAACAAGGTTCTCAAACTATGGTTCCCGTAGTCTAAATCTACAGGAGTGTCGTAGTTATAATTAAACAGTATTTAAAACATTACTAAACTAGCGAAAGTAATATACAATATGTTATTAATATTTATCTACTTTGTTTAATTTCACCGTTCTTTGCGTCTTAATGCCGACCGAGATATCTGCATATTTATACTAATTGTTTAGTCATGAAGAAAGTATAATTAATATGAAGTGAGTATGCTCACAATGGCAAGAAGCGTAAGAAGGGCAACCAAATGTTTTATAAAATCGTC
This sequence comes from Timema shepardi, assembly GCA_902151425.1. Lineage (NCBI taxonomy): Eukaryota > Metazoa > Arthropoda > Insecta > Phasmatodea > Timematidae > Timema > Timema shepardi. The sequence continues at coordinate 31,766 of CABFVX010001066.1, read as the reverse complement.
CAGCCTCAAAACAATAATAACCATTTTTTAACACCCCATCTTATTATCAATTTGGGTTTGACGCTGATGACAACTTTATTTTATCAAATGTGTATATATAAAAAAAAATTGTTTTCAAATTGTTTTCCGTGCTATTTTGGATGAATGTCAATACTCATTTGCAAATCATTGTAATTACGTGAATATATTTTACGTACGTATGGAAGAGACCACATATCAATTAATTTAAATAAGCTGAAAAAATGACACCTGAATACAGAAATTGATGTCTTGAGCTCGATTGCCATGTCCAGGGTCTATTTTTTAACTAACTTAAATTAATTTAATTTAATCATTTTGGATGATAATACATTATATATATATATATATAATTGTAATTTGGTTATGAATGTTAGGATTAAAAAATTATATATTATTTAGACACGGACACATTTATTAATATTAATGATACCATTTTAAAATTCTGTTATATATAATATAATTGTATTTGATATTTTACACTGAAATAAGTAATCCTGTTCCATTAAAAACATAGCTATCACTATATTCTTGGGTCGCCTAACATTTTATAACTATTACTATGACCATACCCTTTTTCTCAAATATCCTTGATGGTATACACTGGATCACAATAATCACAACAATTATACCCTTGATTAAAACTACCCCATCCATTTCAAATACCACCTTGATTACATCTACCACATAGAATTTCAACTTCCCCATAGGTTTCAACTAACACCTTGATTTGAACTTGGCTACACCTTGGCTACAACTATTACCTTACCCCTTTTGGTGATCGCATGGTATATAATGTTAATGTCATTAATGATAGAAAGTTTGAGATTTAAAAATCAGGTGCTAGGAATTGGAAAGGGTGGGGAGGCCTCTAAAAATTCTTAAACTCAATAGAAAAAAAACCTTCTCGATATGGCGAAAAACTTTAACATTATAGAGGTAGACGAAAAATGTCTGAAAAATAAACAAACACAAAATATTAAGCTTATCTATCTTAAAATGAATCCATTAGTAATGAGAATACACACAGTAGCTAATAATTGAAGGACTAATTACTATTTAATCTATAATCTTTGGTGAAAAGTGATGCTCTTATTCCAAAATGTTTCCGTGACAATGGATATTATTACATTGTTTCACTTATATCATGATCTTGCTTAGGTAAATATTGCGTTGTCAGTGGAATCCGCTCATTTGTGCACTCAGTTTGGGGACTAGATAATAATTTTTTTGCCATCTTTGGTGGCCGCATAGTCTAGGGAGATACTCTCACAATAAACTAGACTACAGAAGATTGGGAGATCACGGTTCAATCCTAGTCGGGTGCACTGAGGCTGGCTTTATCTAAATGGTTTTACACTCTCCATCTAAGAAAATGCTGGTACACTTCCTCTAAATTCAACCTTCCTAATACCTAATCCATTAAGTTAATTAGTACATAAGCGTATAATCCAAACAGGTAGTAAGACGTGGTGCTAAAAAATCTTTATGATATATATTTTAACTTTAAATGTATTAATTGCCATAATTGGCTTGTGAATAATAATTAGCTCAGAACCGTACATGGAGGAACTATAAAAATAATGGAAGCTGGATTTTGAACGTTCTAATTTGATATACTCGTCCAAACCGTACGGAGAACGGGTCAAACTGTTAGTACTAAAATTAAACAATATTGCTTTAAATTAAACCTCTTAGTATTTCTATCTTAAAATTCGAGGATAGTAATTCAACTAAATAAAAAAGGGATTACCATGTTTATATAAAATGACAGCTTGGATAGCGAATCCAATATTTTGTAATTATAGTTTTGTAACGTTTTACTCGGAATCTTCCTCTATCGGTCAGCCCACTTTCACAACTGGCAGCTAATAGAGGCTTTCTCTTTGATTATCCCAACAGAGAATAATATATATATATATATATAGAATAAGTATATATAATATGCATATATAGCTTAACAAATATCTAATGCATACATGACTTAGGAAAAGGATGAACAGATAAATAAAAAAAGTTAAATACAATTAAAATATTGTAATGAAAAATAAATGCAAAGAAATTGAAAAAAAAAAAAAATTAAACAAAAATCTGAATTAGGAAAGGCATTGAAATAGTTAAGTAGAAAAAAAAAATAAACCTCCCAAGAAAGATACATAGACAGTGGCAGAAATAATTAGACCAGGATATAGATACGCGATGAAAACATGTGAGAAAGAAACCAAGTGAGAGTAGTTGAATAAGAGATAGACAAGACAGTGACTATAGAACAGGAGGATGGCAAAGAAAAAGATGGCGTGAGAAATTCCTGCACATTTAAAATTTATATGAAAAAACTGGGCAGAAACCTCTTTAAGATTGTGAATAAGGGAAAGGGAAAATGATAAATATTTCTCCTCAGGAAATCCCTAAGGGCGTGAAGACCCTCACATCTGCGTTATAGGGGTACAGGTACCACTAGACTTCAAACAAACTGCTAGACTAAAGTATCTACATCTCTTTATGTCTACCTTTTAAGCTTTCAGCATCCTACAATCTTGCATTCTCTCCAACCCTCTATGTATATCTACCCCTTTTCACTTCCAGAATACTTCAGACTGATCCTCCCCATCTCTCAAAGTCTCTCCATTTTGTCCACTTCCACAACTCTTCCATCTTGAATCCTAATACTTCATCACTCAGTGTCTCTCTATCCCTTCCGTTCTCAGTATCCCTCTTTATGCTATCCTTTCATTTTCCGCTCTGTCATTAAAGGTTTCTTTGCTATGTACCATTATAACACCCTTTAATCTTGGATGTTCTTCTTCATACTTAAACTTAATTAGTAGTAAATATCTCTCTGTTACGCCAACTCTCATCTCCCTTCAATATGAAATATCATTTACTACAAATTATTTAAATACTTACCTTACACCCTTTTATCTGAATCACTAAATAATTCTAAATTAGTTCCACTTCCAGTATCAGATAAAATAGTATCCTTTCCTTAACTACAAAAAGTATACATTTTTTTTTCGCATACAGCATCTGTCATTCTTCATCCCTCAAAGTGCAGTTTTCTTTTCTTATAAAATACCAATCTATTTAATTTTGTGGCCAACATTTACGACATATTACTATTTTATTAATGTAATTTATTAGGTATTCATGATTTATTTTCCGCTCTTAATACAAAATTATCTGTGTTTTTAGTAGGAATTTCCATTTTTCCAAACACTTTAAAAAGTAATATAAAACAGTGCAATTACATTTTTAATTATATTGATTAGTACGAGGCTATGCTACTCGTGTTCATAGTTTTGACCTTGATGGATACATACGTGAAGTTGTTACTGAGCTCACTCTTTCAGGAGAAATCAATGCGCTTAGTTCTTCATTTCCCTTTCTCTTCCATTCAAATGCCTACTATTTAAAGCTTGCAGTTTATTGTCCTACATATTTCAGAACTTTTTGGGATTTTTTGTTTACAAAAACAATACCTGCGTGTTTCCAGCTCTCCCGGTTTTCCAGGCGCGTGTCAGCCCTGTTATCGATTATATCTTTCAGAAGATCTTACAGATCACATGACTTGACGTATGAATATGTAAAAGTAAAATTAGTATCTTTTCTTACAGTCAGAGATGGTCCTTCCTATGATAATTGGACTGTCTGTTGATTCCATTACAAACTTAAGATATTTAGCTAGTATTTACTAACCACCCAATTATACTATAGGCATTATATTTAATGATTTTACATGTGATTTAGCGCAAATAAGGAAAGAAATATTTTCCTAGACTGGTAATTTAAAGTGAGCTTCAAATCACGTGTTTTCGCACCCCGTGAAGACTAGATTTTAAACACACTGGTATTCGAGCAAAATTATCTTATTGGTTGTTCATCAATTGAGGCTAAACGCATTTGGTCATAATTGATCATTTCTACAGTTTTAAATTTCTCAAGTCAATAATTTAAAAACTACTATAGTTACTATTAGTAATAAACTTAATATTTTATGTATACGTAAGACATTTCTCACTTGTAAAAATCTTGCGAATATACGTTATATCTTTTATAAGGTATAAGAACAAGGATTTTGCAAGACAACCATATAATATAAATGATTGTGACCGGGTGGTCTAAGGGTAAGGTGTCAAACTTATGTGCTGGGGGTCTGGGTTTTAATCCTTGGCCCCGGCACGGATTTATCTGATTAACAAACCCTTCCTTCACCTCTGACAAGACGTGCATTAATCAAAACTTTGGAATGTGAAGACTTCCGGGCATCCATCATGGTTCGGATCCCCACGTTAAACTGTAGTTCCTCCATTTCATCACCCTACCATTATATATTAGCGTAAGTGTGTACAACCCGAATGGGTAATAAGACGTTGTGTTAATAATAATAATAATAATAATAATAATAATACATAGTAATATATATAGAATAGTAAAGATACCAGAAGTTTATATCTCTCTCAATGAAATTTATTTTGATAGTGTTTTATATATAATAAGATTGAATGGTTTCCTCGGAAGTGTTGTCAGGTGGTTCCGATTCAGAGAACTGTTGTTTTAACTGTCTAATATTAATCAGTAACCTACTAAAAAGCCATTTATAAAAGTGTAAACTTAATTTATTTCAACTAAATAAGAAAACAGAATAAACTACATGGAGATTAAAATTAAAATTGGTGGTGATGTACTATGTTTTTTGTTTACAATATCTAAGATGTAATTATTTTTATTTCATTATATGCAGCTGGAAAACACACTGAGGCAGAATTAAATATATAGACATAGTAAATATTGATTTGTTATAGGTCAAAGGTAAAAAACATTGAAGGGGCTCTAGTAATGGTGCACTATGACATTTGCAACGTAGCACTCACTCAAATCCAAGGCAACGCTCCCTAACAATGACCGCTTTGTTCCAAATTCTCGATTATATTTTCTTGCTTAGCATAAATTATTAAAGCTTGTACACTTTTCTAGAAAGATTCCACTACTAGTTTTACAAATTAAAGAGAACATGTTTTGAAAAGATAAATTATTAAAGTTTCTATATCTATTATATTAAAATATTTTGATAGTAATTAAAGAGTTCGGAGCAAGCCGTTACATATTTGTTGATTAGTCAAATTTGGCCTATTTAAAGAAGATACCATCATCAACAACTGTTTACAGCCTGTGGCTGTGTCATTTTGGTAAATGTCTTCATATTCTTCTATTCTTTCTCCAAAGTTACTCCTTTAAATTCTTCCAATCTTATTCTCTCAGTTTCACACTTTATGTTATATATTTCTTAGCCCCTCTTACGGTATTTTACCTACATACTCTATATTCGTCATTCTCTGTGGTATTATCTCCTCTTTACATCCTTGTATGGCCATACCTTCGCACCCTTTCTTCTTCTACTACCTCATGTACTCCTTGTAATCTTACTATTTGCCAGATAACTTCATTCTTAATCCTGTCTCTCCTCGTGATAGTTAACATGCTCCTCACAAACTTCATACAATGGCCTCCACTTTCCTAGTCTCTCTTATATTTGATGTTCTTGTTTCTGTTACATATAGGACAATTGGTACAAAGTACGTCCTACATAAGCATTTACTTACACTTCAAGAGAACTTATATTTTCCACATTGGGCCTTTTACACATCTATATAGATGTCCGATTTTTTAAGCTCAAAGAGCCAATCTAAATAAATGTTTGTTTTACCAAAATTTAACTATTTAAAGTGGAAATTTTAAAAATGGCACTAACCTTAATTGGTTTTGAGCTTTGATTAAAGTGTCAAGATAATCTTGTATAATTTTATTTTGATGAATATATTGTGCTGAATGGTCTATGACATCATTATCGTTTTAGTCTGACCTGCTGATGATGGGGAGATTGAGGTTTGAATCAGAGTCGGGTCTACTGAGGGTGGATAGATTACCTCTAAAATGCTTCCTTCCTCATCTTTACTCCAATTAGATTAATTATCATTTATGCATATAGCCTGAACAGGTAGTAAGACATTGTTGTAGAAAAAAATGAAAAAATTATTGCAGATAACCAACTTCGGTGATTGTTTTTTTAGTAATATGTCTTACTACTTATTCAGGTTTTACACATATGTACTAATCATGATAAAGTTGAGAAAGGTTAAATTTTAGGGAAAGTGTAGCCGCATTTACTAAAGGGAGAGTGAAAAACAATTTTTGGAAAGCTCACTTAATGCATTTGACTGAAATTCCAACCCCGATCTTCCTGTAATCGGCAATTTAGTCCAACATGAAAGTGACGTCTTAGACTATGCAGCCACTGAAGCAGATTTATTTGGTGTTAGAATGGTGTAAGGTTCCACTCTTGCAAAAGACTGGACTACCAATGACAGGAAGATTGGAATCAAGTGTACTGTGGGTTGGTTTTTCTTAATGGTTTTCCACTCCCCTTTCACGCTATAGCTGTTACACTTCCCCTAAGTTCATATTTACTCATCCCTAACAATTTAACTTAATTAGTACATATGCATCCAACCTAAACTGGTAGTAATATGTGGCGAGATAGACAAATTGACAAAAGCTTTCGAAAAAATTACACATGCGGAATAAATTTGGTTGCGTTTGAAAACTTGGAGAGTAGAGCAGGTAACGTTTTAGACTGTGATAGAAAGTTCTTACATTGACGATAAGACTATAAACATGGCATATAATGTTGCTATTCACGGTCTGATGTGCCCAACTAAGTTTTGGTCTCAGGTACAATGAGCCCAGTAATATACCCCGGAAACTGCTTAAGATAAGATCCAAACGGATATATCGCAAACCACTATATTCTGTAGACAAATGTCATCATAACCTGAGGAGAAAGGTTGAAAGCGTTACACTTACCAACTTAAAGACCATCTGAGAGGTAGAATATTGAAGGGGTGGATACTAGAGACCCAAACTTGACTCCCCATTTGTATTTTTTTAAGTCAACGTGGTTGTAATTATCAATAAAGTTTTTTGTTTTAATGCAATGTATTGAAAAAACACACATTTAAATATTTAAACTTTTTAAATCATTTATTCAAATGTTTTACTAAAACTGATGGTTAAGTGGTTGGATGAATAATTTAATGTATGAATTAATATATTTTTATAATCACATATAATCTTCAAAAATAGATATAAAAAAAATGATTTGCTCACTATAATTATAGCCATATTACAGAAGTGATATGACATTGTAAGCAAAGTAGTCCACAATAAAAATAGCCATGTTGGTGGATACTTGGTGTTTAGGTACTTGGTTTGTATGTACTTGGTGTTTAGGTACTTGGTTTGTATGTACTTGGTGTATAGGTAACACGCTTAGACCGTTGTTTGACAAACACTGTTCTTTGTCGGTCTTTATCTGAGGGTGTGTAGGGTCTTCAGATAAAAAGTTAGATTATGTTTGTCAAACTAAAAGGTATTAAGAGTCAATGAGGGGGTAGTGTCCGTTAAAAGGCAAAGGGTTAGCGGGTGTCAGGGGAAACAAAGAGGTAAGTAAGGAGGTGGCAGGGACACTAAGAAGCAAATAGTTCCAGAGGTAATCAAGATACAACGGGGTTGCTGGGTGAACTAAGGGGCAAGAGGTTTGTGGGGTGAACTAAGAGGCAATGAGTTTAAGGGGTCAATAATAGGCAAGTGGTGGGCAGGGTGAACTAGTATGCAAGGGTTGGCAATGGACACAAAAAGCAAGAGGGTGACAGGGGCCGCTAAGAGGCAAGTGGGTGACAAGGTAGACTGGAGCGGGTAATCTTAGACTCCTGCTAAGTGACTTTATACCAGAAATGGAAAACTGGTATCACTTCGTTCATTTGAAATAAGAATGTAATGGGTAGGGAAGTAATAACTAAAAGTGATATCTCTAGGAGATTTCATAAATAACTATCATATATTTAAAAGCTCGTATCACTGGATAATATCCAATTAATTAAACTAAATGTTTCATCTTATTTTAAATAAATAGGCCATATTTAATGTCAATGTTAAGTTTATAGAGATATTATTATTCTTAGTGGGTCGTACCCGACTGCAATGCTAAGTAATGCTCTTTATAGAGTAGGGCGTATTGAAGATGAGTTTATGGTAGCAAGGAGGTGATGGCCTGAATAAGTTCGGTAGCCACTGGTATAAGTCATCACACTAGAAACAAACTGAATTTATTGCGACGGGGAGGCCAGGGTTTGATTCCCAGCCAGGTTCACCCTGAGGGTAGTTTTTTTTCTAAATTATTTATTTTCACGTATACGCGGGTATATTTCCTTTAAACCCTACCTTCATCGTCCCTATTGCTTTCGCGAAAATATGCGGATAATCAGACGTGAAGCACAAGAAGAGTAGATGGATGTCACTGCCTGGTACAAATCCCTGGAGGAATCGTTCCAGGACCAACTTGTCTACGTCACACCGTTACTCAGTAATGGATTGGATTGGAGGAAGGGTAGAGATGGATGGAACTTGACATTCGGTTACAAAACGATTTATTTTGTATAAGGGGGTGAAACACCCTCATACTACAGGAATTCTTTTAGGAATTGTAATTCTGAAGCTTCCATTTATATGTTACTTCCTGCTCTGCTTCTTACTAATCTTTATGTTAGAGAAATACACATTTAATTACATAAATGAGATAGGCATGAAAAAGTTAAAGTATCATCCTCAACTTGAATACAAACTTTGACCTCCTCATCAGCTGGAAACCAGACTGAATAAAACATATATTTAGAGCCGTATTTAAAGTCTAGTTGGACTCAGCAGTTCAGGTCGAATGGGGGATTGGTTGAGCTTCAAATCTCGACGACTGTATACATGATGCACCGTAAATTTGGGACCCACTCTTGTGATGGAAAGGACAAACGATAATACTGAGAAAAGTTCAAATATATATATAGGATATATATATATATATATATATCATTTGACCTTAATTCTGAGTTGTAGTCATAGTAATACTCCAGTAATGTGTGAAGAGTAACATATTTCAGGTTAACATTATTATTATTGAGTTTAAGTGGAGGACGTGTTGGAGCTTCTCTTGGTCTCACTTTCTAAAGTAAGGGAACAATATATATTTTGTTTTAGTCTTTACGATCCGTAAAAGCTAGCAGTAAAGACCAGGACAAACTGTAAAAGACCTCCCCGAACAGAGTTGAAATTTTTTAAGTGACACTGAAAGCGACCTTGACCGATTTCTTTCCAAGCAGGGAGATTGTCAAGATGCCCTCGTGGCAGCCATTGGGAAAAACACTCGCGATCCCACCGTCATACAGATAAGATGTGTCTTACACACTCGTGATCGCAGTATATAGATCGGATGTGTCTTATACACTCGCGATCACATTATACAGATCGGATGTGTTTTCACACTCGCGATCACATTATACAGATCGGATGTGTCTCACACACTCGCGATCACATTATACAGTTCGGATGTGTCTCACACACTCGCGATCACATTATACAGTTCGGATGTGTCTTGCACACTCTTGATCCTAATCCTAATATTCAATTTGTGATCATTAATTTATGTTATCTTCCATCCAGTATAATCGTTGGTAATAAACGTGAAACAACCTGGTGCCTGAACATAATATATTTAAAAATTTAGATCTAGAGCTGAGATATGAACTGATGCACGTGATTCCAAGGCGATCAGATCGTATAATAACCTGGTTAGTATACGAACCACGTGCCGTAAGATGTGGAGCTGCTATATATTATATGAAATGCTCAAAATTACCACCTTGAGCTTGAAAGCTGGCCTACAGTCATCGTGTCGTAGAATGCAGCACTCTTTTTAAAAAGATCAATGTTTGGAAAACCAGGAATAAATAGCCCATAGAACATGCCCAGTCAAGAGGTTGAGTATGGTAGTATCGAGTACGGTAGACAAACATTTTAGTTGTTTCACTTGTTCTTAGCTCGGAAACAAGGTCAAATGGAACATATAATTGACTATATGAACTTATATAATTGTTTTTGTGGCCCGATTCTACCTATAGGCCTGGATTCACTAGCGAGTGCAATTTTTCTCTGGCGCAAGTCTAGAAATGACGCAACTTTGCACCCAAGATAGTCCCAAAGATGTGCCTTATTGTTTTCTACATTTTCGTATTCACTAAACAAGGTGTAAACTGATGGCAAGATTATGGTGACGTCACCATAAACGTAATCAATTACGCTCTTTTCGACCAATCCTTGTGAATAATTTACTTTCAAGGTCAAGGTTACTTGATTTTAAATTTCAAATGAAAATGTGAGCAAATACAAAGATTTCTAAATATTTTTCTTATAAACTAACAATAAAATTAGAAGCAAACTCTTACTGGATGCTTTACAAAAACAATATTAGTACATTTATTTAATATTTATTTATGTTATTAATTTAAATCTTAAGTTCCATTAATAAAAAATATATAGAAACATTAAAACTTATTTTAAAGCTATACTAGCCGCCATATTTAGTGACAAAATATCTTTGGACTTGGAGGAATACAAACCTTTATGGATCTGGACAAAGATTACACAGTTCGTGGTTTTGTTTGACGTTTTATTTTGCAATAATGCAAGAAATGCCATTATATTGTTTGAATGTATAAATTCAACAATAAAAGGTCATTAATTGCTTTGTTAAACACTTACCACTATCTGAATTGAAACAATTTTTGTGATTTATAGGAGTATGTTATTTTAATTAATTTATTATTAATTGGAGTACTGTTAACTAATTGTATTTTAAACCATTACGATAATATGACACCATTTAAATTTATTGAAGTGAAAATCATGATTTAATATTTGCACCTACTCTTGAGTGGTGGCCAAAATAGGCTGAACATTGCTCTTAAATTGCACCTGCTTCTTTTAGTAAATAGGGATTTGGGCCCACCATTCAAAATTTCGCCAGTGCGACTATTTGTCCTTGTTTGTGAATCCAATTCCTAAAGTGAGTCTCACATTTTATGGCACACTCTGTATATACGGATCTTAGTCCACGTGTCCATTGTCAAGTGTAGATATGTAATACAGTCAGTTCTAACACGAAATTATTCTATTTAAAATCTTAAATTTATTAAGTCTATACTTTTAATTAAATAAAGTTTGTCTATTGGCCCCTGAGACTAGGAAGCTTTGTTTATAAAACTTTTTTTGCACCACGTCTTACTAACCATTTGAGTTATACTCTTATGTACTTGTAACATTAGCAATACTAGCTAATGTTACTTTAGCCCTACCCACCCCAATAATTCAATACTCATATACATCCGGAAATTCCATAGATTTACAAGACTTACTATGCCTACAATATGTGTTTTACTCACTCATTGTATCATCTGGCATAGCACGAGTTCCATGACCAAACTGTTCACTCCAATGTCTATAATGAAAGGAAGACCTAACAAGCTATGAGGGATGTAGTGACAATATATTTCAATAGGGGGATCCATAAATGTGCTGATTGGCCTTAACGGCCAACAAACGTGCCAATCATAATATTAAATGGTCAACTCACCTTAAGCCCTTTATTATTATACTAAGGATTCAAAGGTTTAATGGTTTAAACTATTTGTTTGGTTAAAATTCATAATGGGGAATCAGGTGCTTTGGTAACCGTTTAAAAGAAGCTCTTTAAGCTCTTTATTATCATACTAACGATTTTTGATTATTATTGGGTCTCTTCCAGACTAATTCTTATTAATAAATAATTTACTTTGAGATTGTAAAATATATCTGTAATGTACTGCGTAAGTGCATTCTCTGCCATATTTATATGTTTTTCAACATTCTTCAACTTGCCTTGTGAGGCGATGTATTTTTTATTTACCACTTGTTTTGCCTTGAATAAATAATTTCACTTGTTTCTTAAACTTGCAATTGTTCCTATTTTTTGTTATATTAATTTCATTATAGTTTCCATCCACCCTCCTTTAGGCTATTGTGGAATCTAGATATTAGAAGTGGAAGTGGACAACGGTACATACTAATCATGCAAATGGGTTGGAAATGAGGACGGTTGAAAGGAAGTGTAACTGCATTTACGTGGAGATGGATAGAGTGGGAAACCACTTAGGGAAACAAACCTGCGTATACCCTCTTGGTATCAAGCCACGCTCTCCTCGTCATTGGCAGTACAGTCCTTTACGAGAGTAGCACCTTAGACCATGCGGGCACAGATGCAGTTTAGTTTACTAATTAACCTCACGAACTATATTTACGAAAACATTTTATAAAAGTGGTTTATTTAACAATCCGACATCTTAGTTCAGTCGGTAGCGTGTCTGCCTACTGAGCTAATAGTCTTGAGTTCGATTCCCCACGTGGTTGAAAAATATACCATTAGTGAAATGTGGGTTTACTCTTTCACAGTGATGAATTTACGGGCAGGAACTGGATATTGTTCCTTTCCTAGTCTTAAGATAGATTATAAGGCATGGGAAGCTACAACAGGCCAAGCCAGCTGGTAGCGGAAAAATAAACTACTTGAATAAAAAACTGACCCAAGCCACAGGTTGGAAACAGTAATGGATGTTAAGCAAGTTAATTTAACTATATATTCATCCAGTGATAAAACCCTAAGTATATGTTATTTTATTTTAAACAACCTTTGTGGCACCCACTTTGTTATTTTATTTAACTATACTAGCAGAAAGATGTGTTAGAGCGTGCATGCAAAGCCCTTTACTGGAAATAGTGCTACCAATTTATGTTTGTGCTCACACGAGGAAAACGCGACTCTTAAGCTCTGCTTTTAAGACTGACTGACGCCTTTGCTCTCTCAACCGCTGTGGGAGCTTCCCAAAAGGTTATTATTAGCGTAATCCGAGCGGAAAAGGGATTAGTATGCTAATTAAGAGGAATTTGGCCAGAATGTAATTTTAAAAACGTCCATCTGGAAAACAAACTAAAGTTATGATTCGGTTTGATTCCAATGTCTACAGAAGCTACTGACTCATTGTGTCTAGTTTCTACCCTTAAAAATTATTATTACTACTGTTTCTATTCTTATCCTTCGAATGAGTCAGACAATTCTCTAGGATTTAACTTCATGGGGCCAAACGACCCTTAGCAATGTGGTATTAAAATGTTAGTTGGAGATTTCTAATAGAGCAACTACATTTCAACAACGACCTTCAACAATTGGATATTAAAACGTTTCAATTTGATATTAAAAGTTGACTTTTGGTTTTCTAGATGAAAAGGTGCATTCCAATCTCTACTAACATGATAGTGTTAAAACGTTGATTTGTAGTTTTATTTTAACTAATATGTGCATTCCAACGATAACATTACCAATTTGATATTTAAGCGTCGATTAGTGTCTTTCTAAACGAACATGTGAATTATTTGTGATTATTGACTTCACAAATAGTAAAAATGGCTGGCTGAAGCTAGTGCACATTACCTTTGAGTAATTGTCTGAATCATATAAACACCTACGTTGAACGTAGCATAGATTACCATTTTCCGACCTATAATATTATGATGATTTACTACCTATATCATTTTCATTTAATGTCTTGAAATATTTAATAAAATGTATTGTTGGGGAGGATTTTTTTTTTAGACATCTACGAACCCCCGTCTCCTCCTACCCTCTTGCCTATTTGCCTACTTATCAAGGCCATTGTCGTTTATAACTACACATATTTTAAACTACGAGCTATCTGTACCTTGCAGGTGTGACGACAATTGAAGATAATATTCATCTCAACTGGAGATCTAACCTCAGGAGGGAGTTGTATGTACCTAACGTGACATCTCAACTCTTCATTATATACCCCACACTGGGGTCTAAAAGAAATGTTTAAGTTTCTACTTATTAAAAAAATAAATATTAAATGGCTTAAAATAGATAAATCCGATCCCTTATCTCCTTAAATATCAAGTATTATTAATAAAGTAAGGGCTCCCAGGTTCGACTCATGTAACAACTGAGAGATTTATAATTTGTGAGATTGAGATTTTCTCTTTCAAAGTTATAATATAATGGTTAGGGGATTGTGCGTTGTGTATGTTCTAAAATTAAGTTATTTTATAAGCCGTGTGCTGGTATAAATTAGGAACCACACGTCACACTTAATTAAAAGATTTGAAATAATATTTACGTATTATTATTGATGCTATTAGTAGATTTGCATATTATTTGTATTCTTGATACGCAGTTTTGTTATAACAAAACCACGTATAAAGCATTCCCATGCGCATTTCCAATCATACTCCAATGGAATATTATTAATTGTGAATAAATAGAGCTAGTATTGAATTGGCGATGATTGAATTGGTAGGTAATGCAATATTACAGAATAGTATTGTTTGAAACTGGAAAACTCGGCAAACAAACTCAGACTTTCATTTCCCTCATCCCTCAAACTTCCAACAACCTAAAAACGAAGTCTTAGTGAATAAATTTCCAATAAATCTAATTTAATTAACGTCCACATAAATTGGCAATATTTTGGTGATGAATTTTCTATTCGATACGCAATTTAAATTTCTCATCAGTTTATAAACAAAATATGTTCTTCTTTTATATTTTTGTGCATCCAGTCTTAAAACTCCTTAATGCAAATAAATGTAAATGTTTAGAATGATAAAGATAAAATTTGGAGGAAGTTTACTCATATCTTTGTGGATAATTATTTAGGGAAAAAAATACACTAAGTACACATCCGGCTAGGATTCAAACTCCAACCTCCTTGTTCTCAACCAGCCTGTTTAGGTGGGGTTGACGCCTTAGACGACGAGTCCACTAACAGAGGTAGCGTTATCAATGGCGTTATACAACACTCACCGCTAGATTGTGGGTAGAAACAAGTTTTTATTGGACTGCACTAGGCAGGAAACTACACACGACACTGTAGAGCTATCGCCAATATGTTACGAGACAAAAGTCAACCAACTTAAGTAACAGACTGTAATTTCTATCGAGTTAACATTTTACTGCCTGCTTCAGTGCCCGAATGATCCAAGGCATCGTCCTTCTCGTGTTAAACTGATCTGATGATGACGGGAATTTTGAGGCTCAAATCCCAGTCGGATGTACGGAGAGCGTTTTTTCCTAAATAGTTTCCTATTCTCCTTTCACGCGAATGCGGGTAGATTACCTATGAAATTATTAATTCCTCCTCCCTGCTCCATTAGAATAATTATCATATTATATAATATATACGTGTATATACCCGCTTCGGTGGCCGCGTGGTCTAACGCACTACTCTCGTGTTAGACTAGACTGCCGAAGACGGGGATAGTGGGGTTTGACCCCAGTCGGGTGCACTCAGGGTGGTTTTCCCTAAATGGTTTTCCCCTCTCCTTCGACGCATATGTATGATATCTTTCTCTCAATTAAATCCTTCCTAATCCCTAAAACCATTAGTGTAATTAGTACATAAGCGTATAACCCGAATAGGCAGTTAGACGAAATGCCAATATATATATAAAACCTAAGTTGATAAAAAAAGTTACTGCATGAGAAATGAACATGTGATATTGCACTGTAAAGTAACGGACTGTAAGCTACAATCCAAGCTTACGAAGAGAAACACACAGTCACGACAGGAGATAATGCAGGATGTAGCTTGGCCTACTATGATGGTAATCGAATTCCTAAATCAATACAATGCCTTCTGTTCTGTGCCGTAGAGAATTCCAATAAGGGGTGAAAGCCTTGGGATCATGACCCTGAGACTCATCAGTGAGTACAAACTGAATGAATAGCAAATTCATCCTTATCTGGGACTAGTAAGGAGCAGCGATTCTCGAACTGGAGGTACTCAGCCCTCCAATTGGACAGGAAGCTTTCAATCAGTGGGACACGAGAAATTGATTTATTTGAACAATCGGATCCATCTGATTAAAATTAGCAAGCGATTTTGAAAGACTACGGAACAGTACAAATCTATTTAAATTAGTACTTTTTTCAATTGTATTTTTCTAGTTTAAAGACGTTGGCTTATTTTATTAGTAGTAAGTATGGCTAAAATATGAACTGTATATGTAATAATACATCTACTTATATTGTTAACGACTCCTTACAAAATAATAGTATGACATAATCCTACATACACTTTTATATATCGTTTATAGTTTGGAAAAATATTTTTAAAGTCACCCATGTTGGACATTAAAAAATACAAATTAGGAAGTATTTAATCTGGCAAAGCAAATACTTTACAAGTATAAAAGCCAACTAAATGACATATTTAGAGGTAGCCCTCTAAGCTATCAGCTATTCTAATGCTAGGCCCTTTTGGAAGTCACGTGACATACCTGGAAAGGGCGTGAGGACAAGGAGTACACAAGAATTGTTTACATTCGACGTATCAATTCTGAGACCCCGCCCTTTAGATCACCATTTAATTTTGTAGCCGTCCGCGTATTTGATTGAGTGGGTTGTAGTGTTTTTTTAATGTTCTACTTTTAAATAATTTGTTGTGTTTGGACCGAGATCAGATTTTAAAAATTGCACGTTATATACTCGAAATAAAATAAGAATTGAATTTATCTTAACATATTAGTACCATTGTACCATCATTTGCCATGTATCATTTATTAACTATAAAATAAACACAACACACTTTAATAATTATTCTAACAAAACACTTAGTAACTTCCATGCTCTTGTAAGTTATTTACTGTCGTAGCTCCTTATTTGGAAAGTAGAGTTTAAATTTCCCGAATTTGACTCGAGTATATTTATAATTTTAAAATATTAAGAATATATAATTGTTTATTTTAATGCAAAATAGTTTTTTCTAATGTCACCATTAAAAAAACATGAAATATAAATACCACATCTTTAAATTGTGAGATTTTATAAATATAAGAAAATATCACGTGTTTTTAAAATAAGAATGACAGCCAATTATAAATATTAAATACTTTTGAAAAAAAAAAGGATTAAAAAATCAGTTTTAAAATTTTAAATAATACTTTTGAAATATATAATTTTAAAAATAAGAACATCACTCAAATGAGAATATAGACCTAATAGAAAAAGACCCAATTATGATGGTTTCAACACTAATATTTTTAAAGACATTAAAATTACACTAACAATTACAAAAAAAAAGTTTATAAAATTGACATTGTAATGAGTTAATATGCTCTCGCAGTTTTATTTAGGCCTACCCTATAAGGAAACGTCAGAACCACAAGCAGCCAGAAATGTGAAATGTTTCATATTATTTCATTTAACTTGTTAGTGCTTATAATAATTACGAATAATCACTTCTTCTGTTCCAATTAAATTATTCTATGAATAGTTGCGCATTAGAATTGTAGAAATAATCTTATTACGAAATTTTATTCAATTCAATTAATAATGACCAGCTTCGGTGGCCGCATGGTCTAACGCGCAACTCTCGCAGTGGACTGGACTGAAGATGACGGGGAGATTGAGGTTCTAATATCGGTCTGGTGTACTAATA
The DNA here is from genome assembly GCA_902151425.1 of Timema shepardi. Taxonomy (NCBI): domain Eukaryota; kingdom Metazoa; phylum Arthropoda; class Insecta; order Phasmatodea; family Timematidae; genus Timema; species Timema shepardi. The sequence goes on along the minus strand of CABFVX010001066.1, from coordinate 14,319 downwards.
GTGGTTTTTCCAAAATGATTTTCCTCTCTCCCTCCACGCAAAATGTGGGTACACGTCCTAATCCCTAAAACCATTAGCGTTATTAGTACATAAGCGTATAGCCTGAAAGAGTAGTAGGACGCAGTGCTTAAAAGATAATTAATCCCTATAAAAGTTGATGTTGATACTTTAAATTGAAAAATAAGATTGTTAAAATAATATTTCTAGTAGAAAATATAAAATAATATATTGTTTTAAATGTAAATATCATATGTTTGTTAAAATATGTATCAATGTTGATCATCATGATTTTAAACAGGTTAACCCACATAATTATATAACTAAATAGTAACTATTGCTAATTTTTAAAGATCTTAGGTTCGAAAATAATCAAAAAGACATCTCAGTGTTAGATTTTTAATTCAACTTAAATTATAATTTTAGAAATGGACCATATAAAAATAGTACTTATACCTCGTGTATTTTTTTATTTTGGACTAAACCCTCAATTTAAGTGTAGTTTACTGATGACTGATTTTTAAAAGCCTTGAAATATTTTTACAGTGGTCGCAATGATTTGGTTTCAAATGGTTATCTTGGGAGTATTTGGAATGGAAAATTGCACTTTTTTGTTGTTTAATGGGTAAATATTATTTTATGGGTGGCTTACAAAAGACTGATGTTTTAAAAATGTAAGGTATTTTTTTTTTAAATTTATTTTTTGATTTGGTTACAAATGGATTTTGACATGACAAATAGTATTGTATACTGGTTTTGGGGGCGAAAATTTGTTTAAGGGTGGTTTACTGATGACTGATTTTAAAAACTTGATTTTTTTTAAATGACTTCAACCAATTTCTTTAAAATTGATATCTAAGGAATGAATAATATCCCAAATAACACTGTGTGCTTTTTTAGGGTAAAAATTCGTTAAATAGTAGTTTACTGATAAGTGATTTTTGAAAGTAAAAAGAAGTAATGGAAAAATTGACAAACCTCGTTTAAACTTTGTATCAGGGAGGTTTTATGACAAATAAAACTGTATATTTGTTTTTTGATGTTAAATTCGTTTAAGTGTAGTTTACTGATGACTCTTTTCTAATTTGACTATTTAGAAAAGATGGGTCTAGTGATTTGATTAAGAATGGGTTTCTGTTATATTATTTACATATTAAACAATTATATATATTGGTTTTTCAAAGGAAATTTTTCATAATAGTTTAATAAATTTTAAATTGTGTTTATTTTGATTATTTTTGAAAATATTTTACTGATTTTGTATAAAATTGGTATAGTAAGACTGTTTTACATGATAATGAAAATAGCATATTTATTTTCATAAAATAAATTGATTTAATGGTAGTTTACTTACAATAAATTATATGAAATATGACATATTTCGAAATTGATCTTAAATATAAAGTTAAAAATGGGTTCTTCAGAATAGTTTTTCACGATAAAGAAGAAAACATTTTTGTTTTTACAAATTACAAAATTATTTTAAACTATTTAAAATAAGTAATTTTTGAAAATTATTAAAAACATTTGGTCAATTTGGCTTAAAGTTTATAATTCACAGGTTTCTATTTTGTTGTTTATATTTTGTTGTTTATATTTTGATGTGTTTGTTTTTATGAGTAACACTTACTATAGAGTACTTTATTGATAACCACTTTTTGAACTTTATTTTCGAAAATATAATACACAATATGAGAAAGTTAGTATGATTGTGTTATACCATTTATTTATAGCAGAGAGAGAGCCATACTCAATATTAGTTTCAAAATAAAACATTTTTGTTTTGTAAACAGAGTATGAACACAACCAAATTCATTTTGACTGACGTCATTAACCTCCCTTGTTTTGGCTAGTTCGCCAATTTAATTTACGAAGTGAAAATAGAATTTTAGAAGCTCTTTTTTGAAAAGGATTTTTAAGTGAACCACATAAAAAAAGAAATATACATACGGTTATTTTCATTAAGTTCGTGTTTCAATTATGTGAAAACTGTCAAAAGAAAAAATAATTAAAAACAAATTGTTGTTAAGTTTCGACATCAAAGAGTGACAGCAACTCAACATATGGTATTGCAGATCATAAGGTTTGGCAAATGGATAAATGATATATTTTCTTAGCTGTCAGATACCATCCTTTAAACCACGTATGAGCTATAGCCCTGTTATATAAGTGATAATACGATCCAATAAATATCGTCAGCTTCAATTTCTCTTTGTGTGTTAGCATCTCCCCGTCACCATTCTAATAGATGACGAATGGTGGTAGAGGAAGGTAATAATAGTGACGAAGTATCGTTATTACTAACAATTTCGCGCAGTAGTAATTTTTCCTTATTTTACTAAAAACAACAACCAAGCCTTGTCAATATATTAATAATGGAACTTTGACACTGAGACGGCCCATTAATGATATTCGAGATTTGATGATTTTTAGAAATCTTGATTCAAGATAAAAATTTAATTAGGCTGAAATAATTAAATGGTATATAATTACATTTAATTTAGATTTCTAGGGGTATTTTTATTTTTATATAAAACTTAGTACAATATAGTTATAGTGTAAGCCTAGCAAGCAAACCCCGAAACATTAAGTAGATTGAATGTGAATTCACATTATGACAAAATTATTGATCTTGAATTGTTATTTTACACAGAAATCACAAAATTAATGGTGAAAAAATCTTAATTGAGAAACAACGTAATAATAAGAAAAGCTAGAATTTGATGCTTATCATGTTTTAAAATATCTGGATTCGGTATTTGGGATCCGTGAATAAATCGAAGATTCAAAGCTAACAAAAAGTGAGTTGGACTCATCTGTAAACACAATTAAATAAAACACCGTATAATATAGCTATACTAATGTAATTAAAAGTCCAAAAGAAGATATGGTGTGATGAGTGAGAACAGTTTTAATTACTTCACTACTAGGTTGTGGTTCCTAAAGCTGAGCTCAGATAAGACTGGTTTCAGCGCTTCTTCGGGAAGAGAGCTTGTGGTATGTAAATTAATGTATAATCCTCCCACATTATCTGTGGCTCCGTACTATTCGTATAGTAGTATTAGTTCGCTTCCAGCAAGTACGAGGGATAAACATAACGCTCACCGTCTTGGGCACTGCCAAAAAACATAATCTTAGGTCCGACACCTTAACTGAGTCGATAGCGTATCTGTCAAATTATATAAGGATAACGAGCTCAATTTCCGGTGTGACCAAAAATGTATCATTGGTGAAATGTGTATTTCCCCTTTCACGATGATGAATTAATGGCCAGAGGCTGTATGTTTTGTATGACCTAGATTTAAGATATTTTATAAGTAGTATTCTGATGTAATCAGTCGGTCCAGAAAATGCAGGTTAAATACAAATGGTTTTGATACAGATTAGGCCGACCAGCTTATAAGGTCTGGTTACCCCAGGACACAGAGGTTGGGAATTGAAACGCAACAGTTACAAAGGTTGACTTTCCTAAATGTTTTTACATTTTACTTTAACAAAAATGCGGGTATATTTCCTCTAAAATTCCACCTTTCTCATTTCTATTCCAATGGTGGAATAAAGTGTGAGCATCCCAGATGAGTAGTAAGGCGTGGCGTATTTAAAACACACACACAAGTAGTTTTTGAATGCGCCTTTTAAATTTTTTGGATTTTTTATGTATCAAATGTAGTCATAAACACAATTAGTGGAATCTTGTAGTATTATCTGTCATGTTATTGCGTAAAGTGTATTCGAATTGTTTTATTGAGCACTAGAAGTTATTTAGTTCTTTGATTTTTATAGATAAGAGATATTGTAAATAATTTAGAGCTTTTAAGCTGTTGGTATTGAACTCCAAGCAAAATAAAAAAAATTCCTCTATCACATAACAGAAATTTAAATGAGGGCCTTCCCTCCTCTCTAGCTCCATCCCAGGTGTCTATTTCTGGCCGGTTATCTTTTTCTACCTCAGCTCTCTAGTTCCATACAAACTCCTCAGCTCCACCCCAGATATCTAGCTCCCTCCCAACCCTTTATACCTCTCTATACCAGCTCTCTAGCTCTATCTTAACTTTATAGCTCCATCCTAGCTCTCTAGTCATAAAACAGATCTCAAAATATGCTAGGGACCAATCATCGTACTTAATTTATAAGAAAAAGAGATTCATAGATGTTGATCATTTTCTTAATTTTTTGGCTCATATTTTACCTACCCTTATTTTTAAGAAAGACATAAATTTTTACGTTTTTTTTTATAAAACCAACATCATTGACTACCGTTGGCACAGTAAAAAAAATTAAATGGGTCGCCTCTAGTTATTTCGTTTTAAGCAGATACTTTTAAATATGATGTGAAATTCATCCCACGACTGTACTCCATAACAGAACGAACTCCTTTCTCTCCTCTTTCCCCATCTCTTCTGAAGGTTACTAAATAACGTAATATCGCCATGGAGGTCTGCCACTCAATGCAGCTCCTCCATATCCCATGGCAACCCTTGTTTTAGAGAGAGAAAAAATAGCTCAGAGAAGAAGCTTTTGCCGGAACGGAGAGCTCAACTATGAGAATGAAATCACTAACCCCAACCGCAGTACGTTATTTTCTTGTCTATGAGAAGATGGTATACTGTATTCCAAAGGCACTAGTTGTCGTACTCAGGTGTAAAATTGCTCAAGTCAACTTTCATGATTGTGGCATGTAAAACAACCCTGAATGATATGTGAAAATATCTTTATCAGCAAAATTGGTAGACCCTTTCTCGCTCATAGGAATTCTCGTGTGAGGATATAATCAGTCCGTTCATAAATTGCACTTTAAATACCTCAAATGAATTAAATGAAATGACAATTATTCAGAACGTTGTGATTTTTGTGCAAGTCCACAGCTTCATCCCCTTTTTGATTACATCGGGAATTCAGTCATCAGAACTTCAATACATTCAAATATTAGTGAAACAAAATTACATATATAGCTCGATTTTATTATGAATAACTCTCTGTAAGGCCTTTTCCTTACCAGAAATCTACTACATCGGGGAGCTCTGGTTGTGATAAAGGTCTTGAGAAAGCTGTTTGTAAGAAATAAATTTATAGATAAGAAATGTTTCACTACAGGGAAATGGTAATGTGTGTCAGGGTTTCTGATGGAGTATTTTTCACAAATGGTTTAACACTTTTTCTATATGAAAATTCATGTACATTTACTCTACTTTACATTATACCCATCATTATTCCATTAAGTGTAAATATGTGTGGAAATATTAAAATGGGTAGTAAGACGTGGTTATCCAAATATATGTACTCCAAGGATAGAAAAAATAATAATATATAAACGTTAGGTTTCTATAGATAAAATAGTCAGGGTAATATATTTTAAGATTATGGTTATAACCGCATTACGCGAGAAACAAACATCCCGCACATTAAAACAAACTGAACAAATCAGTATTACTGCACGTAGCTGTGTTGACCGGCCTCAACGCAGTGTTGACAAACTTCAGTATTCCGACATGTAACTAATGACGGCCGCGACCCAGGATCTTATGCATTATATGCCAATGCTTCAACGGCTAACCACTGGGCTATTCAGAAGTCGTCCCGTGATTCAGGGTCATTCTTCACTCATATTTAGGTTTCTAGACAGACCGATTATATCGTACCACGACTTAATCGCTAACTATACTTTAGAGCAGACAAAACATCCACTTGGCCAACACATATAGTCCCGTGGCCTAAGGCAATGGAACCTTTTTGTAAGCGTGACCACACCAAAGTATTATTTTATTCAGAAGACCCCATACCACCATGTAAATAAAATAAACGTTTTCCTCCTACTTACGTGAGGACTTCTCTTATTACAGCTTAAGTATATATTGAATTTTTCTCACCTTACTAAGTGTTTATAAGGATGTCAGACACATAATTATTCAAAGTAAATTTATTGCACATACAATTTATTTTCAGGAAAGCAAAGGCTGCATCTTACCTAATTGGGGTTTACGTATCCTCTTTTCATCAATAAAAATAATGTCGGTGAGCCCTTGATAGCTCTGGGACAAAGGTTTGCTCACCACTGGCTTAAAGCATCAATCTCACATAAGACTAGATTTCCTATGAAAAATAAGTTAAAGTTTTAATCTCGGTCGGGTGCACTGAGTTTTTTTTACATGTGGCTTATCTATCATTGTGATTTTCCCCACCTACCCTTTACACTTATGCGGGTTTACCTCTGCCAGTATGTCTTTCTGGACACTAACCCTTAGATTAATTTTTATAAACGTAATAGTTATTTTTTAACATTAGGGAGATGAGCTACAAATTAAGCTTGTTTTTATAGCTACGCGGGGAAGTCAGGGTTCGTATATTGGTTAGTTGTTCAAGTGGTCGTTTCTCCATAATGGTTTACCCCTCTCTTCATGCAAATTTGAGCTCATTTTCTCAAAAGTCAACCTTCCTAATTCATACATCATCATTAGTATAATCATATGTGTCGTGCCTAATAATACCAAAATGTACTTCGATATTCCCAGATCCTGGAAAATAGCAAGAAGTGGCTGTTAACCTGCATACCTCATTTGGTAAATCACAAGCTAAAAGCCGGAATGTAAATAGTTCAAAGCTGTGTTCAAAATAAATTAAATTAATAAATTAAATGTTTGATCTATCCAAGAAGGCTTATTAGAGCAATAAATTCGTACAAAATGCTTCCTTTTTTCTAGTTATTACATTTAACAACATACTTGTTAATTAGCTAGCTTTGTGAGGGAATGGTAAAACCAATACCAGAGCCTCCAGTTGAGATTTGAACCTAGACCTTCTAGTCACTATTATTCCTAGTTTATTTCAAGGTTACGCTTTAAGCCGTTCAACAAATGATGTTTCTGGTCTCACCTCGTGAACCCACCCTCACACTGTTGTTAAATACGAGGCAATGTCCGGGAAGATAGCCGTAACCAAGAGAGAAAGACAAGAGGATCATCTCGCTTCCTTTAAATCTGTATTAATATCCAGAGCTATACTACAATGAGGGAAAAAAGCTGCTATACATGGTTGCATAAGTCAAAAGAGTCAACGTAGTTAGACGTCACTGCCTTCATGCTCAGTGTCTCTAAAATATCCAGTCTGAATACAAAGTCCGCTGGGTTCAACTCGGAGGGCTCCCCATGAATGTCCATGAAGGGTGAAGGTGCTATCGGTGACCAGACAAATTCTTTCCGGGAAAACCTCTATATGAACCTAGAGCAGTGGTTCCCAACCTGGGGTACGTGGTGGACCAGTTGGGGGTACGTGAAAATAATAGGTATTTGTAATGGCGGAAAACACGAAAAAATAAAGGGTTAAAATGGAAACACAATAACAAAGTTATAGAGTTTTGATTTACAAAGATACACTTATGTAAAAGTTCAATAGCCTAGGCGCGAAATGTGTAATTCTAATAATTGATTTATAATTATTGGTTGTCACTAGCCCCGCCCACCACCAATCATATCGCGAGATTAAGTATGTGTCCTCATTTTCTTCACCAAAACTGACAATGCGCATCAAGCACTCTTCTTTCTCTCCTCCTTTTCTTTTGTTGCTCTTTTCGTTTCTAGTAATTCTAGAAATATCCCGGTTTGTCTCAGAGTTTCAGGTTTCTACGTGTTCATATAAAACGCGATTGAAAGCAGGCCATTATTTTAGTGTTCGATTGGGTGTCAAGTGATTAACGTATATTGATAAGCCTAGCCTCGTTCCTTTTTTATGAGTGTTTAATATGAAGTATTTAGCTATTATTTATTGTTTTGAGTGACCTTCTGTTGATATTGTTTTGTGTCTCAAAATGGATATGTGGTGGAAAACTGTAACTCTTAAGAGAGCTGCAACTATAATTGAAATTCAACCTGCTTATTTGGCAGCTGCAAGTAATTAAAAGCAGTCTGATGATTTACAAGCACAAAGGGCCCAGGGTGCAACGAGTGGTAGGCCTATTCTGGTAAGAGATAGGGTTAACCCTATTTAAAAAAATTCAAAACATTAGTGCTTCTCCAAAGAAGAGAAAATATCCTGATAAATACTCGAAATATGGATTTTCATTCACGGTAGATGACGACTGTCTAAAACCACTGTGCGTTATTGGTTGAAAGATATTATCTAACGGTGGTATGAAGCAATCTTTATTAATGTAACATTTATATGCAAAACAACAAATTTTAAAACAAAAAATACATTAGTTTTTTTTTCAGTGACTATCAAACGGCCCTATTCTAACTTATTTTGTTTTATTTGAAAACAAATTCAATGAGAATGTGGTTGAAGCATCATACAGAATAAGTTACCATTTTTATAAAATCGGTAAAAATCATACAACCGCTGAAAATTTTATATCACCTTAAGATGCTGTTTAATGTATGTTCGGGGAAGCCCATACTCGAAAAATTAGCAATTACAAGCAATACAGTTTCTCGGAAAATTAAGGACATGTCTGACGACATTGAATCTGCAGTAATTGAATGACTAAAAAAGAATTCTTTGTTTTCAATACAGGTAAATAAAAGTCCTTATGTCTCCAATCTGTCAATTTTGCTTGTTATTGCAAGATATTTAAATGATAACGTGCTTGAAGAAAATCTTTGACTGTGCTATTTTCTCACTGTAATATGTACATACTAGGATATATTTAATCTCATTCAGGGTTATTTCAGTGCAAAATACATTGATTGGGCCAATTACTGTTGTATTTGCACGGATGGTGGGAAATCTATGTCTGGCTGTTTCAAAGGTTTACGCGGTCGCATCAGAGTCACTCCCTATGTAGCTTGGAGCCATTGATGTATTCACAGACTAAAACTAGCAACCAAACCCCTGCCACATTCATTGAAGGAAGTGAGTACTCAATAAATCTGTGAAAGTTGTTTATTTTACTAACGCCAATTCAACAAACTCCAAAATATTAAAATATGTGTGCAAAGAGATGGACAGCCTCCATACTACATTACTTTTGCACACATAATTGGAGTGGCTTTCACGAGGAAAAGTACTCGCAAAATTGTTTGAATTTGGAAATTAATTTCAAATTTTATTTAAGACTACACTTTTGAGTTGAGCTCTAAGTTTCATGAAAGTGAATGGCTTCAATGTCTTGCTTATTTATCTGGTAATTTTTTAGAATTAAATAAACTTAACTTAGGATTACAGAACAGTTCCATAACCATCTTTAAAGTGACACAAAATTTAGTTTATGATCAAAAATTTGATTTTTGGGAATCTTGTATCATAAAAGACCAGTGTGAAGTTATTTAGACACTTCACATTTTATTATCTGAGAACGAGATGAAATTGTCAAAATAAGTAAAAAGTAGTAAACTATTTATTGCCTTTCACGAACACATAGCTTGTCGAAAGAGCATACTCATTGTATGCGTATATTAAGAATAAATATCGCAATAAGCTTGACGTAGCTTTTGACTTGGGATTATAGCTGTCTTCGTTTGAACCTGATTTTAACAAACTCATCTCCATGAAACAAGCTCAAGGATCGCATTGGATTTATTAAGATCCACGTTTGAACACTTGTATATCAATATGAATATTTGTTATGCACTTTCGTCATAAGCTAGTGAGGTTCAACATTATTTTAATTCTGTTTTTATTTGTTTTTATATTAGACTGCTATTATACAAAATTGAAATAGATTCTAAAATGTAAAATCAAAACCAATAAATGTAATTAATTTGAGTAGTTTGATTATTTAGCTAACCCAAGATCATTACTACCTAACAAAAACAATTTTTTTGCGTGTAGAGATGGATGAGAGGTTATTAGAGGAGGTAATCATAAATGAAAAGCCTAATCAAGGGCTACGGGAGAGAGAAAAAAAAGTTGGGAAACGTTGGCCTAGAGGATTACAGGGGCCGCCACCATCTCAGCTATGCTGCTGTTTCCAGGCGCAGTGGTCTCCAGTGACTGCCAGCGACGTTGTTATGGCATCGGAACAAACAGTAGTCCAAGCTAGATAGAACAGCGTCTTAATAACCGTTTGTGTTATATGCTTTGCTGCATTGATGTTGTGAGCTTGTCCTTAAATTATCAAATTAAATCATTTGCGTATAACCTGAACAGGTAGTAAGACGTGGTGATTATAATAATAATGACAATAATATCTTTAACTATAGTCTGACGGGTTCCAGGAGGGGTGACTGAAGCCCAGCCTCAGCAAATGCCTTGTTTATTGCCACTTGAGTTTTTTTTAATTTGATGCGAATGACTAATGCGCTCATTACTTCAAAATCAAGAGGGGTAAGAAAACAGACAAACTGTAAAAATGACCAATTAAATTGTTCATATTAGCATATTATAAAATACTAGAAACCTACTAGTAGCACTGGGCTCACAGACTAAACACAAAGTTTAGCTTTTTTTATGTGTCAGTTACATGAAGATTGTGATTCTAATCTCATCTGGGTGCACTGGGAGTGGTTTTATTCCCCATTTTCAAGTTATACATATGTAACTATGTTTTCTCTCAATTCTACCTTATTCATCCCTGATTCATTAATGTAGTTATTCAGATAGCAGAAACTACGAGTAAGTAATACGTTATATAATTTAAGATAAAATATAGATCTATTTATTATTAAAAGTGACTAGGTTTACATTTTTATTAGAGCAGACTGTGCACAGGGAGTTAAGGGGTTTGCATATATTACCTCACTCAGGAAATACTGACAGGACGGAAGCTTGGAACACTACAATAAGCCGCCACAACGGATCTCTTTAGACAAGGGGGTATAGGGGTTGAGATTGGGTTCGCCTGCTCGCCCCTCTTATCCCCCCAAATCCCATCTATGGTGATCATAGGGTAATTTGGAAGTCTTTACTCTATGTCTATCGTCATACCTGCTGCTTGACAAAGTTTTTGAACCACCATTATAATTAGCTCTTGCTTGTTTCATCTCATAGTTTTATGTTAGCTACTGAAAGGGATGAAATATTCTCGAAGTTGGCCTTCATTTTCTTTTATAATTTTTGATTTTGTGAAAATGCCACACTTAAAGGTATTACTAAAGTTAAAGGAAGGTGATGTTAAAGTTAAGTGCCGCAGGTCTTGAAAAATAGGGAATGTGAACTATGTATTTACTAATATATAAGTTCAGTTACTATGGAGACCCGGGAGAATTTCAGCAAAAAACTCCATCTTCAGATTTAAAATTACTAAGAATTATTCTGAAACAGTTTTAAAAAACTGATAGTTCACATTATATGCCCTAATTATAATATTGACATTGAAATACAGCACTCTTTAAAATAAGACCAAATATTTTCTTAGTAAGCTCGATTCTTTGTATTTCATATAAATTGAACCAATTTGTTGGAACTTCATAGACATTTGCTTAAAGGTAGCCTACTCTAAAATAGCGTCCATAGTCATTCGCCATAAAAAATTTAAAAAAAATTAGAAATATTAAATTTTAACCTGATAACAGTGAAATCGGGGTCGATGAAACACGTTTTATTAGTTTGGAAATCAATATACATGTCAATATAGCTGTATTTTACCTAAACAAATGTGATGAAATGGTTTGAACAGTCTTAATTTAACTTTTTTTTTCAAACAATACTTCAGTCTGTTGTATTAAAATATGAAGCGTGGTTTAACCACATAACCTAAATAAGCTACGTGTTTTCCGTGGAGTTAAACTAGCTCCTGAGCAGTCACTATTAAAGAAGAATTTTTAGCAAGTGCTTAGTTTTTAATTTTTACAAATAATAGTTCTAATCAAATAAAAAAAAATGCTCTAATGGACACGTGGGCTAAATAGAAAGCTCATCAAGTCTGGTTCGCCATTGATGGAGACGTGGAAATCGAATTACGGTCAGTTATATTGAGGTGTTTAAGAAACTGGGTTACAACTCTCCCTCCATGAAAATGTAGGTACACTTTGTCTAAATTATACCTCTCTCAGCCATACCCCGTTAGTATTATATAATGAAAATATCCCTGATATGTTTCAAGACACAAAGCAGAAAAAAAGTGACACAATACAAAAATTGACAACACAGAGGTGTTCAGTGCAGTGTTGACAATAAACCAGAGACAATACAATAAATAGCTAAGCTAAAGGATTTTTATGATGCGTCATCTTTATTATGGCACATTAGAGACAATGCTCATATGCACATAAGCTTTGTTAATGCTCATCTGTTTGTAGAAATTTATATTCATAGGCCATTTTTTAATCGTTTTGAGTTTTTATGTCTTATTTTGTTGTTTTAAGTGTTTCCTTTTTGTCATTTAAAACATTTATGTTGAATAATATCAATTTTTTAAAAGTTATGAGTACTCAAATATAAAATGTTTTATGAAATAGTTGTCAAACTGACAATATATTGTAGGCTCCAAAATGAACTTTGTGCTATATTTACTTTTGGAGTAGGAAAGTTCACATTCCTTCAACTAAGCTGAAAATATTTCTGAGTGAGAGGGTAGCTATTGCTTTGAAAGAATATATTTATAAATCGATGTTCATCTTTAGTGAAATCATTGAAAAACCCTTTAGAAAATATATTCTTTGAATATTTTAGTGTAATTTAGTAAAGTGCTTAGTTGATCTTTCCATGGGCACTCTTTACGAGATTTGTTTACATCTTTGAGTCATTTTTTGGTTAAATTTGAAGTGTTTTTTTTTTGTTTTTTAATTCCAATATACTGGTCACATTCTGACAATTTTAACTCATAAAAATCTGCAACCTGGTGATAACACATATATTCGTACCAAAACGTTCGTACATGCCAGTTAACACTAACTCCTAAAGGACCACATCTTACTGCCTGTTCAGGATACACACGTATATGATAATTACTATAATGGGGTAAAGATTAGGGAAGAAGCATTTTAGATGTAATCTACCAGAATTTGTATGGAAGGAGAGTGGGAAACTATTTAGTAAAAACCCACCTCAGTAGAACCGAATGGGATTCTAACCCCGATCTCCGAATCTTCAGCAGGGCAGGATAGCACGTGATTGAAGCCTTAGGCTATTCATCCATTGAAGATTTTTTTAAAGGATGTTGAAGCCACTACCAACATAGGTATATCAACCAATTTTATTTAGACTACATTTATCCTACATTAATCTATGCATCATGTCTTACTACCCCGTCTGGGCTATCCGCATATTCACACTAAGTCAATAATGTCGAGAAAATTATAGTTTAAAGGAAAAACACTCAAATATTTGAGATGAGAGAGTGGTAATACTGCTTGTTAGGAAGTGTGTTTAGAGAAAGTGCATTTTCATTAGCTTGGAGAGATAACAGGAAGACTACAGTGAAAGTAACTTAAGAGCACGTGTTTTAGTTTATTATATTCTCCTGCTGTGTCTCAAAGGTTTGTGTGGGTGAAATTTTACGCCAGCTCTAAGGTATAATTGTTTCAAGCAATGATCAATAATATTTTTGCCAAATTTTTTATTTTTTTATTTTCGTGCAACTGTGAGTGGTTATTCTACATTTGACATAAATAAATACACACATAGCTCCATATTAATTAGTTTTTAAATATATTTTAATGATTTAGTATATTGCCCCAAATATAAAATCCATAGCTCATCGAAAAATAACACACAAAAAAAATCACCCTCAATGCACCAGAATGGGATCCTTGCTCCAAGCTCCCTAGGACAGGCAAACCGGACAGTACTAACAAGTTTGGCGCCTTGGTCCGCACTCTCACTATTGTGGGTTGCATTATACGTATCAGTTTGTTGTTAATAAAAGGTGAATTTAAAAGAAATGGTACGGAACTCCGCGTGAACTTTATCGCTCTATTGTTTAAAAATGGAGATATTTACTCAAAACTCGTAATATATGTGAAACAAAATAATATACATTGGCAAACCCAAGCATAAATTGCACTATATTTATGTAAAACATTTTTTTGAGTCCCGGTTTTAAATTTTTATTTTTAAAGAATTAATGTCCTCATTTTAATGTTTGGACCAATAGAAAAGATCGATATTGGGTCCACAAGGGTTGTTCAGTCTCTTAACTGTATATATTTAATATAGTAAAATAACCTCTGTGAAATAGTTTGTTTAATCTAGTTCATTTTGATTTAGTTCCCTATTTTTATTGGTTTGTATGTGTTCATTGTTCCTTGTTATTTTGGTTCCCGCCGATTTTGGGTTTCCCTCCTTTTTTTGTGAGTGGTAAGGAGGGGGAAGGGAGGTGGTTGGTTGCTTTATGTGTTCAGTTCAGTGTGGGACTCTGTTCGCATTGGGTGTCGGCTATGACGTCCACAGCTTTTGCTTTGTAAATTCTTATTTATGTGTGATTCTGTGCTTCAGGCCCTAAAGGGGCCT